>JBAMHW010000016.1:23682378-23694935 GCA_037177495.1 Rhadinocentrus ornatus | reverse complement strand
CTCTCTCTCTCTCTCTCTCTCTCTCTCTCTTTCTCTCTCTCTCTCTCTCTCTCTCTCTCTCTCTCTCTCTCTCTCTCGTTTTCTCTCTGTATTAATCTAATAGAGACTGGATCAATAAGGAAATGAACTTCTTGATTATACTGGTTGCAGATCACACCCTCTGCATCTTCTAAATAGCCAGCTTGTCTGAACATTTTCTGTGCATCCCCTGTAAGGAGTGCCTTTTCCTCTGCACTTGGATACACTAGTGACTGTGGAAAAAAACACATTTAAGTTATTCCTCTAGGGAGTAAGTGGAGAAAAATGAGCATCAAGTGATCCTTAATCAATGTGTATAGAGAACAAAACTAACACTACTGGAAATGGATATTTTAATGCAATATTCACTATGCCTGTACAGCACCACAGTCTAACCTCTATCTTCTTGTCTTATAGTGCCAGTGGTCCCACATCGGGGGATCCCTCCACCCTCGCACCACAGCTTCATTTCGCATCCCAAATGATGCTTTCTGGACAGTCTTATTTGCTAACTTGCTTTATGCAGTCACTCCAATCTTGGTGGCCCTGCGGGTCCACAACGACCCCTATTTCTTCTTAAAAATTGCCCCCTTTCCTGGGCAGACTGGTTTGCCTAACAGCGAGGAGAAGGACACCAAGTACAAAGAAAAATAATTCTTCATCCTCTCTGACCTTTGGAGTAACTCATCTCATAGTTAATATGGAGCTGCTTTAATACAAATACCATATTTGAACATGCCAAAATAAAAGATTATTTTGCCCCAAATTCATTTGTTTATGGTTTAATTTATTGTTTACTTGCAACACTTTCATTCATTAACAGTGGAGGATCAGTGGATTGATGAAAATAAATGTAGCTCATTAAGTAAGGAAATTTGTGTGATTTCTGTTATTTTTCCCTTTTAATAATACTAATTAGTATTGAATTATACATAATTACAAAGCCTGATTAGTGAAAAAATGTTCCAATACAATATTCTCCTGTTGGTGTTCACTCTTGTTTTGTGATTCAAGTGGTGACTGGCATCTGATTGACAACATATTGCAATGAGACTGTGGAATAGGAATCGCTATCTCTAGATTCTGGGACCAAACTTCATCCTCCATGAATTCAACATATGAATTCTGTTAAGTGATTAGACTGATACTTCATCTCACTGAATGAATAAGGAAAAAAAGAAAGAGAATAAGACAGAAACTCCTGAGAGTCTAGATGCTGATGGTGGATGAGCAGATATAAAAAGGGGGTAAATATTTCTAATGAGACTTCTCTGCTTTAGGAAGAGGGAGAGACCAGTTGTGCAAAAATCAGCCTGTAGAGAGGAAATGAAAATGGACAGTTTTAAAGAATGAGGATCAGGCCGATTGGCTCAAAAAGTCACAGGCAAGAAAACCAATGGACCGGTGTTGTGATGACATAATTAAGAATGAGGTGAGTATGACAGCGTGGGAAAACAGAAGTGACAAAGCTTAAGTGACAAGGACGAAGAGCCCAAACACCAGATGATAAAGGCAGGAAAAGATCTTCCTTACTGAACTTCTGCACAAGATTTATAAATGGGGGGAAAAAAACTCTAGTATTTGGAGTCTGTGAATAAAAATGCAAAAACTAAAAAGGTCATCACAAGTATAAAACAATTGCTTAACTGACACATTTCTTGATAAATGCAAAATCTGCCACTATAATAGCCGTTTATGAACACTTACTGCTTTTTCCTTTACTCTTTAGCTGTACACTAAAAGTGCATGAACAGAGTTTGGAGTTTGCTACCCTGCAGTGAGTGTATGGTGACATAAATCCATGAAGGTCACATGAAAACTCACAGCTTAAAACAATACATGTGACAGAGCCAGACAATCTTGCTCTAGTCAAGAATTATTCCCAGACTTGACAAGTTATGTAAACAGAAACTGCAAAACAGAGCGAAAGAAGAAAATTAAGGGGGTCTGAATATGTCGACAACGAGGCATGCAAGCAGTTCTCCAAATTTAAGAAAAAGACTGAAAACTCTGTTATCTTCTAAATGACTCTGAATTGATATTAGAATTACAGAAGCACCACAAAAACAAGCTTTAATGATCAAATCCCCTCACTGAGAAGGATTAAAATCTTCACACCTGCCCTGAAGAAATCCATTCCAAATGAAGCTTTATAAACCTTCCTTTACCTCATCAGCCAGAATGAGTCATTTGAAACAGAACACAATGCATTACTGTATTTAGTGCAAATGTGGTTTAATAAGCAAATGCTCTGTCTGTGTTATAGATGTGTGATTAAAATATGTTACCTATAGCTGAAACTTTTGGAATTGTCTGCATGTAACTTAATTGATTTGAAATAGATTTTGTGGGAGTATAGTGAACATAGAGACTTGACATCTTCACAATATGCTCATCATGTCACACCCATCATAACAGAAGCCACCACAGATCATTACTCAGGAGCTGAGTGGCAAGGATGAGCTAACATGTGCTGCAAGAGATGATGCATCCTCCAACAGCAGTTCTTGTCACTCACTCACTCACTCACTTTATGGTGAGCACAAACACAACCGCTGCTTGCTGCCAGCCAAGCTCATTCAAAGAAAAGGCAGCTGTTCTTTTTTATTTAAAATAGGAAAACAAGACATCCTTTGCCATTTTGCATTCTGTTTGATCTTCGGTATATTCAACCCTCTACTTTAGTTACTTGTTCCCTTATGTTTCTTTTATGCTGGTGAATGCTGCTGTGTGCTCGGTTCCTTTAGGTTGGCCATTAAATGGTGTACAGTAGCTCTCACTCTTGTGTTTCACAAAGACATCAAATGAATGACTTATCATTCCTAATATTTTTACCAAGTTTATCTGCTAAATGTGTTTTAGAAACCAAGATTTCTTAGTGCGATAATGTATTCTTGGCTGAGATAAATGCTGTTAGATTAAGTATTTAAAAACAGCAGTGAAACACTTCACTCCATCCCTGCCCCATCAATAACAGCAGCCCACTCATAAGTAATTATCCCTATTTTGCTGAGCAGTAGGCCAACAGATAGAAAGACTCATTTAATTCACTCTCCCACAGCAGCTCTTTTGTGGCAGTGCTTCTGCGTGCACATGCAACCAGTGCATTCTGAGTGTGTGACAGAGGATTTAAATCAAAACGTGGCCAATTCGAACAGCTCTGTAATCCCATAATGGGAGTCACGGGGGAGCTGTGCCGTAGATGTCCATCTGGCTGTGCAGACAAATCACAGAGAGCTGTGGAGCAGACGCTGTTAAAATGCAACCAAACAATACAAACTGCATAAATGGAAGCTTTTGTGGTGAGTTACCAGCTTTTAATAAAAGTAAATATCTTTTCAATTCATGCATGAAAAAAACAAGGGGAGCCTTTGATAGGATTTTTTGACATTTGACACAAACACAAAACAAAAGTATTGGGAAAAAAAAGTTGCCTCAAGTGTGTTGCTCTGCTTGAATAGATTTGTAGGATTTAATGTTTTCTTCTTTGCTCCACGGTGAAAACTAGAGCAGCGCTAATGGAAAAGCCTAATTTAAATCCTATGCATGCAAGACAATTTTTACTAGTAACCAATACATCATTAAAGAGGATATCAAATTACCCTCCAGAATTGCATGTTAATGTCTTTGGAAGCAGCCAGCTGTTCAGTTCAGACCTAAAACCTAGAATATCTGTGTTATTGTTTTCAACCTTAAATTTTTCACTTCAACAAAGACTCATGAGTTGACAGGCTGTGTCAACTTGAACCTCAGCTGCACAGTGTGTAACAGAGCAGCCATCGGAACAATTCCTGTCTCTGCTCATTGTCAGCTGCAGTCAGCTCAAGGTCCTCTTTCATCTTGTCATCATGGAGGATTGTTGTAGTGTCAACACATCATAACCATGTGGAGTTCAAGAGAATCTTTGTGTTGGGGCATCAGTGAATCTGTTCTGTACTTCTTTTGCTTGAAAGTAGATGAAGAGCAAAAAGCATGCAGGTCTGCAGAGACCCTTTAACAGATGTTCATGTCTGCTGCTGAATTTAACAGCGTGGAGAAGTAACCCAATTAATACAAGGTAAAAACAAAGCTGGCTTTAGTATTTTAAAGAATGCAACATTGTTTTCCTGTTTTTAATATATACTGTCAACCATTAGCTGATGGGGTGTAAATCTGAAGTCACACTAATGGCTGTGAAAAGCCGTTAATTAGGGGTATAGAAATACATTGATAAGCATTGGAAAGCCTTTACCATTTTCCAACCTAAAGATTTATAGATCACCTATTGGGTAACAACAACAATAACATCAATTCATTTTCTATAATAGGATAATCTAATTCAGGGTTGCAGGAAGTGTGGAGCTTTTCCCAGCTTCTATGAGGCTAAAGGTAGAGTACAGCCTGGAGAGGCTGCCAGGTCCATTGCATGATCATTACAACATAAACAACCACTTAGTGACGTTTTTTTAAAATGAGGGAGAAAGTAGGAGTAACTGAATAGAACCCATCTATGATGCTTCACACAGATAGGAGCCATCTTGTTGTGAAGTCTAGTCTTCTTAACTACCACACCATTGTGCAGCTTGATAACAAAGACAGTGGTGTCTTAATTTATCAAGCATATTTCAGAAACAAAAGCTGGCCAGATTGACTGTTTTCTTCATGTCACTTCCCTGTAACATTTAATACCTTTTCCATCTGTAGCCAGAAAATATAGTTTAATATCATCAAGCCTGCTTATTTGCAAAATTTAAAATCTGAAATTATGATGAGGAAACAGAAAATGATTTGTTCGAATGACTGTGCTATGTTGGTTTATACACTATGAGAGGGTTATATTTGTTGCAGGTCCAACTGCACAAGAAAACAGTACAGCAAGATGCCATAGGCAAAGCAAGGAAAGTTTATTTGTAGAGCACAATTCAATGACAGGGTGTTTCAAAGTTCTTTACAGAAACATTAAAACACAGAAAATCTTTATGATGATCTAGAAATGGAAGATCGAGCTGGTTACGGACAAAAACACAGGTGGTTTAAAAAAAACAACAGGTTTTATTTACACCCAAAAAAAAAAAATACTCACAAAACATTTCGGGCCCTTAAAAGAGGTCAAATGAACACAACTAAACCAAAAGGTATAACGATAATTCAGAAAAACTTTAAACTAACTGTTTAACATGTAACTCAAAGAAACCAAACAAAGACAAGAACCAAACTGACCTAACAAACATGAAACAAAGGGGAACTTAAATACTGGCTGATCAGACCAGTCTAAACAGAAAGGGGTTAACAAATACTAACAAATAACCTAAACAAAGAAACAAAACCTTTACAGTTAGTTCAATTATTACCTGAACAAAAGAATGACCAAAAATTAACCAAGAAAACAATCTATTTAAAATCCAAAACAACAAATCTAAATATATGAAGAACATGGAGGAAAATAATCTCCCCTCTGGAATCTTATCTTGCTATAGGCCCATGGCACTTCCTGCTCCTTGGCTTTGACCAGTTGTGCTCACTTCTGCCCTCAAGCTTTCTCATGGCTCCCCAAGTACCAGTAAAAGAAAAGAATACATGTTAAATAAACAAACAAGTTAGTGTCTAAATGTGTGCGCTAACAAAAAGAACTAAAGCATTTTAACCATGTTTAAACCAAAACTGTAAACAAACTAGTGTTAAATTATAGACCAACATTACTGAAATGTGTAGGTGTATGGGGCCGCCTTTAAATGTGTGGCTGTAGGTGCAGCCATCACAGGACAGAATGTCCAAACAGCAAGAGGAAGAGTTCAGCTGACGTAAGATGTCACTTCTTTTCCTTTTTCACCAGTGTGGAATATCTCCATGGAGACTTTTTCCTTCCAGAGACAACCTTGGTTTTAGTTTTCCTTTGTCAGATCCTTGTTGTGTTTCTCCATCATGTATTACCTTGGTTTGTTCACAATTAACTTTAACTGTTACTGCAGCCATCTACTTCCTGCCTTTGAGTCCTGCTATTGGGTCTTCACCTCTGCCGCACCATGACAGATGAATCTGACCAACCATGGACCCAGCCGACTGGAGCTGGTGTGTAGCTGAAGACTAACTTAATCAAGCTGCTTTGTACACGACCTGTGCTTCTGTCTTTTCCAGGTGTTGCTGAGCTGCTGGAAGAGGCTAGGGTGGTCCGCAGCACTGCTCTGACAGAGATCCAGCTCCTGTCTCCACAGCTCACATCTCGAGTGTTGCCTCCAGCTCCACGGCCCATGTCTTCAGGTCAGGTCAGGTCAGGTCAATTTTATTTATATAGCACATTTCCAACAGGTCATGCTGCCCAAAGTGCTTTACAAACTACAACACATCTAAAATAAAATAAAGTGAAGAATAATAGAGCCATAAAATAAAGCAATACAATAGAGAAATTAAAACAACTAATACAACTAAGGTCAACTTGTGTTAAAAGCCAGTTGATAAAAATGCTTCTTCAAGAAGGATTTAAGATGTTCCAGTGATTGTGCAGATCTTGCATTTAGAGGGAGTTGCAGGAACACTCCAGTGTCACATCCAGTGTTTCAGCGTCCCACACCGGCGCCCAGGTCCCAGCCCTGAACCATGCCTCCTGTGTCCCAGGCTAGTCCCTATCTATTTATACCTCTTGGTTTCAGTTTGCCTTTGTTAGATCCTTGTTGTGTTTCCCTGTCGTGTGTTCTCTAAGTTTCTTTTAGGTTTGTTCACAATAAACATTGTTCCTGCACCCATCTACCTCCTGCCTCTGAGTCCTGCTATTGAGTCTTTACCTCCGCCGTACCATGCCCAAGTGCCACTATATGCATTCTGTTTCTAAGATAATGTATCAATGTATCAATCTATGCTGAATACAAAGTTTTGATTGCAACACAAACAAAAATAGATGTGAAGTCATCTCTTTGTTGCTTTGCTCTTATTTAACTGTTCAGCTAAATGTTTGGACGCATTGGATTTAATTGACTAAAATGATACTACGTGAAACTGATGGGCTAAAGTAATGAACAGACTCATCCTCACACACACACACAACACACACAGTGAACAGTCAAATATGTGCTGCGTCACTAGAGCACTGCGGGAGTTACAAACACCAGTGGTTCCCCTGCAGTATGAGAGAGCAGAGATGGAGGAGGGGGTGAAGAGAGGTGAGTGCTGCTGCAGAACAACGTTTAACCCTGAGTGAGGACTAAAATGCTCCACAGCGGAACAACTGCTTCACGTCCCATTGTCATAGTCATGGTAAGTTCAGATGACTTCTGTGCTCTGTTAGTATGGCTGTGCTCTGCAGTTCTCTCTTCTACATGAGTGTGCAACTGCAGGGATGATCACTAACCTTGAGGGAAATGATGCAGGGTAGATCTGTTTATAGAGTGCAACGTGCATGTAAACTAGCCACTTTTAGCACCTTAGCTTCATCTGAGCCCTAAATTCATGGTAAGAATCTACACTGCAGCAATACTGTCTCAAAAGAGCTGATTATTCATTGGTGACACTAATAATGCAGACCCCTACCAGTGCATGCAGTCTCCGCATACTCTCTTGACTCCTTTCTGTTGTTGTTATTGGAAATCGCTTTCATTGACAATGAAAAAAAGAAAACATAAAACCAATGGACCTGAATATGTGTCAACAGTTATGTTTTCCAGAGTGATCATCCATGTAGTTAACAGTGGATTTATAATGCATCATTACTGGGGTCACATGCTGAGTCAAACTGAGTTATTTGCAACTCTAGGGCTCTGAACATTAAATACACATTGACTATTTTTTGCAAAATAATCTCTCGTGGAATTCTTGCAAAAGGACACTGTTAATCACAGTGTCTATGTATATCTGTGTAGTTTTTTTTATAATGCAAGAAGGTTAAATTCTTAATCAATCGACCACAAATCGACAAAGCAGAGAGGTCTTTGATCATCAGTGGTTCTCATCTTTAATTTTGTGTGTCTTAATTTATGTCATAAATACAAGTTTAAGTTTGCTGTATTCATGTTTGTATAATGTCCTTTGTTTCAAATCTTCATTCTCCCAAAACTATCCAAATGCCTTCTGATCTTTTTCTAGATATTTAATACAGATTTATAAACAGAGTACCAACATAGCTTTAAGTGTACTTTCCTGAGAGGACTATCCCTTATTTTTATGCAGCACAGCTGTTGTACATAGCTTCCTTATTTTAAAGCATGACCTTTTTACATCTGATCAGCTTTGAAGCATGTTAACACCACAATTTGTAGCTCTTTGGATTTCAACATCACCTAAAGTTCTGTCTTCATCATGTCCTGCAGTTTGGAAAGCAGCTTCAGCCTTTGATCTTGGTTGGAAGGTCGTTGTTGGTGTTTGTCTTCATCTCTGCCCTCTCAGTGTCTTCTCTGCCTGTGAACACAGAAAAGGGAAGGAGAAAAGTGGTGCATGTTCTCGGTGAGGACTTTTTGATCTTTCATGCATAACTGATGAGGAGGCGAAGTCTTTATATTCACTGATCTGAGACTGAATGTGTTAAAATACATTTAGCATGATGCAATGATACTTTCTGCAGAAGTAATTTTTCCTTTACAGTGACATTTCTGAAAAACTGTACAGTTTCAATAGGCTTGCTGGATCACCAGAAACTTATTTACTTACAAAAGCATGTAGATATTCATAGCTTCTTTGTAAAAAACCAGGAAAAATATTATCTTTAAAACATCTTCTGGCCCATTATGGGCTGTTTTGTAAGGGTCCAAGCAAATTACTGAAATGGCTACCATTGAAAGACATATTTGACTGTTAAAATTCAAGCCCCAAACATTTTATTATTCAAGAAAAATAATATGGAATTCAAACTAATGATTGCAACAGACCACGCTGGGTTTATTCATCTGAGGCTAAAAGAGAAACATTTGTTATTTTATGCAACTCTGTTAAAGAGTTGTGCCATTCTGGGAATATAACCAAAAACAAAATGTAGTGATTTCAAAATAATTGGAACCACATAGAGAGTTAAAATAGATCAAAGAAAACTTAATGCAGTGTAATGCTCAAAATGATATTATTATTTCTAACAACTGCGGTATATTAAAAGAGCAAATCAATGTGTTTGGCCCTTGAAAAAAAATAAAAAAATAAAAAAAATAAATAAAAAAATTCTTTTTTTAAAATTTTTTTTATTAGCACAAATTCACTAAAAACATCCACAAAGATGCATCTCAATGAAGATGGACAATAATGAACATGGGCTGTTAATGTGAAAGGATATATTGCTTTAAGGTATTTAGGAAAGGCTTGCTTATTTCAGCAAGACAATGCCAACTGCTTTCTGCATGTTATGTCACATGATCAGCTATTCAGTCCCGTTGTTACCTTCAGTCTAGATTTTTGCTTCCATTTTTATCTAAACGAGCTAATTGGTTCATTGTGCAGTTGTATAACTTTACACTAAGTCTTTTTGGAAACAGAGTTGTATAAATCTAAAATAATGTTTTTCTTCCTAGCTGAAAGACAATACTGCACATAACTAGGTAATCCTAACAGCTGTGTATTTAAATTTATATTTAAAGTGTTATATGCACATGACTCATTGGGCATTTAACATAAAAGAAATGCATAGATAAACAGACATGATTTCTCCCCATCTGCTTGTTTTCAATTTTGTTACATTAATTTTCACCTTCACAGATGTCTCAAAACCTTATCAAAGAGACAACTTGGCACTGCTTGCCTTAATATCTTTTAAGTAAACAGTGCAACTTTTGTGTTGAGGATAATGTGCTTGGAGTTGTGATTAAACAACACTTTATGATTTCATGGCTGATAAACAATTTTTCAGGGAGCAGTAGGCAGTGAAGCTGGCTGGCATAGATAATTGTAGGTCCTATTATCTGGTCACAACAGTGCAGAAAAGCCTCTTGCAGTTGCTCAATAAATGTTTATATGCCATTGTCAAGCAAATGTGTGCCAAACTTGTAAATTAGATATTGCCATCGTCCATTTGGATGAAAATGCTAGGGTTAAGTCATTTTGGTGGCTTATTCAGAGTAGCGAGTTAGAGGTTAGATTTTAGCATGGATAGTTTGATGATAAGTTCAGGCTGTGCACTAGGCCTTTTGGTGGAGGAAAAGAAAAGATATTTGTCATTGTTCATTTGCTGGATTTTTTCGGGGGGCACAGGTGTGACAGCACAAGGTAGCTATGCGATGTGTCTCACAGAGTATCAGATATTGATATCTTTATCAGAGTTAAAAGCACTGGAAGTGTTAAAGGTTATTTCAAACAGCATTGCACAGATGTAACTACATACATCTGATTTTCAAGAGCTCCCCCTTTTATATCAGCTAGCATTCAACACCTAATTATGTACAGTGATGGTGAAGATAGCAGGTTGTATCAATTATAATAATAATAATAATAACAACAACAATAATAATAATAATAATAATAATAATAATAATAATAATAATAATAATAATAATAATAATAATAATAATAATAATAACAAAAGAATCCCTAAAAAGTTAACAGATCTATTTTATCAGAGGAAATATTTTCAAGTAAATGCTCCATGTTGAGACTGAGCCTTCTGTTTTCTTTTCCTTTCCTCAGAGGATGACACTGGAGCTGTGATTGTGCAGACAGCACCTGGTAAGGTGGTGACCCATCGAGGCGGCTCCATCACTCTGCCCTGCAGATTCCACCATGAGCCAGAAAGCACCGATCCCAATCGCATTCGGATTAAATGGACCAAAGTGACTGACGCCCTGCAGTTTGAGGACGTTTTTGTAGCACTCGGAAAGTAAATTCTGCATCTTTATTTTCCAATACTTCAGACTTTTTAGTTGGAAGCTACAACTAACATTATATAATTAAAAGGTTGATTTTTTTTCACTGCTGGATGTTATTTTTCACACTTTCTTAAATCATGTCTTCATCTTTTCATGAACCCATAAAGTGAGGTGTGCCATGCAGAGTTCATGCTAGCAGAGCTGGGTTACTGCTCTCACCATTCAAGCGCTTTAAGGGACTATGTGTATTAAATGTCCCCAGGCAGCAGCGGGTGTTTGGCTCGTACAGAGGACGTGTGTTTTTGGAGCAGGCAGGACCAGGAGATGCCTCAGTTATTATTCAAAATGTCACACTGGAGGACTACGGACGGTATGAGTGTGAAGTCACTAATGACATGGAGGATGATACAGGATTTGTCAACCTTGACTTAGAAGGTCAGAAGACATGGAGTCAGCTTCATGTTGAATGAACTATAATGCACTTTAACATATAAAGTCTTTAATACTATAAAGACTCATGACAGTACAGCCTGACTCAGCCTATTCTGTTTATGCAGGAGTGGTTTTTCCCTACTACCCCCATGATGGGCGCTATAAACTCAACTACCACCAGGCTGAGGATGCCTGCAAACACCAGGATGCCATCCTGGCCTCTCATTCTCAACTGCACAAAGTGAGTTAATCTTGTTTTACATCAGGCGTTAGTAATTTGTCCTGTTCAGTCCAGATTGAGGAGAGTAGGGGAACATCGCCTAATCACACTTTTTATTGAACATTTAGGCCATTCTTCAAGGTGTACCTAATTCTGAGTCAGAAATTATGCAATATGTACATGAGCAAAAATGAAATTTTTATTCAGGTCCATCTACTCAATTCAAACAGTTGTAGGCAGGTTATTGTAGATTAAGTGAATTTTTTCTCTCTTTTTAAATCTTTAATCCTTCAATTTGACCTGCAAACCTATTGTACATTTTCTTCCTCTGGAGGCCTGGCTGGATGGACTAGACTGGTGTAATGCTGGATGGCTGGAGGATGGCTCAGTTCAGTACCCTATCGCTCATCCCAGAGATCAGTGTGGCCGTAAGGACACTCCAGCTGGTGTTCGTAACTATGGCTACAGGCACAAGGAGGATGAGCGCTATGATGCCTTCTGCTTCACTTCCAAGCTCAATGGTGAGAAAAGGAAACAAGCTCAATGATTATACAAGATGATACAAATGACTAAACTAATATTCAGCATTTGAGTAACTCTGGATGACTGGAGGAAAGCAAAGCATTGGCAGAGTTTAGCTTTGCTTTGTTTTGCTTCTGTAAAATAAGAGGATGTATCTGGGGTGTTTGACAACAAGGAAATGAGGCCCAGTTCTCTGATCTCCACCTGTTATCTTGCGGGCCTAAGGCCACTGAATTTAAATCAAGCTATTTAGACTCAGTCCTGCAAGGACCACAGTGTCTTCTGGGTGCCAGGCATTGCCTTTAAGCTTCCAGTCCTTTGATTTACATCACATTCCCACAGAGAGTCTGCACATGCCACATCCAGGTTAATCAGCCTGAAGAAACTTGGGAAAGTAGGAGGCTGGGTTAGTTTTTACTGCATCAAAGTTCTGTACAGTCCCAGGGGCGAACAAAATATGACACAATCTGCATATATGAAAAGGAGATGGTGTAATATGTCACTTGGTGGTAGGTATTTTTAATTTAAAAATGCAGATTATTATCACAATGATTGCTATTTTAGGTAATACACTTAATTATTTTCTTCCAGAGTTTAATAAGAAAATTAGCACCAGT
>JBAMHW010000016.1:23670433-23682278 GCA_037177495.1 Rhadinocentrus ornatus | reverse complement strand
TTATCACAATGATTGCTATTTTAGGTAATACACTTAATTATTTTCTTCCAGAGTTTAATAAGAAAATTAGCACCAGTGTCACATTCATCAAAATCATTGTGCTTATGACTTATATGATAGGAAAAAAGGTCATTTTTATGAGAGGATTGTCTGCCAGACTTGTCTCACCAAGGAGCATACAAATGACTAAGACCTCAGAGGTAATACATTGCTTACTCCTTTAAAGGAATGACCATATTGGTGAGACAGATTTACGACTCTCAAATCTGCCTTTTTCTCAATGATGTTTGAAAGAACATTGAAATCATGCATTTTAAAAGCCACGAAGAGAAAAAAAAGACAATGCTAAGCATTTTAATGAAGAAATTGTGCTAACTTTCCAAAAGAATTCTTGGCTCAGTAAGAAAAAAGTCATTTGACAGAAACCTTCCACAACTGCTCATTGCTTCCCTTGTGTGTTAATTACTGTGAACAGTCTGTTGAGGGAAAGAGGTGTCAGCAGTGGTCCTGACCGATACTATGCCTCAGTCCAGCTGGAAGGCTTTTAGTAAGTGTCCCTCGAGGAAATATAAGACAATATTCTGCCTCTCTAATAGTCACAAGTCACGTAAGCAAGAATAAAATCAATAGCTGAGTCAAGTGCAAACATGTGGTTGCTGACATGATTTTCATAAGCTGTTTTTGAGGGGAGTTAATTTTTGGTTACCTAGATTAGAGCAAGTTTTGATTTTTCTTAACAGTTTTTTTTTTTATTGGTCTCTGTTAATACAATTTAAACAAGCCAGTTCCTTTAATTTTGCCAGAAAAAATTACTCCTAGGAGAAGAAATGAAAGCAAGAAATGAAGTTTTTTGAGTAAGTTTATTGTTTGACACTGTATTGCCTTTCAATTTTAAGATGCGGCCCAGGCAGTTGTTGGATTGATTTGATATTCTGAACACTAGCTGACATAGAGGCCAGAAAAACAGAATATCTGCCCACAGGGCACCGCTTTTCTCAGAGGACTCTCTCTCTTTCCTTACACTTTGATTTTCCTGGACAATACATTGGCTGACTTTTCCGTCAACCCTGTTACAAGATCATACAACTCCTCTATTTTTCTTCACTTACCTGCAGGCAAGGTGTACTTCCTCAAACGCTTCAAGAAGGTGAACTATGCAGAGGCGATGAAGGCATGCATTAGAGATGGCTCAATGGTGGCCAAAGTTGGTCAGCTGTATGCAGCATGGAAGTTTCAGCTTCTGGATCGCTGTGAAGCCGGGTGGCTGGAAGATGGTAGCATCCGGTACCCCATAGTCAACCCTCGCGCTCGTTGTGGAGGATCCCAGCCAGGAGTCCGACACCTGGGCTTCCCTGATAAAAAATTCCGCCTTTATGGCGTCTACTGCTTCCGTAAGAACAAGGATGAAATAGTAGGTGGTATTAAAGTGACAAAAAGCTCTACAGATAGCTTATCCGGGTGGAAAAGCAGCAACAGCATCCCCTTAAATCTTACAAAGGTGATTTAAAGTGTTTAACGAGAGAGCATGAAGATGATGCAATTTTAGATTCATCTGCAAGTATCGTCTTGCAGCCAAACTCCATTCGTCACTCAGTAAAGTAAAACACACATAGTCAAGATACTCATCTGCAGATTTGCCGGAGAAAGAGAGTGATGCTGTTTAAAATTAAGGTTGACATCTTTATTAGGGTTTTTTTCCTCTTGTCTTCAGTCTGTCATCTTCAACAGTGTGTTAGAACATATCCGTCAGATGGAAAATGGTTAGATTAAACAGCAGCTTGATCATCACTCAAGCACACATCAGATCAGGGAGTCTGCCATGAATATTCTTGTTTACATGTGTGTGAAAGATATCTTAGCATCCGCCTGAGCTCTGATCCCAAGTCTGAGCCAGAATCTCAGTGCCAGGGTGAAAACATTAATAATTAACTGAGGTGGGATGATATGCCTGATTGTATGGAAAAAATCCAAGATGCCCTCTAAGTTTTCAGTGTGACCGTGTGTCTGTGTTTCATACTTGGTTAGCAGCTCTCTTGCTAAATGTTCTCGTCTACTAAGACCTGGCAATCCTAGCAGGCCAAGATTGCCAGATTGGCTCTGAGCAGGCCAAGTAATAAATATTGCACTAGCTCTGAAGTCATTGCACTTTAAATGCAAAGAGCTTAATTTTATGAAGCATATTAGATCAACTTAAGCATGCATGTATTGTTTGGCTAAAAGAGTAGTTGCTGGGGCTGAATTAAGCAAAAATACAAAGCTACAATAGTTGTTTACTTCACATACTTCTGTACTTCTAGGCTATCAGAGGCACCAACTACACCATCAACAGTCATTACAAACTAGGTTTGCAGCTATGCAATGTATGAATGTTTTAGGAGAAATAAAAGTCTTGAAGTTGTTTATTGGAACATGTGTTTTGTGCATTTTTTTGTAAGATGAGATGTATCTCAGTTTGGTTGACAATAAAATGTGAAGCACATACAAGATGCAACATACAGGTGACCAGATGAGCCAAAGTAGGAGCAGATGTGACAAGATATTTGATTTCCTTCATTAAAGGACCACCATTAATACTGTAACTGTATTTTTATTCTTTTCACCATTCAAATACTAACCCTCTACTATCTGCTTTGTCCCTTTAAACACTCAGTACATATTGTTTGCTGGTATGTCCCTAGTGGAATCCTCCAGGAACAGGTAAAGTACACAGGGAAGTGTATAAACAGTTATGCCAATAGTGGAGTTGGTTCTTATGGGAAAGTAAAATGAAAAAGCAAACACATTTTTTGGCTGAAGGGTCCATTTATGTTAATTTAAAAATGCAAAGGCATCTAACTTCAGCCAACACTGACTTAAAACTGTTCCCATTTTGGTATCCATTTTACATCTTCTGAGAGGAAGCAAATAGATTGGCATTTACTAGTCCACAGAGAACACTGCTTAGAATACGATATGATATGCAATGATAAAATATGGTACGATGCAATGGTACCATATACTTAAGTGAGCTCTTGGGGAAGTTTGTCTTGGACTTAAACAAAACAAACATAAATATCTTTACAGTTACAAAGGGCACAAACGTGCACACAACGTTGATGGTCTTAGAAGGCCATTTGAAATGGCATACACTTCCTACACATGAACATTTAAACAACTTGAGGACATTTACCTCGCATTGACACAACAGGACTCTCATGCTTAAAGAGCTCTACAGTAGGACATGTGGTACAAAGTGAATGCCATTAGTTGTATACATTTTTGGTTATTAAAAATTCTTGGATCATTATTTTATACTCATTGTGGTGCAAGATTTCAAGTTCAGGCATCACTGTTATTGTTTCAATATATTCTGACTAAAACATGAGTGTCTTTACTTATTTTAACTTTTATCCATACAGCCATTGTCTAGATTTTATATCCATCCATTTACCACCTCTTATCTGGGGTCGGGCCGCAGGGCAGTAGCCTAAATAAAGAAGCCAAGACTTCCCTCTCCTCAGCCATTTCTTCGAGACCCATGGAGAAACCCCAAGATGTTCCCAGTCCAGCTGAGACACGTAGTCCCTCCAGCATGTCACCCAAATGACTGAGCTTCTCACCCTATCTCTGAGGGAGAGCCCAACTACTGTGATGGGGCTAAAGAGGGTGTGACTTATTAGGATATTTTAAATTTTTTTTTTAACTGCATCTTATTTTAAATGTGTTATTTATTTGTATTTTACCGCATGTATTACCGGCTTGAGACTTTAGTTTTTATGTTTTTATTGTCACCCTCTGGAAGCTAATCAACCCTTTTAATTAGCCCAATGAGAGGCAGGTGTGAGCAGCTCTCAGACGATTTA
Source organism: Rhadinocentrus ornatus (assembly GCA_037177495.1). NCBI lineage: Eukaryota > Metazoa > Chordata > Actinopteri > Atheriniformes > Melanotaeniidae > Rhadinocentrus > Rhadinocentrus ornatus. Next base: position 23,678,436 of record JBAMHW010000016.1, on the reverse strand, counting down.
AGCTGAGCCCGCAGAGTGACAGGCAGGCAGAGTGAGAACACGGCTAGGGAAGAACACGGCAGGGATTGGAGGCAGCGGTAGAGAACATGAGCGACCAGGTGGGACCGTAGGGACCATATGACAGGATTAACAGTAACTCTGTTTCCCCTGATCCAAAAAGAACCACGGTGGTAGCCTTATTGGGCCATGCACAGCACCCGCCACACCCGTGACACTACCCTGCAGAGGAAACAATTTCACTAAAAAAAAATATCAGGAATGGTCAGGAATTCCCCAAATCATAGTGATACATCATCTGGGAACCATTAATGTCGAAGGATCAATAAAGATACTCTTTTCTGGAACATGTAGATCTGCACCATATTTACAATCAACAGTACAATCATCTGCTGGTTTGGATAAAACTTTGATGACGCACAGTCATGTATCAAAAGAGACTTGACATAATCAGAGACATTTTTTGCATCAACTGCTAATACTAATAGCTATAAATCAATTACGTGAGCAGGAGCCACTGAGTGTTTACAAGTGTATGAATCTGAACAGCAAACGCTCTGAATGGGAGCACGTTGGTGTTTTGCCAACACAACGGAACAAACCATGTCATTGTCATGGCAACCAGGAGCATGTAATGCAGTCAAGTTCACAATGAGTCCAACAGCATAGGTGTAAAAAAATGGCTGGGTATTAAGAGATTTTTTCCAACATATACAGTCACAACCACTAAAATTATAGATTACATCCTACTTGATACACTATAGTTTATATATTGGAAATAACTTATGACTTTTAAAATGAAGGAAGTAAATATTCTAATTGTTCAGGTTTGTGTGGCTATTTGATATTCACTTGGCATAACATTTAAGCTGCAAACTGCATCTCATGTAAAATGAAAGCAGACAGTAGTCAACTTTTACTGCCTGCTCTTTGGCAAGCAGAAATTAAATGCATGCAGTATGCTTTTGTTTGCACAAATAACGACATAAGTCATCACACATTAGGCCAATTCAACAATCAAATCAACACGTCCACAGATGGTGAACTCAACAGTTCAATACTCTTGAGCAGCAACATTAAAGCTTAATTAAAGCTTCTTAACAATCTCTTAACTCATTAAGCATCTGAGGCAAAGACAAGCAGAATGAACAGATACAGTAGGTAGGAGGCAGTGCTGTCACAGAACATCACGATAAAGTGACTGAGTCCTTGAAGCGAGCTCGCTCAGAAGATGACAAGGCTGTCTTCATCTCATCGAGCTGTATAATCTTTTCATCTGAGCTTTAAATGAAATTAAGTGACCTTACCACAACAGAGAGCTGCTACACAACGTGGAATAAAGAGTGATGGGACAGCTCTCATTTATCAGCCTGACAGAGGTCAGGACCTGCAAAGAGCACTGAGATGGAGGCCGAGGAAGAGCCAAAGTGATGAAAAAAGTGACACAAGCGACAAAATGAAACAATGCTGGTCAAATATATTGATGGAAATTATTTGATAGAATGGGGGAAAAAGTAATTCAAGGGATGTCATTCGTTCACCATACAGGTGTCTGTTTTTAAGCCTTAAATTGTTTCTCGGCATGGCTTGTTAAACTATTTTCCAGATTCTAGCAGTGTTTCCTAACAATTACCAAGTCTATAAATCTTTTCATGGCTGGGTTAGAATTAAGTGTAAATGACATGAAAGCATGGATCCATACTGCCTTGTATCACCTGTTGAGACTGCTGGTTGCAGCATAAGGGATTGGGAATATTTTTTGGGCTCATTTTGGGCTCTTTAGTAACAATTGATAACGATTGATTGATGTTTAAAAACCACAGCATACCTGTTTGTTGCTGACCATGTCCATCTCTTTATGAGCACAGTAAACCATCTTCTGATGTTTACTTTCAGCAGGATAATACACAATGTCACAAAGCTCAAATCGTCTCCAAATGGTTTCTTAAACATGAAAATGAGTTCACTGTAATCCAGTGCTCTCTACATGGGGATCTACACGTGGCACGAACGTCCTACATCTGTTTCCGTTCAGAAATCAGAGTCAACATTTCCATGATGGCTCGGGAGGGAAAAAGAGGGAAAATCTTTCGAGGTGTGGGACAGAGATCCTGATGGACCACGTTGAAAAATGTAAAAATGTTTAATTGGTGGGCATGGCATGGGCATTACTTGTGTCAGAAAGGCAGAATAGTGGCAGCAGGTGGCAGAGGCTGTCATCGCAGTGTCAGAACACAAGAAACACCAGAGACATCGGAACATGTGGCTTGTTACCTCAGTCGGTAGAACACCCGTCTGCCATGCTGGAGACCGAAGTACGAATCACACAGGGGGAAATCACTTTGGAGAAAAGTGTCTGCTAAATGACGGTACTAATGCCAGTAATTTGTTTTAATTTATAAAATAAATATGTACAGATACATCTGAGAGCTTCTTAGCTATTTTATGTTGAGCACTTTTGTCCAGTAAGGTGCTTTTTAAACAAAGTTGTCTTGGCAAACTGTTAAATTAACTTGAATTAAATATGTGTTTATTGTGTTAATATACTTGAAAACAATTACATCAGCAAACGGTTTTTATTATTTACATATTTATTACAACCCTTATCCAGACTACTAAAGGAAATCAACAGCCATTTAACAAAAGGAGATCGGGGATTCTGTTATCTAAATAAAAACACAGGCAAGTTACCAAGTACAGTATGTAATCAAATGCAATTTAAGACACTTTCGCTTTACAATCTATTTGCCTCGACGTTCCTCATTAACATGTATATGTATACAGTATAATCCGGTTTCAGCACCTGCCTGTCCAATTTCGCTGATTTTTTAGACATTTTTTTCTCTATCTGTTAAATGTTGTAATGCTGAACAGTAGCTAGTGCCGATTTACTGGGGCGAGCAGGAGACTTTTGCGAATAATCAGCTCCGAACTTTCTGAGTTAAGCTAAAGGCGAACCAGTTGTTTTTTCGAGGAAGAATTGTGTGGTCCCCAGACTGTGGAGCAAGATGACAGGATAACAGGGTTGACGGCCTATATGAAGACAAAAGGGGGTCCAGCTAGCATAAGTGGTTGAAGAGTGTACAAATGTAACCTGTATGTGATAAGATTGTATCAGATAACAAAATATAACATGTTTTTTTTTTTTTTTTTTTTACTGGAACTGCTGCAGTTTCAGTTCAAAACAAGTCTCCAAGAATTTCCTCTAGCATTTTTATTCTACTTCATGGGGTCAGGAGTTTAGGAAAATACAAAAATATAACATCACTTTAAAATGCAACTAAGGCTGTTAGTTACACTTAAAATATTTTGTCCCCCACGTAAATATATTTGGTTTTAAAAAGGCCAGTTTGGTCCCCATATGTAACTCTTAGCTCTGTTTGTCACTGACAGCCGCAGATTCACAAACATTCAATATGTTAGAATAAAAATAGTCCTTCATATATAATTCAGAGAATAATTTCAGACACAGTCAAGGACCTTGGTGACTTTATCCAACACATTTTTTCACAGTAGACTTTCCACTTTACTGCTGTGACAAGTCAAAATATGTGTTTATCCCCATTTCAGCTCTACTCCTAAACAGACTTATTTCAGAGACGTACCAGTTTTTACCTTTACCTGTACAGTACTTTTTAAAATTTTTAAAGAGGGTGGGGCTTTTATAAAAGATACTCTCTGACTTTTCACTACTCTGCAGTATTTTCGCTTCACCTTTCAGTAATGACTTATGTTGAAAACACTTGACTTAAACAAGCTGAAGTTAAAGGTATACTTTTACTTTCTTTGCAATGATGGCAACAATCAGGGGATATAGGGAGACCAAAGTAGTTTAGAAACATGTTCAACACAAATAAATGAATATTAACCTAGATTTTTCCTGCAATGTGGGAAAGTAACTTTCCTTTACTGAAAGTGAAATGCCAGAAAGGTGGCAACAGTAAAATGTGTAAATAATTCTGTTTTAATTAGAAGCTTGAAACCTTATTGCAAATTGTGTCTTTTAAAGATCAGTAAGCTAGTGAGATCTGTCTCATCTGTCTTCCTTAAATTCCTGAACACAGGATTCATTTACTGACTGTTTACGCTGCAGATGAGAACAATGACATGCATAGATAATTCACACTGGAATGAAGTTTTATCTTGCAGTAGGCCTCAGTGTTGTGCCTGAACACACACAAACAAGCAGCAAAGCCATACACCAGTTGCCCATGGGAAATGGTGAAAGAAATTATTCTGTCTACCTCTAAGCGATCTCCCTTCATGCCTCATGTATGCCTCATCGCTGCTGCTGATGGATATTATAAATTAAACATAGCTGGTTTGTGTAGATGGGCAACTGGCCATATTGTGAAAGGTTTCCCAAATGGGAGGGGCATATGAAACAGGCTGAACTGAGTTAACTGAAAGTGTTAACCATCTAATGGAGTGCATTTTGGCTAAAATTTTAGGAGAGTTTGCCCTGTATAGATAACTGTTGAAAAGAAAAGTCTACTGGTTACTTTCCATGGCAACATGCTATCATTCTCACACACCAAGAGAGAGAACCATAGTGCTTTACTCTGTAGCTTCTTCAACTACCCAGGAAAATCAGGGTTAATGAAACAGTCAGAATGTATATGTGCTGCTAGTGTGCATGCGCTCTCAGACAGATGGATGGATGTGTGCCCGTCTGTGCTCTCGTATCTGTCAGGAAGAAATGACGGAAAGGAGGCAGCCTCAGCAGAAACACAAAGTCAGGGGAAAGGACGGTGACTTAAAGGAAGCAGGGAAAGTAGCAGAGAGAATAAGAAGTGTGGAAGGGAGATACTGCTAGTGGGGAAAAAAGAGGTGTGTGGAAAGGAAATTAAGGCAGAAAATAGGAGAAGAAGCTGGTAGAGATAGAGAAGCATCTGAAATGCAGAAAGGCATGGAATTGCAAGAAGACTCGGGCCCTGCCTGGCATGCAGAAATTGGTTGGTCAGCAGGCTGTTGTGGCTCTGCTGGGGAGAGAAGAAACTAAATGGATGCAGAAGTACACAAACTAGTGAACCTTATCTCACTTCAGTCACAAAGGACACTCCCAGTCCACGTCACGGTCTGTGTGCACGTTTTCTTTCTAGAAGAGGCATACATGAAGAAACCAAATTTCTCACTTTAAAAATTGTTGATGTTCTTATGTTGTGTGGATCTGATTAAATATTTAATTTTAATCTTTTATTCATATTTTAAGTCTTTAATCTATCTTTCATCTACTTCGTATTCTTCTACTTTTGCATTTTGATTCTACAAGTGTTATTTTAAAATGCTTATGAGCAAAAACTGCTTGTTTACAATACACATACATACATCCACAAACAGCCTGTGATTCTGCATGTTTTTCTCTTCATAGTTTTAGACCATTTTGCACAAAATACAATGTTTGTTTAATGCAACGGTGGGAAACCCAGGTCCTTGAGGTCCTGTAGGTTTTTGATGTTTTCCTGGTCCAACACACCTGATTCAAATCAAATGGATCCAACAGCTTATCAAGTTCTGAACAGTGATTGATTATTTTTAGTCAGGAGCAGAGAAACATAGAAAACTTGCAGGATGAGGACCAAAGTTCCCCATCTCTGGTTTAAAGCACAAAATGTTTGTTTGCCACCTGTAAGTCTTTATGTTAGAAAACAACCATTCATGCTCACACTCATTCCTAGGGAGAATTTAGACTCACCAATTGACCTAACATGCACGTCTTTGCACGGTGGGAGGAAGCCGGAGAACCTGGAGGGAACCCACGCAAACACGGGGAGAACATGCAAACTCTACACAGAAAGGCCACCAGCCCCCCACATTTGAACCTGCCCCAGCTGAGGCTCTTGAACCAGCGACCTTGCTGTGAGACTGTGGTGCTAACCACCACACCACCGTGCAGCCCTAAATATACCTCAATATCTAAAATATATCATTATTCAAATATGTTATCTTCTAAATAAGTTGTTCCTAAACTTTTTTCCTCAGGGACCCCTTTCATGCATATACTAAAATGCCATGGACCCCCTGCTCCACCCTGTGCTGAAACCATTCTGGTTTTAGGCTTACAAAAGTAAGATTCTCACCATAAATAATGTATTCTGGTTGAGCCCTGTCCTTTGATGCAGCCAAAGTTAAATGGACAACATATAGCCTTACTTTTATTCATAAAAACAGGGACAATTTGTGGAAATAATCACAATGTCTCTTATGTTCAAAGTCTCCTGGACCCCCTGTGCTCTTTGGGGGACCCCCTTGAGGGGTCCCGGACCCCAGGTTGGGAACCACTGTTCTAAATGAAAGTCATCCATTCAAAACTGCATTTAAGTGAAGTACTGAACAAAAGCATTACCAACAAAATGGTCTTTGAATAATTTCCATTACATTAAAAATGGATTCCTCAGGACCATCATGCTATGTGTTCATTTACAGGTTGAAGTTTTTCCTCTTTGGGCCTATTTAAAGTTGTGTTTTAGAATAAGAATCATTTTTCACGGGCCACATAGGTAGCACAACAGCTAGTTAGGTTACTAAAATCTAATGCAAGTACGCCATCGTTCATGAACGGATGGCTTTTATGTAAGAAGCAGTTTTTTCAAAGTGGTGAAGGACAAATTCTCTTTGATCATGCCATGAAAAGTGAGGAATGACAGCTTACAGACACAGGAGGTAGATCAGCATGGTGCCGCAGCAGCAGTAAGTTATTCAGACCAGTTAGGAAGAGAGTGAAAAAAATCCCCAAATATTTAATCTAATTAGTTCTCATGCTTGCTTAATCTAGAATACAGATCAGGTAGGTGTTAAATGTTTTTTTATTCAGATGCAGTGTGTTTGGTTGGTTTATAGATGTACTGTTTATAAAATATGGATAATTGTTCAAGGTTGCAGATCTAACTTTTAGTAGCTATATTGATACCCAAAGGCAGATTTGATTTACAGTATAAAGGAGAGGCCATCCTTTTATCCTAAATATATATACATATATATTTATATAAAACTGGTCTCCATAGGTTAAAACCTAAGATAAAAGAACAAATTATTCAAACAGTAATAAGCATTTGCATAAACTGATTTAATAAACAATATTTTTGGATAGGTGTAAATAGTTATAGATGAATGTATTATTTATATATGAAAAGAGAGTAATGTTGATTAAATCGGCACATTTATTGATAGATATATATATATACATGATAATGTAAGAATTAGTAGATATGAGTGATGAGCTTCCAAAAGAAGAAGGAGATTTAGGTTTGATATAAGCTGATATAAACTTGGAATGTCTAAATATAGGATGGCTTTCACCGAAGGTAAGTAGACAGAGGAAGTTAATGATGTCATGAACAGGTGACAGATTAAGAGACTTACAAACTTGACGTGGTAAACAGGTAATCCATAAACAATATCCAATCCGTGATCCAGAAGAGTAACGGTCCAAACATTGACTGTAAATAAAAGATGCACGGCGCCTCCGTGACGTCACCTGTAAGTTTCTGATTAGCAAAAGTGAAGCTCGTTGGGAGGTTCCTACCATCGCCATCTTCTGACAGTTAGCCTTCTGTGATGGAAGGATGTGCCAATACTCTTTAATCTATTTTACTCAGACCTCATTAGGAGGCTGAAGAGGAGTGAAACAGACACCTCCCATACTTTGGAGTCTTGCACAAAACCAGCTTTAGGACTATTTCAATATGCATCAAAAGTACTTGGTTAAGGGTAGGAAAACAGCATAATAATTAGAAATAAACCATAAAATATATTGTCTTGCCAGAGGTAAGATTTTGGACATGCATTCTAAACATACACAGCTTCAGTATGGGATTTAGAAATGTAATCATGCTGTCAAATTGCCTCGACACTTCAAGCCACATTTACCCGTTCATACAGCACCTCTTATTCTATAAAGCTTTTAGACTTTACAGTTCTTTTTCTCTATCATACACACACACACACACACACACACACACACACACACACACACACACACACACACACACACACACACACACACA
>JBAMHW010000016.1:23626558-23670333 GCA_037177495.1 Rhadinocentrus ornatus | reverse complement strand
CACACACACACACACACACACACACACACACACACACACACCCACACACACACACACACACACACACACACACACACGAACACACACACACTGATTAAAGCCTTTGGAGCAATGTGGGGTTTGCAGATCATCAGATGGGGTCATATAATGAAACATTACACAGTGCACACACAGCTGGCAGACCAGAATGCACAGCCAGTGGTGTATAGAAGACCTGGCTTGGCTTCTCATCCATGATTAATGCACATACACAAACTGTTAAAGAAGCTGTCAGGAAGGTAACTCTCCATCTGCAGCACGCCGCCATTAAAACAGGCATGAATAAAGATTTGTAAGTGAAGCTTTTCAACAACCTAGGAGCAATGAAGATTCAAAAATAAACAGGCTTATGAGGCAATTTATTTTCTAGTTGATGTTTAGTGTTTGAATAAAAACAGTAATTCTGGAAAAGTAGAAGATAAATTAGAGACTGTCAGATTTAAGTTGATGCTGAATCCCTTGTTGATTTTCATAATCTTCTTGAACTTTGGCAGTGCCATTAAGCGATAATGTGAGATAATACCAGAGATTCCCATCGATTCGCCACGTCTGCCAGATGAGTCTGATATCGACCCAGGGACAAGGTTATGATGAGCGGTCTTTTCAGGCCTCTAATTTATTGGCTTATCTCAAAATTACATAATGAGAACATACATAAATATGGGCTATTAGTAATGAGTGCTATCCTTTTACCCTAGATGAGAAAGTTCGACGAGTTTAGGTATGCGTTAGGGTTTCTGCTGTCACAGTAAATTGGTGCATTTTGGTCTTGAATGTCAGCAGCTGTGACGAATCTCTCATTGCTGCACAACGACAAAGAAAAGCTGAAGGTCATTTTCAGATGGGAATTAAAGAAAAACTCCCTGGTAAGCAGCCCTATCAAGAGGCATGCTCTGAACTCACCAAGCTGAGCGAAAAGCATCACTCAGTCAGGCAGAACAGAGACAGGAGGATGTAAAGGAGATTCTATATTAAGTGTGATTGATTGTCGGAGAAAAACAGAACCCAGCAGTGTGGCTTCTTCCTGTGTTTCAGAATAATAATGAATTGAGTCAGTCACTTATCAAAGTTGGTGAGAGAAGGAAGAGAACAGGGAAGAGAGACAGACACAGATAGAGGGATGTTGTGTTTTTTTCTTTTACTATTGAAGACATCATTGTGGGGTAACAATACCAACCATTCATAAGTGAAAGCTCTGCAGAGGAGGTTCAGGGGGGTTGAAGGTGTCTGAGGTTACATAGCTCAACAGTAGATGTATTCACAAACTGTTTGCTGCCAAAAGAAAATCGCTTACTTTTCCTCTTACCACCCTCTTCCCTACTTTCACCTACCTTTGATCCCTCCTGCTTGTCTGTCTTTTGCTTCCTCTCCCTTTCTGTATCCTACGCTTTTCTCGCTTGTGTCTCTGAGGGATTTGCCCTTGGCAATGCACTCTGTTGATTCAACCAGAAATGGTTGGAATGTGAAAAAAATGGGAGCAAAACTGCCAAAATTTTACTCAAATCTTGGCAGAGAAGAAATGATTTGCCTCTTCACACAGAGATTTTAAAACAGATCTTTAGCTCGTGAAGGTCAGAAAGGTGCTTTGATTGTTTGTCAGTGAAAAGAATCAAGAACGGAGGTCAAAACTTGAATCTCTGAGAAGCACAAAGGAACACTGGTAGTAAATGCAGAGAGAGGATGCTGCCCCTGGCTACATACATGTAAGTTGAAATAGCTTTAAAATGTTTTTTTTTTTCATATTAGCATATCGTGCATGCTCACACATGTTCATGAGCGCAACATGAATTTTCTGATATTGTCATTCTGAGAGACGTCAAGGCTACATCTGCATGAAGACATAACTGATTTTGTTTTTTAAAGGTTTTCTGTGAAAATAGAATTGTTTCAAGAAATGTGTGTATCAACAGGTTTGCACATGCATGTTAAGGAAGAGAGGGGGCTATGTCATCATTGGTCCAGAAAAAATTTCCTTATCTGCACCAGTTCATGAGGGTCCACTGAACTGCTTGTGGTTGATTGTGTGCAGCAAATGTTTGTGACTGAGGATGTTGAATGCACATGCACTTGCAGTCTCGTAGATCTAGTAGAAAAGGAAGATGAGCAGAAAAACACAGAAGTCTGTTTTCAAGAGAGGCTGTAAGAGAATCGCTTCTTTCTGCACCTGATAGGGTCTAGGTTCCTTTCACTGATCCCAGCATGAATCCAACATCTTGCTTAAAAGCTCCAGTCTCCTCTCTTTTCACTACCAGTTCATTTATTCACAAATATGGCACAAACCTGGCCAATCACAGTGCTACAGCATAATATGATATGGGCGGCGGCTGTAGCTCAGGAGGAAGAGCAGTCCAACTGGAAGGTAGGGTAGGTGGATCGATTCCAGGCTTCCACTGACTACATGTCGAAGTGTCCTTGGGCAAGACATTTAACCCCACGATGCCTCCCGATGTGCCAATCAGGGTATGAACGGGTGAATGTAATATGTAGTGTAAAGCTCTTTGAGGGGTCAAACTGACTGGAAAAGCGCAATATAAGTACAAGTCCATTTACCATCATACCATTTTCTAATTCTCTGTATAATTCTTTGACATGGTGAAATTAAATAAGCTACTCCCAGGAATTTTGGAGGTGGCATTATTCCTCTGAATTATCTTAAAACAACACAGTAACTCTAAAGTTTCAATAATTAAGAAATATTAAAAAAAAAGGTTAAAGGTTTTGGTCCTTTTTACCTGTTGAATTGAATGCAACAAGTATTAACAAAAAATGTTTTCATGACAAAGAAAATATTATAATTATTATATTAGACCAATAACCACTCCAACCAAGCAGGTAACAGATCCAAACAAGGGTTTCCTTTAATGATTATTTGTCTTGTAAAGAATATACTACAGTGACAGGACTGGAATTCATAAGAACATACATCAATAAATATGAATAAATACCTGTAGACCACATTCACACAGTGACAGTTGACCTCAGCTGCAGGTGATCATAGCACCTTTTTTTTCTTTTCTTTTTCTATTGCAGCTGTTAATAAGAGCAGTCTGTGCTTTGAGCTGGAGGGAACAGAATTAGCGGTTGGTTGGGTTTTGGATGTACAGGAAGGCTGTGTGAATACGGCCCAGAGAGGCTAAGCTACAAACACACCCAGACATTAAATGGATTGTAAGGAAAGGAACAGATAAACCTACGTGAGAATGAACAACAGAGGGAAAAATGTAATTTGTCATTGGTTCCTGCACTGCGTCTGTCTTGGCCATTTCTCATTCTCCTGCTGGAACATGTTTCCATTCATCCATCCATCCCAAGAAAATGCAGACATTTTCCTGACAATGATAAATTGTTTCAACTTAGTTTCAGAAAGAGATGTGATGTCATACGGATGCCACTAGGGGAGTGACTGCATGTTTGATATGGAACTGAGAAGTAATGCAACTTTGCATTGGCAGAAGGATAAGGGAATGAGATGGAAACCATAAAAAAAGTAAGATGTGCAAATGATGCACATTTACATGGGCCACAGAGGAAAGCTGTGAGTTATAGCAGTCTGTTTTCCTGTCTTTTAGAAAATGTTTAGGAGTCAGTCAATGTGACTGCATCGTCAATGCCATCGACAGACTTAATAAGAGCTCAGGACAGACAGCCTAATCATGAAATCAATAGTCTGTCTGTTTGTGAGTGGGGAAGGACAGTAGCTTCTACCGCTTTTATCAGGCTGTCATTACTGATGAGTGCTGTCTTTTAATGCTGCAGGTCGACAGTCACCGGTAGTTGTTCCACTCTGTAGACGGGCCCCACATACAAGCACCAACACTCTCATTAATGTACCCACCCTGATCAGCTTTTGTTCTCCCTGACAATAAGTACCAAACTATGCTACGGGCAAGGTGAGGTTAGATCAGACAAACTCAAAATGTCATCAGCAGATATTGTATCGTTGTTTGATAAATTCAGAATGAACCCATGGGCTACATCACTCCTTCAAATAGGGACACAGATGTTCACAGATGTTGTTTAAAAAGTGACAACACTCGGATATTAGGTGGTTGCATGAAATAAATATTATAGAGGTGCTTATGAATAGCCACTTTTGTCCCACTCCTCCAACCATAAATGCAGTTTAAACAGCAGATTGAAGTGGTCCTGCTCAAGTCATTAATACAGCAAGCACATGGAGGAGATGTGACTAAAATCCCTTCGATCCTGCTCTTATCTCACCTGTGAACTCAGAAGTCATATGCATGAGTTGTGAGTAAGAGAAATAACTGGGTGATCACTGCAAGAAAAGAAGTCCTCTGGCTATGAAGGTGTTTAACGCTCTCGTCTCAGGTGCTGAGCCGAGACACATCGAGCCAAAGCCTCTGTTGCTTCATCTCTACAATTAAGATCACAAAAATGAGGCTTTATGGCTGTCTGGTCGCTTGCCCCGAGAGGTTCTAACAGTAACCAGAGAGGGAAAGTAAGAGGATTGAGAGTGAAGATTAAGCGAGGGAGTCAAAAGCAAAAAGAAAAAAGCAGTGTTTTATGTTTGCAGGAGGGAAATATAAAGATCTTTGACATTTGAATTAAATGAACATTGGTAAGTGTGAAAAGTATTTAAAGACCAGTCCAGTCCTAGTGGATGTGACACTAATGCAGCACACAAACAATATATGGTTGTCTGCTTAACTTTTAGTTTCTTGAATAAAAAATAAAAAATAAAGAAAGTTGTTTTACACTTCACCACAGAGCAATCCATTAGTGCACTGTTTCTCACACTTTTTCTACCATGCCCCCTTTTGGAGGAATAACAAGTGGTCTGGAGTGTGGACCAGAATGTTTCTAAGAGCCCAAGTTGTCAAAACATTAGTTTGTTTGCTACATTTTCCCAATCCCACACGTCCCCCCACCTATCATGTTGCCATGCCCCTCAGTTTGAGAACCACTGCATTAGTGTCATTTAAGATCTTCACTCTCTTTGTTATCTTGAGTTTGATCCAAGTTTATCTCCTCAGGTTTTCTGTTTTCCAGCATGACTCCTTCATTATCACTTCATCACGTTTCTGTAATAACCCTATCTGTGGTATTGACACTGTATCAAGAAGGGCTTCTATTCACCCTTTTATTTATCCATCTGTGGCCAATCCATTTGCCAGGAATGACAGTGAAAAAAAGCTGCTTATGTCAGCCTGACATCTACAGAGCAAAAGGAGTTTGACTGCTAGGACAGTCACCACGCACTTTCCGCTGGCTGTCCGTCAGCATTACCCTTCCCCTGGCCTCACAGCTCTGTGGTAGTGCAGATAACGCAACTTGTTAATTAGGCATGCAGTAGATTAATTAAACTGATACAGAGGTGTAGGTTCACTATTGTTGTCATTGCCAAGGTGAGAGGAGGCAAACGAAGGCAGTGAATTCATGAGCATGGAGCTGACTTTCTCACCTCATATGACTACTTCTAACCTGATGCTGTTTTAATGTTTTCTTTACAAAATTTATGAGAATCTGTTAAAAATTACAAGTGGACTGTTTCTCCAGTACGTAGTGGGCTATAATAAATAATTGGTCTGTCGTCATCCACTCATTTGCTAATGTAATAAGTAACGATGGATACAAACTTGTAAAGGTTAGAAGTGCTAAAGGAATAGCCCTTACAAGATGGAGAAAGATAAAGAATAGAAGTGTTGCAGTCAGTGGATCGTGATCCTAGAAGCTTCAACCTCAAGGACTGGCTTAATAAAACAGCAATTTAACTGGGCCACGAAGGAGAAGAAAAGGAAAGCAAAGCACTTGTTTTATCCACGTCAATCCCCTCTTTAAAGAAGGACACACAGCAGGGCAAGTTCAAGCATGAACAGCTATAAGATTCTGTCCTTTCCAGAAATGGCAAATCTTAATCATTGCTGACCCTTTCTATCATCATTGAGAGGGGGCTCAGTCACCCTCAATGTCCTCAGTCATAAACACACATACAGAGCCCACACACACAATGACATGCGCAAGAGCTCGATGTCTCTGTGCCTTAAAAACATCTTTGTACCCTGTGCACACAGCTTTGGTTTATGGATTTATGGTTTCACAGCCAACAGATCAAGAAGGTTGGTTACATTCACAACATAAAAATGTCCATACATCACTTTAAAATATTTAATTTGACTAATAAACGTCCAGGAATAAAAATAGGGGTTCTAATGATAACATGCCACGTCAAAGGGGGATGTTTACAGTGACCAACATGAATAAAACTTATATATTAGTTAATTTCCTATAAATGAACATATTATAGTTTTAACTTCAACTTTGCCACCGCAAGAAGCTTTTTTATCACAAAAATAACAGACAAGTTCAGTGGGAAATACGTATATAAACTACATCCTGTAGCGGCCAGTAGTGACAGTCCAAACAAACTTTTTCCACACTATGAATCAGCTTAAAGGACACCGCTTAAAGCCCCATCAGTACCTTAGAGATGGATGTAGCCCTTGGGTTTGAAACATGAAGCCAGCGCAGAGGTATCTAAAAATGTGATACCCCTGATGACTGCTAGCGGCTGGCTTAAAAAAAAAGAAAAAAGAAATACTAGGCGACCTGTTCATTTGATAAATATACTTCTTCTGATCATTGTGCTGGTTTTGGGTTGTGAGTAGTCAGTGTCTACCTGCAGCAGTCAGTTTGGAAGAATGGGCGGTAAAGACGAGGGAGATAAGCTAACAGCTACTCACAAGGATGCAGATAAAAAGCTTATTACCATCTATTACAATTTAAAGGTAAAAATGCAAAATAGTGGGTTGTAAGGTTTTATAATTTGTGTGAGACAGAGTGCTGTGCTTCGCTTCTTTACATGTACAGTGGTTGCTCAGCATCTCCTGTCTGGTCAGAGTCTTTCAGTGCTGTCAGTATTGCAGGATAGCGATTTATAAAATTATATTTTGTGCTTTTTTTAATGCTTTTATTAAATTTTGACAGTTTCATATTTGGTGTTTTGGACTTAGACCAGTTCAGTGATCAGCAGGCTCTTCTCTGCTTCTTAAAACTGAGAGATCACTGACTGCAATTTGCTGCAGGTAATTGCCTTAAAATACATTTGTCCTATTAAGCTTTTCTCCTTCTCGTCTTTTCCATCTAATTCTGGTTTTAAAATAATTTAAGATGGCAATGAGCAAATATTAATCTTTGAAAAACAAACTTAAGGTAGGCATCATTGTGGCTTTTTAAAATGTGTATTTATGGTTTATCTGTGAAGTCTGTGAAGTTGAGTCAGAGTGATATCAAAAATATTGCAAGAATCCATTGCAATATTGCAAGGTAAGGATGCACCAGGTATCTTGCATAAGGCTTGTGCAAATACACGGTACATCCAAGCATATAAAGCTACCTGGTATGAAGAGTCACAAATGTTTACTGAAATAATTTATGACTTACAGCCTATTTGTACCATCACAAACCTTTGGAGGTTTTTGTGGTGGTATATCTACATTGCCTTACTTCCATATTGTAAAATCAATAGCACTATTTCATGAGGCGACAAATAGAAACGTTTCAGATAAACACTATTGTTCTGCTGCATATTACACAATTGGAAAATGCACTTAAACTGTGAAATAAAAGAGAAACAGCTGCATAGGAGAAACTTCCCGCTGTTGCATCTCCATGAATATTTCACAGCACATGTTCCCACAGCAACACAAATTTAGAAAAAATAAAAAACAAATGTGGGAGTGCTGAGCTGAGTTGAGACAAACTGACATCAAACATGCAGATTAACCCCTGGCAGTGACAGGTGTGGATATCTGACACAGCAGGAACTGTTCAAAATCGTTCAACACTTCTGAAGAGTGACTGATGTGTGATGTGATGAAACTGCATGGAGATGGGATGCGTTTTCCATTTTCCTCTGGGGGTTTATCGTCTCATCTAAAGTAACTGTCTCACACTGACAAGAAGATACAACGCTAACAATCAAATTATTCAATTACAACTGCCTCTGGTTTAAAAATCAATTAAACTTGTTAAAAAAAAAACCTCAGCATTGCTGTGAGTCTAGTACAATGTCTTACAAAGGGCGAATCAAAAGCAGCAGAGTAAAGAAATAAACACTGAGTAGTCGTAAAAAATAACTGTGTGTTCAGTAGACAAAAGGCTCAAGTCAACAACACATCTTCATTGACTTGTCTGACTTTGATACAACATTTTCAAAGATGTCATCCCTATTTACAGTTCGTACTAAAACACTTATCTCCGAAAAATGTTCGGGGTGGATCTCAAATGTTGTCTTTTTCTTCTCAAAACAGGTCAGCCCGTGATGAGCTTGAAGGGAGATTAACTGGATCAAGCAAGAAGGTGGAAGAGAGACAGAAAAGTTAGGACCAAAAAGTAAAAGAGAAGAAAAGAGTGTGAAGAGAACCAAGTGGTTTTATTGTCGTCTTGGCGGCGCCTGGCAAAAAACTGGCAGGCCTCAGAGTCAACTATGATGTCGACTGACTCCGAGAGCACGAGGTGGGGGCATGTAGTGCTAGAGAATTTTTGGGCTGTAAATGTGAGTGGTGCTAAAGGGGGGACAGGCAAACTGCAGTTTGCAGCAGAGGAGAAAAAGAAGATGGATGTTATTATTATCATTATTATTATTTTTTGGTTCAGAAGTGGGCATGGTTGTGGCTCGGGCGCATCTCTCCTCCATGGTGGCCTCCCTCTCTGTGGCCGTGCCTCTTGTGCTTCCTGCGCTCCCTCCTACCCTTGTGGTGGTGGCGCCGGAAACGATGGGCTCGCCGGGCTGAGGGACATAAAAGAAAAGAAAAAGAACATTTGTTAAAGAATGTAAGCTGGAGAAAGAATAGGATGTTAGTTAACGATGGAAATCTGATGCAAGAGACACGAATTGAGCATGAGAAGCCTTCAGACAGATAGCAGGAAGCATGTGAAACAAGACAAGAAAGGGGAGGAGACAGGATAAAAATCAGCAAGGTCAAAACTCCCGGTTCTCTGCAGATGCTTCAACTGTCTGCAACACGCTGAGGGCATCTGTTTTATTTTACTGTGTAGACTGGGTGTAGTTACTACGGGTACACTGAGCTAGCCACCCACTCACATTCTCAATATAAGCTTGTTCTCAGGGTGTGCTGCCATATTATATTTGTCCATCCTTTTTCTAGGTTTTGACAAAGATATGTCATCTGCAGTGAATGATAATGTTATAACTCAGAGAAAAACAACTCAGAGTCATAAGAAATGGAGTCTTTATCAGTTTGAACAGAAACTACATTATTCCAGTATTTCATCATTACTGTCACACTCGGAGCTTAGTGAAGATAAATACAAAGCTGAGTTTGTTAAACATGTATATAAATCGACCTTAATGTCCCCTGAGAAGGAAAGAAATTATGGTTCTATCAGTTCTGTCACAGACTTTAAATTCAATCAAAGAAAGTGACATTTAAGGCTATAAGAAGATAAGATGTGCAAAAGCTGTGTTTGCAAATGCTGCACTGTGCTTAAACAGGAGGTAGTGTATGCAATGACTCTCCAAAGTCATTATTTCACTCCCTCCAAGAAAGCTGTCTGAGCTCTCAGTATATTTTGCATTCTACAACATGTAAAATAGTCTGTGAAAGTCACTTTGTTGGAAGATTTTTGCATGCATTTCTTGTCTTGCATAAAATGTGAACCTTTTGTAAAAGCCTGTTTTCAAAAGTCTAAAAAAAACAAAACCAAAAAAAAAAAAAAAAAAAGAAAGCTATAAACTAACCTCAAGCACAAAACACTTCAAAGGATACCCAGTCACTTCTAAGCAAGCCCAAGGGAATTAATTCAAGCTGCAGCCACAGTAATCTTTTTGCCTGCAATTACTAATAATGAAAGCAGGGCAGGAGAGCCTGAATGCACATGGTGACAGCAGCGCCTCAGGGCACTTAATGTAGGAGGTTTGGTGTTTCAGACCTAGGGTGGTGTGAATGCTAAAAATATAACAAAGGAAAATGCAGCTTCAAGTCTTGTCGGTGAAAACCTTGCTGTGGAAAACTCACATCTTATGCAGATGATTTTAGGTCTGTCCCACTTGCCGTTGGCGCGACACTTTGCAGTGGGCACGTGGCGCTGCAAGAAGCCATCAGCGCACTGGTAACGCACGACAGAGTGTATGTCGTAGTGTGAACGCTTTCGCCCAACCATGAAGGCATTATCCACAGTGGGAGGGGCTCCGCAAAGCACTGTAGAGACGGAGAAATAAAGATTATTAATGAGGTTGTCTGGTTGTGGTTTTTGCATGTGTAACCTTACATGATCAAGTAATTAAATTGGATTTACCATATCACCATAGCATAAATAGCTAAATAAAATATCTGTACCGAGTTTGTCTCTGTGTCTGAGCAAATAGCTGTTCAAGTGAAGTTGCTTTTTCTACAGAAGTAAAATATAGTTGCAGTATAAGCTAAATGGTACCTTGCTTTGAAATCAACAAGATAAAAAGACCCCCAAAAAACTGAAAGTCTCTTTCGCTGGTAAATGTGTTCACCTTCCTCCTGCTGTCAACATAATGTTGACACAAATCATAGAAAACTACAACAACAGCCCATAGATGATTTGATTTCAATACTAACATCATTCATATGCTCTTTTTCACATGTTTTGCCCCTACAATGTAGCAGCAGGCCCTGATTACATTTCAGTTCCTTTCAAAAACCCAGCTGCCAATAGACTTGTCACACCTGTCATGTCCAGCCATGAACGGAGTCCCGGCTCGAGGTCTCTTAAAGCATTATTTCATAAGTTCATCAAGAGTCAGGCACATTCAGAGATCCTGTTTGATGAACACCTAAAAGTACCACTGACATCATCTATCTGTGCACTTCAAGGCTAAAAAGCAATCATCATTCGGAAAACCTTCAAAAATCCTCTCAATGTCCTTGTCCCTCTCCTAATCCCTCTTAAATCCTTAATAAGTAACATCATTAATTTAGATGAAAAGTTTAATGCCACATTTACAGTTTAATGTGTTGTGAAAGAAGCGGGCAATAAGTGTGTCCACCCTGCTCTCCAAATGATCACTGATTCAGCACAAATGGAAGGCTGAGAGGTACTTTTCCATTTGCCAACATTTTTGGCTGTGCTGATGTAGGAATAAAAGAAAATGTCAGTAAATAGAATATGCAAAAACAGAGCTGATTCAGAACGAGATGATTTAAGACAGAAAAGAGCTTTGCAGAACAAAACCTAAAAGCGAGGGAAAAAAAAAATCTTATTTACATATAAATGTTTCTGCAGAGGAAAACCCCTCAAACTGTTAGATTTTTACTTTACTTTCTTTAAAAAAACAGCACACAACGCTAAAGTTAAGAAATTAGTTGTTTTCTGTTGAGTTAGTTGAGACTTTTGATGCTAATAAGGAATTACTCCTTCATGAAGGTTACATACAGAAGATGTGTGTATGCACACTGCTCACCTGTGTGTCTAAATGCTGGTTCCACTCACAACTCCTCTGTGGCCTTAAAGCATTTGCACACAGACTGACAATCATTTAGGAAAGAATAAGAGAGACAGGAAATGTTTGTCGGTACTATATGTGCATATTCTTAGCCAAGCATGAGGCTCACAGCAGATATGGACTAATTCAGTCTTGTTTGCTTAGTAACAAACTTTGTCGCTGCTGACAGCTGCTGAGACCTACTGGGAGATGATGTTTTTTCTTTGTGCTGTCCTTGTCAGGTTTTCTGTATTGCATATGCTGCTGACTGAACTTTCTGAAAGTGCAACTACTGCCTGGTATGAGACCCCAAATCAAATTGTCATGGATGTAGGGCAGGTGGAAAAATGAGAGCAAAAAGGATGAAGCTGGAACCATTTCTTTCATAATCATAGGAAATAAGAAATCATTGTCAAATAAAATACAGGATCTTGATGAGGATCTTGGGAATGTAGTTTTATGTGTTTCACCATGACAAGGTTGCAAGAACACACTCTTTATGTGTCTCTTTATCCTCTTAGGCTATAAGGCTTGACAAAGACCGAAAGCAGAGCCCAAATTTAATAATATGGTTTTCTACAAATTTCAACAAAATTTTTCTCTCTTTGCTACACTTTTATTCTTCCAACAATTCATTTATTTAGTAAGTTATTAGAACAAGGGATATTTATAAAGCATTTGATTAAATCAAATTCCATCTCTAAAAACCATTAAATAAGAAACACTGTCCTAAACATTTTGAGCTGATTTAGTTTAAACAAACAAAAGAAGAACAAATGCAATTTGTCATATAGGCAAAAACATGGCTACATTTAATTATATTAAAAAGTGCTAAATATTTGTAGCAAATTTCTAATATTATTGAAGAAAAATATGAAAGCACAATATAATACCATATAGGTCAATTTCCCCCCCTAAATATTTATAATGAAAGAAATATGAGCAAGAGTGCCTGAACTTTTTATTTCCATTGTAGATGTAGCAGTTCGTTAAACTATAGTATTTTTAAGGTGAAGGAAAGCTTTGTTCTCATCAAGTATTCCAAAACACAGAGGAAAAGGTGACCCACACGCAGGCCTGCATAAAGACTGGAACTAGAAGAAAGTGGCTTTAAGACACCTGCCTAAAAAACGTTTTAATTTCTGCATTTATATTTGCATATAAAGTAGAGAAATGAAATCTAGTGGGTTTATTTGCAAAGTTTTAGAGTCTACATTGTTGAGAAAGTGTTGTTTTAGGAAAGTCCAGCTAACAGTTTTCATCTGGCTTCTGTCTTTGTGCAAAGCCAATTACTTCCTAACTTTAGCTCACTATTTTATAGGTATGAATGTCATCAAACTCTAACAAGAAAGCAACTATTTCACAAAAGGCTGAGCTTATGCTGGTGTGCAGATCGATGAGAAAGCAAGAAACTAACGTCTGCTTCCTTGCATTTCAAATCCAAATCCCGCACCTCCACATGCAGAGTGGAAGTGGCCAAATTCTTCATCATAATTTAAAGATAAATAATAAAAATGATCAGGTTGGAAATATTTGCATGTTTTTTTAACAGAAAAAAAAGGCTGCAATTACCAAGAGAGATCAAACATACCTGCAAGCGGGTGATTCAGAGGGAGAGAAAAAAGAAAGGTTTTTCCCACATTATTTTATTTTGCAACACATTTCTGAAATACTAGGTTTTCTATAGTGCACAATCACACCAAAAGACACACGAGCTGCTGAGGGCACTGTCAGCAGTGTATCATTTTCCAAAGTGCTCCAAGTGTCTGCAGAAAAAGCTGTGGAAAATTAAATTCACTCCCTCAATACATCATAAACCATTGAAAAATGGTGGATTTGTTTCATAATACTTACATGTCCTGCTTTAGGTAAATTCCTTCTTGTTGCAAATGCTTAGAGCAAATGACTAATATATTCATGGCACAGGCTTTCAAAAAGTAAATGGAAAACAAGATCTATGCTGCTAGTTTTCTATTGATAAAGTGATAAAAATAGGCTCCTAAACTCTAAAACATTAAAACCTACCTCTGTGCATCTCAGTAAAAAGCTTAAAGCTCATCCATTTACTTCTTATATCCTGTCCAACATGAGTCCACAAATTCTACAGCTTTAACAGCTTAATTTAAACAGTTTTTACAGCTTAATCCACAGCGTTAACTCTGCAGATAGTAGCTAAAAAAACAAGTTAATGTGTGTGAATATGTAAATGTTTGTGATTGGTTTGTATAAAGAATGTGAATTCCTCTTCTTAAATCATCTATTTGTTTCAGTTAAATAAATAATAATAAAATAAAGAAAATTATCACCATCTGCTTGATGTGTTACTTTAACTGCCCGCCCCCCAGACGGCTGATCAAGGTGTCCATTGGGACCAGGTGATGACAAGACAAACAGATCACCTGAGCTGTAGTAACTAGAAATCAGGCAGAGAACTCTCAGCGTGGTGCCGACAAACTCCACTGATAGGACGAGACAGTACATGGGGTTAGTCAGAGTAGAAGATGTGCGAGAAGAAGATGAAAAGATGCTGCTGATGACAAGTGACTGATTGAGGCCAGAGGTGGGCTGGATTCTGGGGACATGTGACAGTGAACATCAGAGATGGTGTAACACCTACAATGAGAGATAAATAATTTCCTTTCTTACAACAACTAAGCAGGAACTCCTCAGGAGGTTTTATTCTTTCACAGGACAATGAAGAGTAATATTTTTTAGATTTGGTAAAGCAGACCTAATTTACTTAAAGGCATCATGAGAAAGAAGAAGAAGAAGAAAAGAAGATGCTTATGTGTTTTAGTAACTCGGTTTATCCAGTAAACTCAAACTTCTGCTTATGAGGCTTTTTTTTTCAGCAATCTGTACATCAAGTCATAGTTCCAGGCAGTAAAAGCTACAGCATGCACACCTTCCACCATGACAAAGCCAAAGTTTTCACTGTGCAAGGAATAATGGTTCCATCACTACTTCTCAAAGCACGGCACAAAGATGGCTCCAACATAATATCTTTGGTTGGTTTTATTTTAGCGTCACTAAAGACACAGCAAGCAGATCCAGGAAATATTTCCTGACCAGAAAGATGTTTGGATTTGTTTGCATCACTTCACCAATGACAACCCGACAAGGCTGTGCATGGAGATGGAAGCTAAAGGTTGATGCTGTTCCAACACCAGAAACACATGAGCGTCTGATGTGTTGGCATTAGATATATGAACGTAGTGCAAGTAGGCTTCGTGTAAACAGGCATGGAGACATTACCTTTTCTAGCTTTTTTAGCTTTGCTGCCTCAGCTGGCATTTCACCACATTTCACACATTACAGATTCTGTTGTAATGTTGCACAGCTGCAGGTAATGAGCATATTTACCAAACAGAGACATCCTGCAATACTCTTTGTTGTGGTGGTTAGTTGTGCTGTTTGCCTTCACCCTGTAAATCCAGTTCTGGAACCAACGTATATGGGTGGTTTTGAGTTGATGTTCTTTAACAAACCAGGTATTTGCCTACTCAGAGGAAACTCTGACAATCAAAATTAAACAAATTTGAACCATTTCCTTAAGAGAAAGTTCTCCCTATCTAAGGGTGCCCAAGATTAAGAATTAAACGAGTCAAAATGATCATGTCAGGTTATAATTACTAATAATAAGGTCTTTGAGATTCAAACTACTTTTGATTCGATCATTGCTCCCTTTTTTTTTGTAACAGCCTAAAATTGATTTTAATTATTTGTTAAATAATTTCATCTGCTTGTCCTAGGAGAAAACTAAGTCTACTAAAGTGCATATATTGTTTAAAGCAACTTCATAGTTATATACAGCAAAATTGGAAATACTGATCAAAAGTGAGATGTTATTTAAACATAAATTATATATAAGGAGGAACACAGTCTAAGGAAATACCCTAGTCAAGTAAGTGTGGAAATAGTTGAAATGGGGCAATTAAAAAAAAAAAAATCTTAAATCAAGATACATTACAAGACTTTTAAAAGACTTAGCCTGACACCTTCTCACATCTAAAAAATATGAAAAGTATTATACATCAGTTCAAACTTTTCAAAGAGTGGGGGTCTTGCATGATTCACAAGACTACAGCTAAATTCTTCTGGAGATATTTTTTCCTTCGACTTGCTCTAGGATGAAATTACCAGGAAGATAAGCTGCTGAAAAACAGATCAGAAAAAGAAGCAACCTCAGCTCCCGTTGCAAGTGTGGGTTGTTTTGAAATAACAGTCGAAATCGTAAAAAGAAGTACAAAATATAAGATCTGCTTTTTTTCCTTTTTCAGTTTAGTTGGTGATAAAACTCCACCATCTTCTCCTCTTCCACAGTTCAAAGAGATTATTAGTGGTTCTGTTTTTATCCCTGAACTTCCTCATCTTGTTTGAGACTGAAGTAGATGATTGGTTGTTAACAGCTTTCATATGACTGACATGACAAAAAAGTACGAAAAAATTATTTCATTTGAATGCCAAGGTGACATAGATAGACATCAGACTATCTAGGGGCAGACTGAGTCTCACAACTTTACACCATTCTTTGAGATAATGGAACAATGCCATCACTTTAGTAAAAGTCCCATGATCTTGTTTCAGTATGGACAAAATGTCTCTGATAATGAAATAACTCGAATACTTGTTCAGTATAAAGTCTGTATTAATTTTGCTCTGAAGTGTCACCTTTAATGGCACATTTAAAAAAAAGAAGCAGTCTGTAATGTATTCAAACCTTGGGAGGATGGTTTCCACCACTTTATTTTTGTTTCCCAGTATCTCTCCACACTAGTCTGTTCATTTCCACCAAGGTATTAATACGTCTGTCTTCTTGCCATTGGTCATAAGCTGACCTGTATGCAAATCGGTGGCAAAAATAAGCTCTAATAGGCTCTCAGAGGAGCACGCAGTGGCTTAACTGTAGCACAGAGAGGTTTTAGCTGCAACAGGAGACATGAGGTTAACATGACTGCAAATATATACTCTGGGAACTTACCCAGCACATACATTGGCATCCTTCTCTCTGTTGTTATTAAGTATCCTGGACATAAAGCAGGAAGTACTTTTTCCCTAAAGTTTTGCTTTACCTCAGTAAAACGTAACATTTGGGAGACGAAATGGAGCTGAGGTATGAGCAGCAGGTGGAAACCTTCCCGAAGTGAGTGCTGGTGGATAATCTGAGAGAAGTAAAAAGCAGGACTCTGAAGAGTTGTAGTTGTGTGTGAACTGGGTAAAAAACCTCAGTGTAGAAAATGAGGGTAATGTAAAGTGTGATGTTGGTGTCTGCGCTTTAACAGAAATGGGCTGCAACACTTGCGAGATACCTAACATTGAAAAAAAATCTGCTTCAAGAACATTTCATCATCTATCTACATGATTCCGTTTTAAAGACTGTTTCAGGTCTAAGAAGTGACAGCACAGCAAGGTTGTTACGCCGTTGCCTTTTTTCTTGTTCCCTGTCTGTCTCCTTGAGTCTGATTCCTCCATATCTCACACTTTATATCTGCTACCTCTCACTCATTGCAGCCCGTCTTTTTTTAATGCTCTTCTTTAACATCCTGCTGTGCACTTCCTCCTAACCTCTGTCAGTCATCTTAATCACCTGTAAAAGTTAGCAGAACACTTGATACCATACCACTCTCTTCTTTCCTTTCTTTGCACTGTTTTTTCTTCCTCACCTGTTCCCTTCTTGCAGACGTAAGGCAGATTGTAGTTGCAGGGCACATCATTCCACTTGCCATTCTCATGAGCAATCATTACCACGCAGTCCTCTCCTCCGGCGAAAAAGTTGTCTGGCTGGTTTTCCCGCCAGTTCTCATATTGCTGCACATGTACATAAATTGACAGAGAAGGTTTGAAGAAGCACAAGCATGAGAAACAAATTACTCTCTGTGGAAACAAAAAGCTGATGTTGGATGGCTGTAGCTCTAAACATGCTTAGTTTAATACTGATCCACAAAATCAAACAGGCATCACTCTAGCAAGCTCCTCACCAGATCCATCTTGTCTGTCCACTGAAAGTCATCTTCCACTGTGCGATCGTTCAGCCCAATCCAGGTGTTGTCATGGCTCAGGCCTGAGTAACATGTAACACAGAAGAAATGCATAGCGAAATAGAGAGAGAATTGGGTTTTTTGGACTGTACTGCTCAGCTGTCTGCGTGTCCCTCTAACACACAAGGAAGTAACACGTGAGGAAGGTCTTGTGTTATTTTAGATGTTAAGAAAATTCCCTTTTTGAACCCCCTATGGAGAAACTTTTAGCTTTAGCTTATCTGTTAGGACATCATTGGAGAGCAGTCTGACTGTCGTCTACTGCTGATAAGTACTGTAAAAGAATAATATGACTAGTTTTTATTGATGACTGATGGATGAACTTTCAGCAGAAAGATGTCATTAGTCCATCCTTACAAGCTCTTCAAACCCACATCAAGAGCTTTGGAAAAGCTTTCTTTTCAAAACAATAAACTCCACAAAGATCCAACAGTGCAACAGAAAACAGCACCAACAGTGTTTTCACTAGTTTAGTGGTAAGCCAATTTGGCCGATAAACCAAACTGTGTAAAATCAGTGTTCTTAGCTACATATTGTGTTGTATTTGTGCAGCAGGTTCCACACACGTCGACTGACAGCCTCCAACTTGGCTGCAGCTGAGCTGCAAACAACAACAGAGACATACTGGTTGAGTCTGTGATGCACTGGTGATGAGATTTTTGTTTGTGCTAAAGGAAATTTCCCTAATGCTGTTTTGGGTTAATCTCATTTGTGTGTGCGGGGGTGCATGTGTGCCTGCACATACTGTATGTACTGAAGTTTCAATCACGCTGATGATTAACATCATTACTAAGCCCATTAATCTTCCTAATGGCTGTGATCCCCTTATTGCAGGGGTGGAGACACCCATTTTCAAGGCAATTGAACACTTTTTTTTTCATTTCATTTTTGGTGTCTGTGCACGTGGTGGAAGAAAGATGGGAGCTTGATTGGTGCCAGTGTCCCAGAATCTGCCTGAGACAGAAGGCGGAGAGAGAATTACAAGATCTTGCTGTAGGCGATCTGGAGGTATTACAACACAAGTAGTGGAGTGCTGCCAGGGGGCAAAAAGATTAGATTGAAGAGATGACGCATTATAAGGCGCCAAAGAAAAAGACCAAATGTCTGCTAACATGGTAACACTAACTGTCACTAATTAACTGCTCTCCACGGCCAAACATAAAAAAAAAATAGGCTGGAATATAAAAGCAGAATTAAAACAAGAAGAGAAGGACCTCTAAAGAATTACTTATAAAACATACACAAAGAAGCTGCATCTCCTAATGTTTTTCCCAGCCCCGGGCATCACCTTACATCGACTGGAAATCAACACATTGGCCATTTTGAATGCCCATCATGGTTGATTCGGTAAATAAACACAAAAGGACATTATAGGATCAAGTAAGGAAAAGATAGAGAGAAAGTGTCAGAGCAAGAGATAAAAATGGCTAGCCGCTTTGAATAAAGTAAACCAATGAAATGCTTGAAGAGTTAGTTTTGTGGCTAAATCTGAATTCTACATAAATACACTGCAATGTCATTTTACATCAGAAATAAACCTTGAAATGTGCAAATTAGGATGAGAAAAGCTTGGATACAAAATGAACCAATGGCATGGATTTTTGTTTCATATTCACTGTAACATACATTTATCCACCTAAATATTATTTGCGTTAAACATGTTCCACTCATATGAAAAAATTAATGATTTGTGTTTATGAGACATTGTTTTGTCTTTTTGAACTCAAATCTTCTAAAGAATTTGAGCAAAAAGTCTGCATTGGACCCACTCTCTTTAAATCTGGCTATATCTTCAGAAATCCTCCTCCAAAGGTTCTTTTTCTGGTAAATAATGCATCACATATAATCTTAAAAAACAATCATAAACTATTTGATCTGAGAAGTTATGGTTCAGTTGATCAATTATAATTCTTAAGATTCTAAATTTTTCTCCCTAACTTTACATTTCTCACCAAGCAGTCAGATGACAACAATAACAACAACAACAACAACAAAAAAACATAACATAGAACATAATATCCACAGGTGATACTGCTTTTGTTAAAATCTGTCTCTTCCACCCACCTCTGATGAAGCTCTGCTCGACTGCGGTGTGGACACTGGCTAGGTGGCCGCTGTGCTCCCTGCAGTCCTTTTCAGCATCCTCCCAGGTGTGCCTATGGCTGAAGTACTTGTAGCAGTGACCATGAAACTTCCTCCAGGAGTGCTCGCAGCCTTCAGTGTCTGCAGGGGGGTATTGCAAGAAAAAAGGTGGCAGGTAATTGAAAAACACAGTGATGATTTAATCAAAAATCCATGTAGGAACCCAAGTGTGGGTTGATTAATTCGTAAACACCCACACTGAACTGTTCAAGAGAAAGACAGATGGATTTAGGATTAAGAAGAGGGAGAGCATTATTCCTTTAGTGTTTCTTTGTGCCCTACTACAAAGATCAACACACTGTCCCTGTCATTCTTTATTTTCCTCTGCACCATATTGCCTCAAGTGCCCTCTGTGACTCTTCTCTCTGCCTCCATCCCTCCATCTCTGCCTCTGTCTTCTTCTCTTTGATTTGACTTTTAATCCACAGCAGAAGCAAGCCGGCGGTGAGACAGCTTAGTCCACTGAATGGACGTTTTAATCTATTCAAATGACAACAATCCTTAGAAATTGCTTCCAGTGTGCAATGCTCGCTTGGTAATTAAGCCCTGTCACAGTCCTGTCAGCACACTAACTCTCCCTCTTTCGCATCCTCCTATCCCCCTCTTCATCTCTCTCATCTATTCCCCCTGCTCTCATATCTCTGGGGGTTTGATGTGGCTTTCAGCTTCATGCTTTGCACTTGTGTGCATAAATGTGGGCATGCAAATGTGTGTAAATGTATGTTTAGTTGTTGTAGTTGATCTGTTAGCGGTACCCCCCCCCCCAACAGCGTTTAGATGAGAACATGGCCTCGGCTTCTCCCCCAACAAATGTGAAGCGACACCAGTAATTTTGGCAGTGCAAATTGGGCCGTATGGGGCCCTGCTTAGTATGCAGAAAGATACACACTATGGAGGACAGCAGCTGAAAGGACAGAAAAGGAGAAGAGAGGAAAGCAGTCTATCGTGAAAGCTTTTCTTTGGAGTAAAATTAAATAAGAGGTTAAGAACCTATGCTTTTCATAATGTTCAAGTTCTCTTCTGCTAAAGTTATGCGCAAGACATTCTGAGGTACATTGCTATTTCATTCAGTGGGTCATTTTGACACGCTTCTCCTCAGGTAAAGCCATAATTTGTCTCTGAAAGTGAGGTCTGTACTTTAAATCTGTGCTGAAGCTGTATGTGAAAGTTACTTACTCAGTAAAGGTGAGTAATCATGATGTGCGATGAGAAAGAAAACCACGCTGTTTCCAACATGGAACAGCATTTTACAGTATGCCCCGTGTGGATCATTTTATTAGTCTCATTCAGTATGAACCTCTGTCATGTCAAAAAGCAGACACAGACAAACACATGATGGCTGTCTGTCGGTCTGGTCAGAACATGTTACAGATTTAACCTGTAATCTGAAATAACCATAAAATGTAAAAAAAAATATATATATTGTGAGTTTACACGTCTATGATAAAAGAGACAAAGCCTTTAAAAATGTTTAATTATTTTTCCAGAAAAAAGTCCTTCAAAAACATTCAGAGTTTGAAAATGAACATCAAAATCCCTTAAGAAAGAAAAAGTTAAATTAGAATTCAAAACATTAAATTAATTTCTATCTTTTGATAGAGTTGGTATACTTGTACTTGTTGGAATACTTGTTTAATTTCCAAGGTTTATTTCAACCATGTTACAAGAACAAAACATATTTCAGTACAAAATAGAAAACAATACAATCCTATTTGTCTGAGAAGTAAGAAAAGCTTGAGCTTATGAAATCCTAATTTCCTTTTAGGAATATAATAACAGATAAATACACATTCTGTTAATATAAAAATGGGCTATACTACTTATTCTAAAAAGTGTTATTTAATTACACATTTTCCATGGCTGCAGCTGCTCCCCTGTTCAGCTCTGGCAAACCAAACAATGCCGGTTGACATGAATCACTTTCCTGCTGGGTGCAATGCAGGAATGTTGCTGATTTAATACACTGCTCTGCTACGAAGAACAGAGATCAGACCTGGTGCCGATTCATTTAATCAGCTTCGTAGGAAGTCGTTTGGTAAGTCAGTGAGGTCAGACAGACATCAGACATATTGCCACGTCTCCTTGGAAGTAGTGAATGAAGAAACCTGGTGTCAAATGTTAGGTCAGATACACGGTCTTGCTTTTTAGCGTTAACTTGAATAATGTGGCCACTTTTTAGCCATTTTATACAAGAAGTCCTTATTTGTGCCGAGGATGCACAGATTAAAGCATCTAACCAGTATAGATTTAACATATGCTAGATGAGGTTTGGCACACTGGAGTGATGTCATGTGCACAACATGAACTCATATTATTTAAATTACAGAAATCAGCTTGGTGTTAGAGTACAACCACTTAACATTTAGCAGATACATGCTGGTTCCCTAATAGCGTCTTAATTAATTGTCCTCTATGTAAAGCAAATAACTGTAAGAGATGTGAGCTTACATGTTTTATCTGCAAGAAAGAATTATTTAGTTTGTTAATCCAACACAAGACTTTGCTGCCTGGTAGAATTGATCAGAGGGACAAATGGATTTCCTCTTTATTCCATTCTTTAAGTCTTTTAAGCGGTGCTGAAAGCGCAGTTCTTATGTAAATTATATTAATGGAGAGCATTGCTTCATTACTCTGCCCGCTCAAATTTCTCTTGGTAGTGTGGAATCTTAATCGGATGACCTCGAAACGGGCTAATGACATGAAACCCAATTAGCCATTTAAACAGGTTCAGTCTCCTCTGGGTGGCTTAGTGCCCCTCAAGTTGGCCACATTGCTTCAGAGTGAGACAATTCTAGGTTTAACATGATGGGGACTCTTATCTACTTGTAATTCTGAATGTTAGAGCTGAACATGTCCCACGGTTGAAGGTCCAATCCCTTGATAAATGGAATTCATTACTCATAATTATGTAAAAATGTTTTATCCAAACTCTTTTGCACTTCTTTGACTTTAAATGTTCTTGATTAAACCCAAACATATCTGTAACCTGCAAGAGATCTTGCTTGATGGAAAAGAAAAAATATTAATCAAGGGAACAAAATATATGTTCAATGGATTTTATGATGAAATTAGAAATTTGAATATTGTTTTCCTGTTGCACCCTCATTCATTCTCCTGAGGCCTTCCCACATTAAGAAGACCCCACCCAGTTTTGCTGCTTTCCCACAGGCAAGCAATTTGCATGATAGAATAACTGGATATTCTACGTGGAAATTCAGCTTTGGTGCTTAATTGTGTCTTATGTGCTTAGTTTTTGTTTTACTAGTCCAGTGATGTTTTTATGTCATGTTCATGGTTTCCTCTACTCTTTGTCCAGCTTAAACTGGGGTGGACTCCAGCCCCCTCCAACCCTGATCACGAATGGATGTTGATTCTGCTAATACAAGGACTCTAAAAACACAGCTGAAAACTTACGTTCAAGTTTTCCTCCATTGCAGCCGGGTTTTAATCAAAAACTAAAACCGCTAAAGCAAACCAGCGGAAGTACATCTTACAGAGAAAAAGCTTAGCTAGCTTATAGATAAACAGATTAATCTCTTCTCTTTTTGGTTTCTATGTTCCTACATTTTTATTTTTACATTTTAATATTTTAACTGTTTATTAAGTTGTTTTTAGTTTTCATATTTTGTGAAGCACTTTGGTCAATGCTTGTTTTAAATGTGCTATATAAATAAAGTTGACTTGGCTGGGAAGTTGTTGCTCTTTATTTCAGAGCTTCTAAGACTTTAAGGTTGGTAAATGTATGTTTCTGTAAAGAAAACGTGAGTTGTACTAGTTTTTGCTGCCTTGACTGCATCATCTTTGTCACAATTAACACTCAGATGTTTGATTCACATTGATGTCGAATTGAGCAATTAAAAAATGATGTTAGTATGTTGGTTGTTTACTAATGGTTTTAGTGAATAAATATTAAGTAACGGCTAACTAATGCATCTTCTAATCCTTCCCTATATGGTGCACGATACCTGGATTAACACTAATTAACCTATTATTAATGTCTTAAGTAATCATTTACTAATGCTGCGCTGTGTATGTCATCAGGTAGCTCTTACCTGAGCTTAAGTAAGGTATTACTTAACATTAGCAGCCTGACCTAAGCCTTCAAAAACCTAAATGTTTAAGAGATTACTAACATGTTAACTGACATCGTAATTAATGCTGAGTAATGCATACATAATGACAAATAATTACATAATTAAACTTTTTTAAACACATAACAATGCATTAGGTATGGTTAAGTTGTAAACATTAATTATCTGCTTAATAATGCATTAAGTAGTATGTAATATCAAGTATTGTATCAAGTAATACGTAATATTAGTTAATAATATATTATTCAACAGTTATTTAATGCTTAAAAATACATTAACTAACGTTATAAAGGAACACTTATTGTAAAGTGTTACAGAGTTCTTTGACCAGCAAAAAAAGGGCTGAAGTTGCAGAACCACATTCTGCATTCATAACTAAGGCATGCTAAGAAGAGAGCGGAGGTACTGAAGTGGACTCTCGGAGTCATGACCTGTTCCTGATACAGAAATTTCAGAGAATTATGAAATACAATAAGTTGGCAGGAAGAGTGGGACAAAATATCACCTGAAATGCTTCATCTATTCGTATCAATCATTTTAGACTGTCAAAGGTATGACAGCGTTACACTATTGTAAAACATTCATTGATTAAACTGTTTTTGTGTTCTACAATCTTGTCTGAAGGACAAGGGTTGGATTTGGTCCAACTCCATTTGCTTGTTATCAGAGTAAAAAATGTTTCATTTCTACAAATGATCGATACATTCAATGTAAATACTTCTAAGTAATCTCAATGTTTCACAATCAAAACAGCTTGATGTCAGCCCCAACCTTTCACACAATCACGCTTCGTGAGGAAAAAGGTTTTTGAAAGGCTGTAATTTATGCCAAACCACAAATGTGTCAGGAAAGTGTAGTAATTAAGGTAAATTTAAGGTAAAAGACTATAAACTCTGATGGTAATGTTGGTTGTTGTGGTTGTTGATAAGGAGAAGCACAAGTTATTTGTAGGATTTGCTATGAAATGGTGAGATTACATTTCCAGGTTAGCTTTGATGGGACTACCATCAATCTCATGCAACATTTTATTAAAACCTTAGAAAAACAGGAATTTATCATTTTACACTTTAACTTTGTATTTTTTTTCCTAATCTCATGTTTAATTAAAGTGATTAAAAAGAATGTACTGACCTTTAAGACTCAAAGCAGTAGCCACCCCAGTTTAATCTCAAGTCTTTTAGCAACAACAATCAGTCATTGCTGGTGTCAGTTTTTTTGCTGCCTGCTAAAGTATTCTTTTTTTCCACCATCTGACCTGATAGCTACCTGCTCAAAGTCCACCCATGGGGCAGCTGGTGCATTGTATTTGTAGTGGGAATGTGTCCAGCTTTGCTCATGATGCTGCAAAACAGGTTGTTATCTAGCCGTGCAGGGACAGCAGAGTCAGGGAAGGTGTGACAAAGAGAGGAATTGGGAAAGGAAACACACACACACACACACATACACACACTGTAAATTAAACATGGACACCCTCATTGAATTTCCCACCCACTGCTGTGAGGACCACACCGACCGTTGGCCCAGTGCTGTTCCCATTAAAGCCTTAACCAATGTGTTTAAAATGTAAGCTGTTTACTGCAAACACAAATGCAAGCCTGGGGTGATCTCTACACAGGTTTTTTGTTTATACTGTATGAAAAAAGAAGGAACAAAAGTGTCTCGAGCGGACAAAAAGGTGAATTAGGCAAGCGGGGAGCTAGAGGGTGGGAGGAGAGAAATAAGAGACAAAGAAAGAAAGTGAAAGACAATAAAAAGAGATGATAGGAAAAGAAGAAAAAGGAGAGATCACAAATAAACAGGCATATTTTCTCCCCCCTTAGATCTTCAACCTAGTCTCTGCTGATTTCTTCTCCCACACGCTGACAGTGAAGCTCAAAGCCAGACAACACATCAACCTCTTCAAATATTTAGACATTATTCAACTCTTCTTC
This sequence comes from Rhadinocentrus ornatus, assembly GCA_037177495.1. Taxonomy (NCBI): domain Eukaryota; kingdom Metazoa; phylum Chordata; class Actinopteri; order Atheriniformes; family Melanotaeniidae; genus Rhadinocentrus; species Rhadinocentrus ornatus. Next base: position 23,644,655 of record JBAMHW010000016.1, on the reverse strand, counting down.
TGTTTCTGGTTTTCCCTCTGTCAGACGGGGGAGAGAAGTAGGGAGCACATTTCAACAATTAATATTCCCACAGACTCTAGTGAACAGCAGTTAGGAAATAAAAGGCCGTACACTTCCAGCTGACTGATTGGGTCGTTTATCCACATCACCAAGTGATATTTCTGCTGCTCGTCTCTTTTAGATCCCCTGAATGATGAAATGCATGTGTTTGCATTTGCGTGTGGTTGTGTGTGTGTGCTGCCATTTTGCTTCCTCCCTGTGTAGCTCTTTGAAGGTTGACAGCTCAGTGTGCCATTTGCAAGAGGGCAGATGACAGTGGTCCACCGGGAGGGAAGAGACTGATAGAAAGTATCTGCGGATAGCCAGCGTCAAAAGGTGAGAATGTGCCAGAAATGTGCAAATGGCAGAGGAATAAATGATGGTTATTATGAATCCAGTGTTGATTAATGAAACATCCTAACAGTGTGATTCTTACTAATTAGGAGTAATGTATGTTACTGTTAAATAGCTACAGAGCGCAACACGAATGACTGATGCTGGTCTCGACACTCATTCTGCATAATTATGCCACTGATGTGCCTTTACAGATTGATGTCAAAGCTGAGGTAAATGTGAGGGAAAACCATGCCTTTACAGTAAATAGGCAAAACATTCCCACGGCATGCATACAGGTGGTCCACAGTTTACATTAGTGGGCACACACACAAGGAAAGGAAAGTGAAGACATTGCAATGCTGGTGCATGTCTAATGTCGAACGTCAACTTTCCAGTAATTTTATAAAATTAGTGGGCAGTATAGTATAGAGCACTCATATATACATATAGAAAAAACACATTGCTTGTACAGATTAGAAGAATTAAGCCATATCTTGACATTTTAGTAGGTGCCCTAAAATCCCCCTAAAATGTTCTTAAAGGTCCCATGTTATACATTTTTTCATCAATTTCATATGGGTGTCAGAGGTCCAACAACATTGTTTTCAAAGTGTTTTATCCCAAATTCAGCCTTGGTCCTTCATTTCAGTCATTCCAAATGTGGCTCTACTGAGCTCTACTGAGAACGTCTGTTTCTGTGTCTGAACCTTGAAATGTTCATGAGTGGTGCCTGTGCACACCCCTTCCTGGGAGAGGATCCAGCTTCCGCTGGCGCCCGCTCGGTGATATTAAAGGGCAAACTCAGCTAGCCGGGGGACGGGTCAATGACAGTACCCACTAGTGGGGGCAATGGTTTTTTTCCCTTTGTGATGTCACAAAGGGAAAAAAACACAGTGCGAACAGTGGCCTTTCTGTGTGGACTTTGCATGTTCTTCCCGTGGATGCGTGGGTTCCATCCAGGTACTCTGGCTTCAAACCACCATCCCAAAACATGCATGTTAGGTTAATTGGTCAGTCTAAATTCTCCCTATAGTGTAGGCATGAATGATTGTTTGTCTCTCTGTGTTGACCCTGCAATGGCCAGGCGACCTGCCCAGGGTGTAACCTGCCTATTGTCTGCTAATTGCTGGGAGAGGCTCCAGCTTCCCCAGCTTCTGTGGTACAGAAAATGAATGAGTAGGAAGTAGTAGTTTATTTATAGCATATGCATTTATTGTTGGTAGTTATAATGTTAAAATGCTCCCAAATTCCCTTCGCTCTTTTGGTGGAATCCTCTTTTGAGGCAGTGCAGTCAGTCAATCTCCTGCACGTATTGAACCTCGACATCCCCTCAGATCATGCAGAACACCAATCACTAAACGAGACAGTCACATGATTGGGGACTCATTTGTCTTTGGTCACATGATATTCAGGAAAACAATGTAGGTCTTGATGCAGGCCTCATTTGGAGACGCACCATTTGGCTTTGGGACTTCTGTGTCAGACATGACATCACTAGTCAACAGCAACTAAACCGCTATATATTAGTTAATCTATTTAATAAAGCATGTGCTGACTTTGTTTGGTTAGCATGATATAGAGTTCTGTTATTGTTGGGTTAGCTCTGAAAATAAAGCTCAGCTTGTTCTTTAGTTTTTATTATCAGTGAAAAAAAAGTCTTTATAATTCTGCCTCCATCGCTTCTGTACTTTTTATACAGACTGAGACAGGACAAGGACCATTAGCTGATGAGGTGAATCTGAAGGATTTAACAGGAAGTTTGACATTTCAAAATGTGGGGTTCTGTTATTATATTCAAGTAAAATGAACAGGTCAAAAGATGTTAACTTGCCTGTTAGAGAGGACACGGAGATCCAGACAGAAAAGGTGAAGCATACTGTATGTAAGAAAGAGAACAAGCAGATCCAAAGATAGAAGAAGCAACTCATTGTGGCCTGATTTAGGTAACAAAGCCACAGGACAGATGACACTCAACAGGTGCCCACAAGATAGATTTGGTGCACAGAACAGAGCATTTCACTGATTTCTGTGGCAATATTAAAGGTGACAACAGCCCAGGTAAGTTTGGAATTTATAAGGAGTGAATAAAGAGTTCCTTCCACTTTCCAAAAGAAAATGCATGTTAACTGGCGATACAGTATTTATTATAAGTGTATGTGAGTGACTCAAATAGGAATGAGCAGGTATAAAAAATGGATAGGTTAACACACCTGCAAGTTGTCTAATAGGAAGTGGAATTAGGTGGAATGTGGCTATTCTATTCAAACCTTTAGCATGTATATCACTGTATCCAGAGGCACCCAGCAGGAGCATGAAGTCATAGTAACTTGGCTCATGTCCCCCACAACTTTGTCTAAAATTACACTACAGATCTGGAGATCCTTACAATAACTGCTCTCAACGGTCAAATGAAACATTTTTTAAGCTAAATGAAGATTGAATTTTGGGCAAGCATAAAGTAGTCAAAAAGATAATTTCAAATAATGTGTGTTCATTGTTTAATAAATATCATCTAGATATTTAAGCAGGCATCTTCTTGCTATCACTTTCCTCAGCACACAGTACAATGTCTGACTTTAGGGGCATAACCAAGGACAGTTTGTGTTAAAGATGCACTATGAAACTTTGGCATAGTTTGGGAGGGTATCAGAGTAAGGAGGAACAGTAGCAGAATAAACCTCCTGGACAGCTCAAAGGACTGCTTCACGCTTCGTTATTAGACATGTTCATTAATGCAAACCTTTCCTTCTCCGACCATCTTTTCTTCTTCTTCTAATCTTGCATGGCTTATGTCTTTTTTCTTTTATCCTTTCTAGTTTCTTTCTTTTCTGCCTTAATTTTTTTTTCTGGGTTAAAAATGACAGTAGCTTTAGGAACATCTTCTAATTAAACACCTTGAATGAGAATAAATTAGCCCACATCTCCCCAGCTTTCCTGTCTGGAATGAGATTTGGCAAGTGTCGGACACAATAGCAGACACAGTGAGAGTGATGCCTGGCTGTTAATCTGTTTGAATAACCTCTGCCAGGCTTAGGCAAAACTTCAGGGATATTCCATGTGCCAGTAAGGGTACGTGCATGCCCGGGTTTTTGTCTTTGCATACTTTTCTCTTCAGCAGAATGCTGTGGGTGAAGTAAACAAACAAAAAAAAGCTTCACAACTCCTTCTCTTCTAAGTCTTGGTATGTGTCCCTTTTAACATGTTATCAGAATGCATGAATCTTCATCAGCATTATTAGACTAAAGACCCACAGGCTGCACAAAATGAAGATTTTAGCCAAGCAGTCTACCAAGTTGCCAGTCGGAGGGCAGAGAAGCGTTACAACTAAGAAGCTGCTCTGTCAACTCAGAGCTGACTAACAAAATGTCTGAGAGGGATATTATAAAACAAACAAACAAAAAAACAAAACAAAACGACCCATCCATCCATTCTCTGCTGCTTATCTGGCTGTGTGATTAGAGGAACCTGTTCAATTTGGTTGCTTATGATCTCGCTTTCTTTGAAATTGGACAAATCAGATGCAATGACCTCAGCTGAAGTTGTACTCCTCAAGATGACAACTGGATTTTGTGAAGGGACATATTTACCAGGATACTCTGACATAACAAGAACATCTTATTATTGAATACTCAGTTCAATAGTACCTGCTACTGTATTTCAAAACAAAGTAAATATATTAAAATGACAAGGGACTCTTAGTACTCACTTAAGGCCATCCATAATCTCGCCCCCCATACAACTCAGATCTCATCCATATTGTTACACCTGTTCACACTTTTATACCTTATCCTCCACCTGTCTCACTGTACCCCGTTCAGTTGCGTTGCTCCCAGTTATTGAATTCCCTTCCCCTGACCTCCACAATATTGACTTACTTGCACATTTCAGATAAAAAGTCAAGACTCATTTTCAAACTATGTTACTCCCTGTGATCCTTCTACTTCTTTAGTCTCTTTTACTCTCTTTGGTTAAATTAGGTAAACTCATACTTACTTTTATGGCTACTATTACTAACAGGTGTTTTTTTTTTGTATTTTAACTACTATTTAACTGTATTTTAATGCTTTTTACTATTATTTGTATGTGTAGTTTGTATTTTTATGTGGGTTGTTTTTCGGTGTATTTTAGGGACTGCAGATGGATATTAGCTCAGAGAGCTACAATCTGGTACATAGCACATTTTCCTCTGTGATCAATGCTGATGTACATGGCCCCTGTTCAATAAACTCAATCAACTAAAAAACAAACACACAAACAAAAACAACAAAACTTTTGTGTAAGGTTTTTAATTATTAATGGTTTTGAATCAGGTGTGCTGGAACAGGGAAACATCTAAAACATGCCAGAGTGTGGCCCTTCAGGACCAGAGCTGTAGGGCCCTGGTCCCTTGCCCTGTACCGAATTTAATAGTGTCACAAGCCATGGGTGTAAATTATGTGATTTTTTATTTTTTTGGGGGGAGGCAGCATCCACGAGACATGATGAGAATCCTGTAGCATAAATCTAAAAATGTGTAAAATGTGAGCAAGTAAGCTTTTGGAACCTTTTAACCATGCAAACAATCAGACCTAACCATGAACTTTTACAATCAACCCTAACTAATTGCTGGTGAGAATATGTTAGAAATGTTAAATATATATATCTAAGAAGGACAGAAGTATAAAAATAAAATCATAGTTAAAACACAGGACAGGTTTTGAACCAGCGAACAGTTGTACAAAGGGACGGCTGGACCACCAATGTCTGTGATTTAGCTACATACTAAACACTACAGACATGTACAAAACAAATCACCATCACAATGGAGACATAGAGAATTGCTGATGGATCAAAGCTTAAACTAATCTGTCTTGGGCATTAAATGCAGAAATGTTGCATTATGTGTTGCGGAGCAACATAATCATTTTAAGCTCTGTCATGGTTTGATAAGACAGCAGTATGAACATTTTGGATACTTAGGCTTGTCAAAGAATCAAACAGAAAACTTACACTCATTGATTCAGAAACATCCAAGATATATAAATCTAGATGAACTGAATGACCCTATGGACCAGCTGTATTCATTAGGATTTGGATAAGATCACTAGACCTAAAGCTATCTATGGCTATTTAAGACCAATTAGCATCCTATACCAAACAGGTATGGGGGGATGCAATCAACAGTGTTAGCTGACTCCTATGATTGTTCTCTCTGGCTCATCTATGATTATTTCTGTCTACAATCCAAGCGAGTAGAGGGATGGGATGGACCTGCTTAGTATTTTCTTACAATTGTTCCACCGAGGGCTTCCCAAATGGTTTTGTAAAACAAACCATCTGCTGCAGGTTAATTGACTTCGGCAGAGACTGGAGACTTCAAGACCAACAGAAGGACAAGTCATAAAAATGCAGAAATTCCCAGAATTCATTGCTGAAACTCTTTGTAACAACCAATGAAAGAGTATGCCAATCCCTTTGTTTATATTTTGAGGATGCCATTTGAACCAAGGAAATACAAAATGGAAAAACATGTAGAAAAATTTATTATTTTTTAATTCCATCCATTCTTTGTTCTTTTGAAAATCTCCTGCCTTCACTTACTGCATAAGATTTTTTTTGTATGTTTTTCCTAATGTGGCTAAGCACTGCTGGCCTCAAGCAGAGGTGGGGAGTGGGCCTCAGAGGTCTTGTTAGATTTTCTTTTCTAACACCACTCCACAGATTTTAATTAATTTACAGCTCAGATCCAACCAAGAGTTTAAGCTGCTCCCTCTGGAGCCAGAGTGGGCTTCTCCACAGTAACACTCCAATACCAGTAAGGAAATCTGACATGAGGAGTTTCCACCTAAAAGTTAGAAAAAGGTTGTTGGACAAACAAACAAAAGTCAACGCTAATAAAAGAAGTGCAGACTCATCTTTTTATTTTTATATAAAAGTTTAGAGTGCACAGATTACCTCTACTGACTCATACATAAGCTGCCCTAGTTGTGATGAAGAAATATGTATACATTAAATAAAAGGTCAAATTAGACGAAAGGATTGATATGAGTGAGAAAGCGATTTGAAGTGTAAATTGAGTGATTACAAGACTTCATCTGCTGTTTTCTGAGGCACTACTGCCACTGTTAGTCATCTTGGTCTGCTCTGCTCCTCATTAGTCTCACAGTGAAGGCTCCAGTAAATCGTTGCCTGCTTCCAATCTGCTGCACTGGTGTTGCTGTTGGCACCAACATACTCAGAAGACTTTCTGTCTGTATGCCCCAGATTTGCATGGTGTCCCGTTTGGAAAGAAGGTTGTGCTCTACTTTTCCTGTGGTCCCCTATAATGCTGTCTAGTTATTGTTTTCCTATCAAAAGCAACTATGTGATGCAACTCAGTGGTGCTAATGAGTTTGAAAATGTGTATGACATCCAGTCATGGACATGGAGCATTTTCACTTGAACTTGATTTATATGAATTTAATCAGAAAGATAGCTGACTGCAAACCTTACCTTCGTCAGTCACACCTCACTGATTCCATGTTGGCATGTCCAACCATAAATGAAGTAAACAATGTTTACATGTGTTTTGTTTCCATTTGGCGGATTATTTATTTTTGTTAGCAAATAGCGAGAGGGGGAGTCAGAAACTATTTTAAGTAGATGTATTTATAATTTCATTCAGAGTGGAACTTTAAGTTATTGCATCTAATTTGTAGATTTAATGCATGAAGATGGAGCATCAAGCAAATGTCTCAGTTGTTGAAAAGTCTCAGTGCTGTATATTTCAAAGAATCCTATTTCCTGAACTTACTTCAGTAACTAAAAGAAAGGTTTAAAGTTTTTTTTTAATTTTATTTTTGCAGAGTTGGGGAGACTTCAATCACTCTGCAATCAGGTTTGTCTTCAGAAGTACAGAATTAAAACCAGCCAGGCAGCAGATGTCAAAGCAGCGTGTCTAAAAAAAAAAGAAAAAAGAGATGCATAATGAAAACTACACAATGTCACTCCACTGTTCCTGGAGCATGCTGCTTTGAACTTGCTGATCTTCAATTATATTCCAGATAAACAGAGCAAACTCTAAAGGAAAAGAAGAAGAAGTTCACACAATGGCTAAAAATTTCCCTAATATTTAATGAGGAGAAAACATAGTTTGTACTATTTGGGCCCCTAAACTTCCATGCCATTCAGAGAATCCATCTTGGATCTCTGAAATCCAACATTGGCAAAAAACTTGTTCTAATTATGCCTTTTTTTATTTAATAAAAAAGATTCAGTCTTCAGAGCCAGCTTCTTTCAGCTCAGAATTCAAAGATTAAACTATTTCATTTTCTAAGTTTGAGAAAGTGATTCATGCTTTCATTGCATCAAGATTCGACCACTGTAGCGGTTTTTATCCAGATTTTAGTCAAGTTAACCGCTGTTGTTTTGTCTACAATTTGTTCAAAATGCAGCTGCTCCACTTCTAACCGGTCATATCACGGCAAATTTAGTGCAGACACTAAATGTGTGCACAGTGTCTGCACTAAATTTGGTACTGATACTGTTTGTTGTTGAGTGTTTGAATGGGTGAGCCCTTTCTTATCTTTCAGACCATTAAACTTTATCCCGTCCTTTAAGGGCTCTGAGATCCGCTGACACGATGCTTCTGGCTGTCCTGCAGTCCAGGTTAAAACACAGGTGACAGACTGTTGTTTTGTTGTGGAACTGCTGCCCCCTCCACATCAGGACTTCTTCATCTGTTCTTCTTCATTGGCTTTTAATTTAGATTGAGCTGCTGACATTTAGTTATTTATGTTGTTTTTCTGTTTTTTTTTTCTAAATCTATATCTATTCTGTGATGATCTTGTTTTTACATTGTGCTGCACTTTGATGAGCATTCATTAATTTAAATATGCTTATGAATGCACTTGACTTACAATGTCCTTTAAGTTCTTGTAAAAACATTAAATTTGAAAATTTAAAGTTTTTCAGATTTATACCTGAAAATGTGTAAATTACCTCTAAATTTCTTTTTGCCTTTTGGAATTATTTCTGTAGCAATATTTTAAGCAGTCAGAAAGTAAGAATGTGTGTTTCACTGATGCACATCTAGTTTCAGCTACTTACCTACCGTCGGAAACCTCAATCACAAAACAAAAGCAGAGCTACAATTTCTTGAAATTTTCTCATTCCAAAACCAAATGCAAAGTTGGATGCTTTCACCAAACAGCCAGCTAATAAAGTTGCCATACAGACGGTAAACTACAGTAAGCATCTTAAACTACTAATGTTTCATCATGAGAGAAATGAGCAAGGCTAGAATTACACCGGGGCTTTTGAGGCCTTATTTTTGGGCATGCACTGCAATTTCAAAATCACATGCATACTTATATATTTATGTACAGCATTCATATTGAATTTGATGTGTTTTTACTTGGGGGAACACATTTATCTTGAATTAATTAAGAAACGATGAAATTACCGTGTGACTTCAGTAACGTAAACATAATGGTTCAGTAATGATGGAAATGGGTATCCTATTAAAGCTACATTTTCAGTTTATTGGTTAGACCTGTGGTGTTTAAAAAAAAAAAAATCCTTTTCTATAACTCAGTGCAGTGCAGCGATGCCACGCATCATCAACAAAGAAGGAATCATGCAATTTATCTCAAATAGTGACGAAATATGTTTGGGAAATGTAATTAAATAACTGAATAACAAACAATTCAGATAAATAAACTATATCATTTTAATTTAAGAAATACCAGGAAACGAATGAAAAATAAGAAAAAACATAACCTGAAAGTGGACTGTTTGAGCTCCTAGGTGAGTTTTTTTCAAGGTTGCTCATCTGCTTTTCAGGGAAGCCGAGCTCCCCTGTAATTTGAACCAAGGCAATGAGGTAAGGTTTACTGCACTGCAACTGCTTTACTCTCCAGCCTGCTACATTAATGTGACTCCATCACCAACACCTGAAACATAGATATCCGAGACTCATACCAGTAACTAAAATACATGTATGCAACTAGTCCATGTGTTCCCCACAGGCCAAAGGGTTACAGAATTGGTTATGTTAGTGATAAATCTGAATGTGTTCGTCTCCAGTCAAATGAGTAAAGATCTTTCAGCTGAAAGATATTCCAACTTTATAGCACTGCTGCTCCTGGAAAATGCTAAAACATTACACACATTCACACACCCACACATGCAGGAAACAGCAGATGAAGTCCGCACAGACATGTTCATTCACACAGTGGCAACAGAGATACACATACACACACTAAAATGCTCTCAAAGCCTCTTTTGGTGCAGCAGAGAACAGAGGAACAAAAAGATGCATGAAGTACAGGGAGTGACAGCAGAAATGTAGGGAGAAAAAAAGAGAGGCAAAAAAACAACATGAAACAGAGGTGTCTACAGTAGTGGGATAGAAAATCCTCTTTCTTAGCTCTACACATTGTTGTTTTTCTCCCTAGAAAGACAAAAGAGAAACAACAGTAAAAGAAAAAGGAATGATGAAGAATGAAAAGTGAAGAATGAATAAAAATCCAGACTGGAAGAAAGCAGCTGAGTGCTTTCTCTGTCATATTTTACATCAGTCAAGGCTGGGAAGGATTTGGTTTACGTCTCCACTGATTAGGTAAGCCGCCAAAAAAAAACAACCCTGCAGGACACACTCAGCGTTCAGTTTTTGTCATGGATTGAGACAAAAGAGAAGCGACTGACTGGCATCTGTGTTTATCTAACCACAGCTGCCTGTTCTTTCTAACAAACATTCATCCATTACTGAAAACTACAACATGAAAAAATATTTAATAGCGACAAAATTACATTAAATATGCTGCTGAATCCTTAACTGATGTCAGAACATTATAAGCAATCTCTTAAAAGTTCTACACCACTAATATATTACAGATTAAAAAAGGTGTATATATATATATATATATATATATGTATATATAAATAAATCTTTCCTTCTCTCTCTCATGCTCTGTACATCTACTGGAGAATTTGAGCCCTGTCAACTTACTATTATTGACTCTAAGAAGAGATCACCATGGTAACCAGCCAGAGTGAGCCTGCAGTGGACCAGTGTAACTTTATCCAAGGCTGTGAGCTTCCAATGCGTGGAACTTAACATACAGTATTCAAGCACAGTTGCTCTCAAACACACACGGCAAATAAGAGAGAAAACTTGATTGCTGTGCGGGCCAAGAAGGGGCCAATTGGATGACATTTAAAGCTTTAGTGGAACAAATGAACGGTATTTCATCTCTACTGCTCCTGTCTCTGCTCAGACTTCAATCTGGATATCAAGCTGAGATTCATCCAGATATCAAGCTGAGATCATGCTGAAATGATAGAAAGAAATCCCAGTTGTGAATTGTACTCTTCAGAGCTGAATTCCCTGTCTGCTGGCGCAGAGCAACGACAGATAAAAGTGACGGGAATACAGAGACTTTAGTTTACGCAATCAGTCCTGCTGTTCCCAATCAGCCATGATGGCACTAACACGGCAGGAGAAGAAACATACATTCAGCTCTAGTGCATGTCAAATGTGAGACTCATTCAGGTGATGAGTGTGTGTTAAGACAGGGGAACGAGAGAGACAAAACTGCACTAAATAAAGTAGAGAAATACTGAAGGCTAGAAAAGTCCCAATTTGAGAACCTTGAACAGATGAATCAAGTATTTCCACATCTCGAGCTTTAATAAGTGGTCCTAATTTAAAGGAGCTGTACATTTTACAGGACCTTTTACACCATCTACATTTAGAAGGGCTCCCTAATAAGTCTCATTTTTACTGTGCAACTCTGCCAGTGGGTATAAAATCTCCTGGGAAAATAAGGAATAGATTACAGCCCAAAGGAAGGAACTAGTGCTTTAATTTGCTGTGATGTTTCCTGGTGGCTGAAATGGTGGACGGTATAACAATATGAATAGTGAAAATTCCCCATCATCACTTATGATAATGTATTCCACATCAGTGTGTAACAACACCTGCATCTTTCTAAAGGTTTCTAGTTTAAATAGTAATTTCTAAAGTTTTTCCACAGTGTAACCCCAATATATGCAATACATGTTGCACAGCGATAAACACTATGAAGTTGTTATATTTGAGCAGAATTGTGACAGTTAAGTGATGACTGCAGTATCAAACAACTATTGTCCAGCAAGCAAGCCGGAAGTCATTCAAAGAATAATTTTAGTTTTTTTTTTTCAAGACATTTTAGTCAGACTCATTACACATGCTTGTAAATCTTTATTAAGGAATATGTGAAAGTTGGACATCTAGGTGCACATCCCATCCCTCCATGGAGTGATGAATAAAAAAGTCTTCAGGTGGATGCTGGGGAGGTGGAGAGTCTAAAAATGCTGGCGGTGTACAGTGTGAATAGGGCAGCTGCATCAATAAGGGCAACAAGAATGAGGTAGAGAACTACAGAGGAAGTCTGCAGCTTAAATAGACAGTCAAGTTGATAGGTGGTATGTGGAATGTAAAAAACATGCTGAATGAGAGACAGAAAAGGCATCTTCTTGCAGGAATTCCTCCATTTATATTTTCTTTTTTAGTACATTTAATTCTATGTCAGTTTGGCATTGATTGGTCTGCTGTCCCAGATTTCCAGATCAGTCCAGACTGGAACAGTAAAAAGCACTAGAGACAATGACAGTCAGACCCTTGAAAAAAAGGAAAACAAGATATTCAAAGTCACAGCTCTTGTTACAGATTAGGTCAAAGATCAAGCTGGATCAGCAGAACTTAATGGCTATATTATTCTAAGATGATATCAATTTTCTGGCATTTCAACTTTTCTGACTCCTGACTTTGTAGGTTGGCCTCTTCAATAACCATATATGTATCACCTTCTGTTTGAAATCTGTTTGGGCTTCTTGTTAATTTAATTTCTTCTTGCAGTACATCGTGTGTATTTGAAACTAATATGATTTACTGTCGCATCATAGAGTGTGTTTGAAGGAGTCAAATAGATGTCAAAAGAAAAAGGACTGAATTTAATAACATTACATGTTGCAGTAACAGAAAATCCAAGAAACCTGAAAAAATTTAAACAGCTGAGGCAAAAAATGAACAAAACAAACAAACAAACAAAACAACATAAAAAACACAAAAAACAAACAAAAAATAACTATTGAGTCCGCTCCTTTACCATCACCCTGATGATGACCTGGGGAGAAGTGATGATGAGCAGCAGAGGAGGAGTTTGTCTTTTATATGGAGATGAAAGCGTTTGCAGGAGGAAAGAGGCTTTACCAAAACAAAAGAGGCATGCATCTTTCAGGGAGGAATTGATCATAAAAACAATAAAAGCTAATAAAGGCATCATTTGGTATGAATTTCTTTCAGGTTGTAGTATGAATAGTGCAACACTGTCCATTGGAGGTCTCTTAACATACAGAACAATTAGTTGGATTGGAGCAGAACTTCACTAGAGCACCAGAAAAGAATCAGAAAATCAGCAGATATTGTTTAAAGAAACAAATTAATCCTAAATTTTCTACTGAACAAATAAAGGCCACACATCGACATTATTGATCAGCTTGGAACATTTTCTAAGTCATCTGCAGATGGACTCTGATTTGTTTGTTCCACCCGTGTGGTTAAAAGGGGTGTTCTTGCCAAACAAGCCGTCGGATCTGAGCGAGTCATCCTTCTGATGCCTCGCCTGATCGCCCGGTTTAAATGGAGTGAAAACTCCACCCACCCGGCTCGCCGCTGGGTCACCTGACCGGTAAATGGTGCAGAGCCAGTAGAACAGAACGCAACAACATGGATCTGGCCCTGAAGTAAAGAAAACTGGAGTCCTACTGAAGTAGGGTAATTAAACCCCACAAAAAACTAAAGACAACCTGGTGGAAAACTAAAGAAGAATAAGAAAGCCTCAACAGGCACCTAAAAAATCTTAACCAACACAAAAAGTCTTAAGTTTCAGTGAGATGGTAATATATAAGAAAACAGAAAAAGCAATTAAACACTTAAAAACATATAAATGAGACATAAATTCAAGAAACAAACTACAAGCCAGCAAAAACTCCAAACCCACAAACCAAAACAAGGTTAACAGGATATAGAACAAGGCAAAACTAACTGAACAGGCAAGAAGGATGAGTCCAATAAAACCAAGCATAGAACCCACAGACCCAAACTGTGACACTGTGGATATCTACAAAATCTATGGAGAACAATGAATCATTTGTAACAAGCTGTTTCTTTTTTATTTACAAAACAGCTGTAAATTTGATCTATTCAGGCTTCATCTTTGTTTTTAACTACATAATGAGTCAAGTGGCACGTAATACGTCCACTTCTCTCCTTTTGTCTTCAGTTTGTGTTTGTTTATATATTTTCTCATCTGTTGGTGTGGCAATGCCTTCTTGTCTTTAAAGTCCAGATTTTTTTATTCAAAAAGCTTAGCACATTTTCTGGATTTGGTGAACAGGAGGTTCAACAGGTGAACCCTAATGTGCACACCATCTGTGGGTATTCCTTAGTGTGGTGGGCTGTGTCCATCTAACATGCTGTTTGTTTGTGAACTGCCTCTTTCACAGCCTTATTCTGATATGGGAATTCCCATAATAGGAGACAAAACCAGCTGGACGCAGGTGCTCTATATAAGCCTAATACATTATTCCACAGGGGCTTTCCTCTTCTTTTCTCTCTTCCACCTCTTTGCGTGCATTTGTTTTGGCCTCCCCCTATCCTTCTGCCTTTGTCTCCCTTTATACAACCTCATTTAAAATCTTCTGAAATTTTGTTTTCTTCACATTCTTCTTTCAGCTTTTTCTCCTGTGCCACATCCTCATCATCTTCCATCTCTTCATCGTCTTTCAACATCCTTGTTTCCTCACCTCCTTCATCTCATCCTCCTGTTCTTTACCCCCTTATTTCTTAACTCGTTTTGCAATCTCCTCATTCCACCCCCAATTATATCCTTATCCTCCATCATCTTCCTCTCTCCATGATCCACTTTCTACTTTTTTCCTTAAAGGAGGTAATGAGTAAAATGAAATGGCAGTGTTTTCTTCTCCCTTACCTTTTTCACAAGTTGCTCCACCATAGCTGGGCAGACAAAGACACACAAAGGAGTTGATCTCGTCGATGCAGGTTCCTCCATTCTGGCATGGATTAGACTGGCAGTCGTCAATGTCTGGAGACAGAAGAGGGGATGAGAGTGGTTAGACAGAAACAAACACATGCTCAAACAGTACTTTTCAAACTGTTTTTTTAAGCTACCTGCCTCAGCTTGTTATAGCAAAAAAAAACACAAAAAAACCCTGAAAGATCAAAGATTTGGAGAGATTAGAGGCGTTTCTGTGAAAGTTATAATTAAGTGGAATTGATTGAACTTCTTCAGCTAGCCGTTTGGGGTTTCACTGAAGCACATGATGCTAATTGCAATGCGTTTGTTGGACGTGCTGCAGTTCTGCTGTCAAACCTGAGTAGCAAGAGATGGGGAGAGCATTCACAGTTGGGTGCAAGGTAAAGAGAGAGAGAGAGAGAGAGAAAAAGCAGGTTAGGAGGAGAAAAACATTCAGTTAAGGATGAGGTTCTGACTTCCACAATGCCACAAATTATCAGCCATCTAGTAGAAGCAAAACATACAAACAGATCTGATTCACTATCTACACTCTGATGTAATAATCTCTTACAACAAATTTGAAAATAAAGTAAATAGTTTTGAACAAATAAATGTAGGTGTCATGCAGAGGTGAGAGCTTCTCATTCTGCTGAAAATGTTAACTGTATTTCTTTGGCTGATCTGGGCCTGGGGGCAAAATCATTAAAACTGCGGCTGGTATTCCACAATCCTCTGCCATCACACCTACTGAAAGAACCCCTGTGGGCCTGGCAAGAGGTCATGGGGGAGGCAGGAGAAAGTCTGAGGGCTGAGGGTATACATGGGAATATGTTGATGCTTAAAAACATGGTGGAGAACAAGGGATTGCAAAAGGCAAAGAGATGAAAACGGGTGGGTGGAGAAACCGAGGAGAGGCAAAATCAGTCTGACAATCAGGGAAGTTGGCAAGTTTCAGGGTTGGATTACATGGGTTTTTCTAGGCAGCGGGGTTTGGGACAGAATAGTCTGTTTGGTGAAAACAGCGTGACCGCTTATATGCTGGTACCCCTCTTTGAGCTGGTTGATATCAAAGGCTGAATTAAATGCAGAAGATGGACGAGTTGGAATGAGATGCTTAATTTAGCCGATATTTGCATCTAACTGGCTCTTTCTGCCTGACTCATGACAGGAGAGTAAAATAACAAAGCAGACAGCCAGAGTAAACACTTCCCAGCCATAAAAAATTTGCTTAACATGCTGCTTTAGATAATCTGACATCGAGTGGGCAGCTTGTCCACATTTTTAGGGGCAGCAGAAGCAAAGCTAAATTAGTTTTTAGCTATAAAAGGAAAAGTCTTCTGATTTTATACACAAAACTCAAATACAGTAAGGTCACAAAGTCTGCAAAAATGCTTCTTTTCTTGTCAAGTCTTCATTGCTGGAAAACAACGGCACCAAGCGGGGTTGGCGGCTGCCAATCTTGGCCCACCGAGCTTGTGCCCTGTGGCCGCGGGGAATCTGACTGGGGCCTTCCTCTGCTTCCCTCTGCGTGGATCCGGGGCAGTCACCGTGGTGAGGTGGCTGGGGTTCATGCTCTGGATTGCCGCTGATTGCCCGGGTCTTTAGGCTGCCCTAATCGGCCTTTTGCCTCTGGAGAGGCGTGGTCGCATTTGCACAATCACACTCATCTCTGATCACTCCTGACACCTCATACTCTGCATGCTGACATATGTTTTTATATATTTTTTTTTGTTTTTTCTGGTACTTTGGTTGTTGTTGTGATACATGCTGTTGTTGCTGTCTTAGTTATTTTTTTTTTTTAGGAACTCCTGATGATTGTCAGCTTAGTTTACTTGTAAAAGCTGTAGGAAATTCTCTGTTGTGTTTCGGTAGTGTAGCAGTTGGTTGTCTGGTGTTAGGTTTATAGATAGATAGATTGATTATCAAGAGGAGCCTTATAGCCATAAACTTCCCTTAAAGTAAAGTAACCAATTTTATGAAAGTGCATTATTAGCACTGTGCACTACAAAAAAAAAAAAAAAGAAGACAGAGAAATCCAGCTTTCTATCTTCCTCTCTTAAAGCAGTGCAATGCAGGCTGAAGTGCTGTGGACCCGTCCATTCAAAGTCCACTCAGGGTGTACTATGCTCAGAGGACAATCCAACTTAAGCAGGTGGCCGTGTGTATTTTCACATTTGTATGTGTGCCTATCACTTTCTGGCTTAATGCCCGGTACAACCAAATCAGGTCTAGGTACTGTTAGTCTCCAGGGAGTCATGGAGAGCTGTTTTCCACTTATCTGCTGGCAGAGAAACGGATGGAGGGATAAACAGGTGCCAGCTACTGTGGTAATTTCTGGGTGCAGTGAAGCCAACCCTATCAAACCCTGTTTAAGCCAGCATTATTGAGGAAACTGTATCAGGAATGGGTTAAAATGAATGACAAAAGTTAATAGTCCCATGAAGAAAAATCAAATTTTGTTTGAATAAATAGTTGGGATTGAAAGGATAAAATATTCAACATGCTCTCTGTCCTGTTCCCCTTCTTCCCGTGTGTCGTGAGAGGACCTGTCAAGTTTGAATGTGGAGGATGGGGATATAGAGAGAAGGGTTTGAGGACAATAGAGCAATAAAAGCCAAACAAACCAGAGCTGGCGTCAGTTGACAGAATATCTTTAGGCTTACAGACAGCATGTGTTGAAACCCTTGTATGAATAATTGATATTGGATGGAGAATAACACAGAGAGACACAAAAATGAGAAAAACTGAGACTGCTACAAAAAATAAGATGGGAAAAGCCTTGAGACAAGCTTACAAAACATCTCTTTTGCAACCATAGTTCATATTATTTGTTTACTTGACCAGAGTTGCTTCCAAGATTAGCTCCATCACTTGCCTATCATCCACTACACACTTCCTTTACTTCTTCTAATGTTTGTTGCTGCCTTTTACTATTTTTTAATATCTGTAACGCTTTTGTTTTATGTAAACATTTTGAATTGTCCTGTACATAAAATGTGCTATACAAATAAACTGCCTTGCCTAACACCATCTCTGCTTTCCCAGAGTCCGATATATGTTATCAATTCTCTCATTAAATCCTTGTTAGCACTAAATCCAAATAAAAAGTATGCCACTCTTTCATGTTGTTTTATAGACTACAGTGATGAAAAATTTCACATCTTTAAATCCTTGCAGGTTTTATCAGAGTGAGTCCAGTGAAGGGGTAATAAACGGAAAGGAAATTCAGTCAGGGACTGGCAGACACTAAAACACGCTACATTGCTTTTGTGGTGTAATAACTATGCTGTAATATGCAAGCCAGGGTTACAAAATGAGTCTTTTTGTCACAATGGAATGGATTTATAAAATGGACCATCTCCCTAACTTCCTCAAAATGCTCACATCGCAAATTCCACTTTACATAAAGCAGCCTCTACTATCCTCCTCATTCCTCTTTACTTTTCTAGCCTCATAAGTGTTTATTTAGCAGAAATGATAAAACCGGGAAACCTGAATCATCACTCAGACCTCAAAGCTGAGCATACTTTAGACCAGGGGTATTCAACTAAAATTTAAAGAGGTCCAATTAGAGAAAAACTTTTGGGAGATCATAATGACTATATATATATATATATATATATATATATATATATATATATATATATATATATATATAGAAATTTTTTGTTGGTGAACAGTGG
>JBAMHW010000016.1:23615760-23626458 GCA_037177495.1 Rhadinocentrus ornatus | reverse complement strand
ACATATATAAAAATTTTTTGTTGTTGAACAATAACTTTCTCCTCCTCATGTTGTTATGACAGTAAAACTGATTTTTTGGGCCCTCCAATACGTTCTCTTTTCCACTCTTTATTATATATATTTTACACATCTCCTATTTATTCATTGTCACTGTGGCTCTGTCAATTGAAGTTGGACGTGCATGTGGGTAGGGGCATGCTGGTGTTACACCAAAATCTATGACCCAACAGAATCTGTGACCACAGGGGGGATGCATTTCTCGGCATCTTTGAAGACGAGTGAAGTCTTGAAAACTTGTATTTAAGTTTAGTTTATTATAGTGCAGGTACTCATTCTGATGGCTATCAGAAACTGTTACCAAGATCACCCCTCTTATAGTCTGGACTCTTCTAACATAAACTCCGATATTTTGGACAGCTGTGAGAGAATCAGCTGCCTTTCTCCGGTGCAGTCGTCTTTGTCTCTGCTTTGTAGCGATGTGACTTTCATGAACGAATTAATTCTTTTGAACTTTTTTTTTTTTTCAATCACTTTTAGTGTTATATACCTACATTCAGTTTTTAGAGTTATGTTTGTACAGAATGGGGGGGTTCTTAGTGTATGTGTGTATACGTGCGTGTGTGTGCGTGCGACTGTGTGAAAGATTTTAATGAGTGTTACTTTCATGTATAAAGGCTTGTTTTATTTTTAACATGCATGAACTGAAATATGCATGAATGTTTTTAATCATGTAAAGCACTTTGTGATGCCTTCAGCATGAAAAGTGCTTTATAAATAAAGTTTGATTTGATTGTTTGGAAACAAATACTGTGAGTTTTATCCAAAACATTTACTAGAATTTGCATTGACTGCTCAGGTTTATTCTTTTTAAATCTATATTTTTCCCATAATTTTTTGTTCTAATTTATCTTGTATGGTAGATTTTATTAAGGTACATATTTTGCTTGTTTGACATTCTTATATATTGTGAAAAAGATATTGTAAAAACGAGCCAGACCATGTGGGACTGGTTCTGGATCCGGATTCGGACCGCGGTCCGCTAGTTTGTGACCTCTGCTTTAGACTAAACCTTAAAAACAGTTAAAGCAGTAATACAGCAGTTTATTTCTACAGAATCTGGTTTTTTTATGTCAACAAATAGCAATGTATATATAGTAATGAGGAGTTGGACCAGGAATGACTTATCTTCCAGAAGATTTAAATGGCCTCATAGAATAAAAATAATTCTGCTTCCTTTAATGGTGCATTAATACCAGGAAAGTCTGGGAGACATAGTTCGGATCTTCATATGGTTTGGTTTGCTTTTACACAGCACTTTACTGAAGCGGATGAAACAACGTCATTCAGTTACAACAACTGCTTACTAATGGTGCTATTCCCCAAAACAAACACTGACTAAGAAGAAACAATACGAAAATCTTCCTCATCGATTGGCCAGAACTGAAAACAACCTGCACCAAACAGTGCCAGTGTAAATGTGCCCTTAAAGTAAGCCTCTTATCTCCTGCTCTGTCACTTTCCCTTTTTCTTTTCCTCTAGTTTTGTCCTCTTGTATTTCTATGCCTAATCAGTCATGGTGTGTGCTTGTCTGTGTGGTAATATCCAGTTTCTGGCAAGTAACATGGTACTATAAAGGAAAAGGCAGCTGCCATGTTAAAAAACCAAAACCAAACATTGTGAAGTGTAATTTCTCAGTCTCAGGATGCTACAAAGCAAAGCCAGCTCCAGGAATGTAAATCGGTATACCATCAAAACAAGTCAGAAACATGACGGTTGGAATATTTTTTTTAGTTTTGTTTAAAAACAGGGTTAATACTGATAAATTTTGTTAGCTTTGAATTTCGGACCACAAACAGAAAAAAATTATTGTATTATACATTTTACTTTTAATTTCTACAATAACTTTTTTTTTTTTTTGTCTTATAAAGAAAGCCTTTCTTTTCTCTTTTTTTTTTCAGTCGTCCAAATTCTTAAAGGTTTATATTTTAATCTGTTCTTAAATCATTCAAATAATTGAAATAAGCTTTGAGCATTTTTGGTCTTTTTTCTGTTTCAGCAAGGTTTTTTTTTTATTTTTATTTTTTTATGTCTTGTTCTGTACTTCAAACACTCATAAATATTCATCCACACAATCACATAAAAAAGAAGTGTCAAAATAGGAAAGTGTTTTATTTATTTATTTTATTTGTTTAATTTAGCATTTGCTGGTTTTGACACCAAAATAGCTACAAATCCCTGTGGATGAGTTTAAGTGATTACTTCTGATCTTTTGAGGGTAAAATTCTACAGAAAACAGTCTTGTTTGGGTAAATTGCCTCAGTTGTAATTGCTTTGGTCAACTGTGAATCCCTTGAACAAAAGTGTTTCATTAAGCGAATCGAAGGCCAGCAAGAATGAAAAAAAAAAAATGTTAAAAAGGGGTTTAGAAAGAAAATTATAGTAAAATGCGGACAGACAAACAAAGAATGAATTGATGACAACAATTAACAATATTATTATGCACAGTCATGTTATGCATTGATGCATAAAACTGTGTAGATTTATTATTCAAATACACAGAAGCGAAGGGTTGGAAGATGAGCAAAGAAGATGTGATTGTTGTGCATTCATCCATGACAGTCTTCTGTTGGTGGCAATCACAGACATTTGAAAGCCCAACAGAGCTGGAAAGGCACTTTTTTTCTTTGCAGGATTAAATGCCAGCAGTACAGATCAAACAGCGGTCTGATCAATTACACAGGGAACCTTTGAACCAGTAAATGCCACCCAAAGACTTCACATTTGACAAGGTGCTAGGGAGGGCATGAAGGGAGGATATCAATACCAAAGAGGATGACTTTTTTCTTTTTGCCAGGTTCCCCAAAGAAAAAGTGAAAAAACAAAAAAAAAAATCATTCAATCACACAAAGTCACTAGAATTCTGCTAGAACAGAATGACAACGGGAACCCCTGTGCCCCTCTTTCACTCTGGAGCTGTGACAGATTTGGTCACCCTGTTTGAGCTCCTCTAATTGCCACTGAACCACAGCTGACGTTATGTAAAAATAAATTGACATGACGTCCTGCAAAATGAAAGCTTTGAAATGGAAATGTTTGTCACACAAAGGTTGTCGCAGAGGGGTTTTTATGTTTCTCATCCTCCATCGTGGAAACCCTGAATGATTGACTTCCTTTCGTTTACTGAGGGGCATTGACATTTCCATGGCCTTCTACAGAGATGGATACCTTCTATTGAACTGCTGCTCATCCAAACAGCATGAACACACAATGGACCATGTTGTGTTGTGTCAATGGCATTAACCTTGTGTGGGTATGTATAAGCATATAATGATTTATGTGTTGTTGTTTTTTTTTTTTGGGGGGGGGGGAGGGTGTTATTATGGATGCTGCAGGATACAATAGTTCATGATGTATTCTTGTGCATGAGATGACACTGTTTATCTATACTTGTTGAAGGACCTGATATCTACAGACATAAACATGAACTGAATGTGTAAAATTATTGATTTATTACTATACTTTTGTGAGTAAGCTGTTCTGAAATCTTTTCCTCTTATATTTCTTGCACTTTTGAAGACAGTAACTGTTAATTTTACATAAACAGTGGATCATTAGGCTACAGTTAATGTTACACAAGTGCTTTTATTTCTTTTATTTGTCTTTTCTAGAACCTAACATCCACCAAATGGTAAAAATCTTGGCATGTCTACTTGTTGTCTTGTTTAACAGAAATGTCCAATACACTAAATGACCCTTCACCGTACAGCAATATAACTAAAGGCTACTGAGTTAATGTAATGATGATGATCATAAACTGATGGAAATCAGGAAATGGTAAAATCAACCACTCAAAGAGGACATCAGCAGCCACCATGGTGTGTGTACCTGGGTGTCAGTCAATACTGATCAGAGCCATAGCTGTTAATTATCCATGACGACTGCAAATGTCTTTGATGTGGAACTGAATCCAGATCATGCTAATTCAAGACCACAGAAGACCAATCGGAGCCCAGGGCAGGATATCCTGGCAGCGCCGGTAGACACTCATGCTCTGTGTAACCTGTAAGGTATCTATAGTAAGAGAAGTAATGTATGACATTCAGATGTAATACAACAAATAAATAAATACATTTTATCTTTCAGTTTTGCACTGCAGTGCATTGCATTATGGACTGATTATATCGCAGAGAATTTTCCCCAATCATTACATCTGGGTACTTTTCCCATACAGCAGATTTGCATACTGAGTCTAACATTATCAGTATGTACTATTACTATAGTACACAGTGGTAATAATTTGGCTTGTATTAGGGAATATGATTTAAGGAGATGTAAATGTGCACTGCTGTGAACTAAAAGAGGTGCACTGGCTTTCTTACCAACAACAACAGCATCATTGAGAACCAGATTTTTGTATTAAAATTCTTTTTGTGGAAAACATTGGATTTGGAAATGCTTCTGGGTCGCTTTTTTATTTCAATCCACGTGCTCCTTGGTGTTTCAGGTTTAGATTTACGCTGGTAAATCTTTATAAATGTCAGATGTTTTTAATGTCACATTTTGCTTTCAAGGTTAAAATTTATTTCACTTGATGACACGATTAGCTGTTTAACAGGTACTGATGTAACTGAGTTAGTTAAAAATCTAATAATATTAAATTAAGTGTTTTGTTAATCTAGGGTAGTGCATTATCTATATATCAGTAACCTGTCTAGCCCAAAAATTACATCAGTAATTTTCTTTTGTTATTTGTTTTTTAATCCATGGTAATTTACAACCAACACATTTTCATTCCCCCCTCCCCTGGGACCATGACGTTTGCCAGTTTTTACTATTAGAAATGACCTCAGAGCCAGCAAACTGTTAAGGGACTTTGCTACCTTATAGCTGTGCAAACTCCTCTGCTTTTTAAAAAATGTCTGAAGTTTACACATTTCACATTATTTAAGGCTGCTGAGTACAAACTCACAAATATGTGATTAGTAATTTTGAATGGACTCCTTTCTGAATAAAAAACAGGTAACATAATATGCTTTGATGTTTATTTTGCCAGATAAATTGGTGCACTTTGTTTTTTATCTGCATAATTGAGCAATGTGTAGGCAAGAAAATGGAAAAAACTGAGCTAAGTCTCAAAATAACCACGAAGAACACATTTTTCTAGGATAATTGCACGGGAGGACAGAACGATGTTGGATGCCACATCTTCTGTCCTCTGTGTTCTTTTGTCCTCCTTAGATTAAACGTTTGTCAGAAAGCAGTAGAGCGCTTGGTTCACCACTGCATGCTATATTTACTGTAATACTAACAACCCTTTAACTCTATGTGGAAACCTAATAGTTTCACAAAAGAAGAATAAATGCATTTAAACATGTGTCTTAAAGGTGAAACACACTGAGCTTGAAACAGATCTGTGGAATGATGAAGGGATGTGATGGGAGGAGCTGACCTACAATATCAGAGCAGACTGGGTAGTCTGAAAGAGGGCCAGGCTGTACTCAATCCTTTGTTTTTACAGAAAAAAACATGGTTAATCATAAAACAAACCTTACAACAAAAACAACCAAGTAGTTCTTTTACGACCCATGACTGTGGGAATGTCCTTTAAACTACTACTGCCACATTAGTAGTGGTATATGTATGGACGGTCTTGCCATCCATAGAGGACCTCTACACCCAGCGGTGGGGGAGGAAGGCCACCAAAATCATTAAGGACCCCAGCCACCCCAGTCACAAACTGTTTTGTCTGCTACCGTCTGGCCGACGGTTTCATGCATTCAAGCCCATACCACCAGGCTCAGGGACAGCTTCATACATAAGACTTCTAAATGCTGTCAGCAGTAACGCCACCTTTAAATAATATCATCTTATTATTGCTTATTATTTATTTTACCGTATAACTTATTTGTAGTATTCTTGCTTTTAATGTTCGACTATTTTATTGTGGTTGATATTCTTTTTATCATTGTGAGGTGAGCCTGGGGTTCAAAAATTTCATTGCCAATGATTGTTGATATAATTGTTGTGCAATGACAATAAATTCATTCATTCATTCATAAGATTTCCCATATTTCCTACAGGAAGATTTTTTTTTCTCCCACAACAGAGCTGATATAATTTTTTTTCAAATTTTTGCTTTAAAAGCAAGATCTTCTTATGGAGAAATGAGGGGGCTTGAATTGTCTTAAGACTTTGACAGAGAGCTATGATTACTGTTTTCATGGGTTTCATGAGTAAAAGACTACATGGTTTTACTGGGCCTGTTTATAAGAAAAACAAGTTACAGCCAATGCTGCTTCAGTAATGTATTGGACCTGTGTGTATTGGATCTAAATAAATTAAAATAGTGTGTTTTTTCTTTTAAATTTGAAAAAGTTTAAAATTCATATTTTGTGTACTTATCTCACACAGTCATTTTAAATTTTTTCTAATTTCTCTTTTCCTGATGCACTTGCAGGGATCAGCAACTCCTGACCTTTGGGTCAGTTTCTTGCAGGTTTTAGCTGCTTTGTTAGTATAAGCTAATGATCAGTGCTGTTAAAAATGCTATTCAATTACAATGCAGTTATCCAAGCCAGACGGGAGGCATCACATGGCTGATTACTCGTTACAACGAAAAGTGACTTGTGACTTAACCTGGACTTGCAAAAAATTACTTGTGAACATCTTTTTATACTCTTAAATCCTGTGACCCTGTGTCTGTTAGTATCTGTTAGTGTATGTTTAACGGGCACACTGCACGTGCACGTGTGTTTCTGTGTGTCTGTGCCCGAGGTATGCTGTTAAATCCTGGGACTTTAGCTGTGTTTGGGTGCCGGTGGATTACAAAGGAGTCAGGATCAGCAGGGAGAAGAGGAAACAGACAGACTACACAGCAGCTCTGGTACAGCCCAAGGCTCTGTGCTGCTCTCCAGAGAACTCACTGAAACACTGATCAACCTATCAGAGGATCCACAGTCAGGAGAAAAATCTCTCATCCTTTGTTTCTGCTGAAAATATTTCATGCCTTTTACTTGGCTAAGATGTAGGAATGATCAGGGATATGTTACTTTACCTATAACCCCAGATGCAATTATATGGTACAACTTGGAGCTGAAATGATGTGCCATAAGATGTGTACAGGCAACGATCCAAATCATTAGGGTCCAGCACTTTTTCTTGTGCATCAAGGGAAGGCGAACAAAGTGAGTCTAAAAATCTGCCTCATGGAAATTTCCAGAGAATCACACAGCAACATCAAATATAAAAGAAGCTATAGATTCATCTCAGTGCACAGGCTGCACTGTGGATAAGGGGATGAGCAACATATGTGTGTGTATGCACATGTGTGCCCACAGTGTGTTTCAGACAGGTATGTGCTTTGGTTGACAGCACTGCAACAACATTTATAACAGCCTGGGAAAATGTAATGAGGTAAAGTGTCACAACATCTCACATAGCTCTGCTAGCCTTCATTTTTGACAGGCTGACTGTGTTTGTGTGTACTTACTGGCTCTGTCTTCAGAGTCTGTTAATATTTTGTGTGGGAGGGGGCCAGTGGCCAGGAAAAAGACGCCAGCTGCCACCGTGCCACCAGTATCATACAGCCACACACTATTTCTGTCACTGTACTGAAGCAGAGTACTGAAAAGTGTCGATTTGCAGGACTTCGAAATAACAGGATAGGCAGAGCAGATCCAGAGAGTTATCACCCTCCACAGTCTCTTTATTCTCTTTATTTCCAAGTTCTTTTTCCTTCTTTTTTCTTGTCTCCCCTCTGGAGATCTCTAAATGGCAACTTTATCATCCTTAGCCTTGTGGGTCTTACCAAGCTAATTTCTTTTGAGTCAGGAAGGTTTACAGGTGTCCCCTTAAGGCTGCTGGTGTTAGCAAATCCAGTGTCCTTGTGGGCCATGTGGGGCTAAAGCTCATTTTTGCCGGTGACACTCAGGGTATGGAATAATCACTCATCAAACTTGAGCATAAACTCTTAACCCTCAGGGCACCTTAAAAAAAACATACGTTCTTTGCATTCGGGTACCAATACGGTACCCCACATGAAAGTGTCATAAAAATGTCAAACCTAAATATTTCTTTTCACTTTTTTCACATCAGATCTTCTTAACAACTTCACACCTAAGCATATATATGTATATATAGTTTATTTTAACATATTTTTATATTTTTTGGGTGTTTTGCCCTTTATGTCATAAGAAAACCCTGATCTTTTCAATGAGAAAAACACAGAAAATGCATTTTTTCCAAAGATAAGGTGCAAACTGGCATATTTGATGTGAGGTTGTTACAGCCTTGACTAGGTGAATAATAAATGAGAACATTGATGTTGAGTCATTTTTACTTTTGAGGATATGAGCATTTATTGAAAATACCAACATTATTCGAATAAAATCTTAATAAAGTTCTTTCTGCTATCACGTTCCCCCATCCTTAATTCTGAAGTTTTTCTTGTTTAGTTTCCTTGCATACTTTTTTGCCCCATCTCATGCATTCTCCTTCGCTTCCGTTGTACTCAGTCCTCAGTCTCCACTTCCGTGAGTGTGCATACTTTAAAAAAAATACAATAACTTTAAGTAGAGCAGTTCCCCAGAGGAGAGAATGACAGGCTATTCTCTGCCTCCTGTCTTTATTTCTGACATACTTAAAGAGGTAATAGTAGAGTGAAATTATTATTTTGCCTTGGTCCTGTCTGTCTCGATTAATCACTGACAGTGAGTTTATATAAGGATGTGTTTCTGAGAGAAGACAGCTCTGATGTTGAATTCTTAAATCTATTTCTGTATAGAAATGGCTCCTAAATAAAGAAGTGGCCTTTGCTACATCTCAAGAAAGGTTTATCTACAAATTTCTTTCTTTCTTTTTCCAGATTTTTTTCTTTAGTTGGTTTAGATCTGAAAGTCATTGAAAAACACAAGCCTTGTCAACCCCTTTATCCTCTCGATCATCTTTGCCCTGTCTCTTTTTCTTTCATGCTTCCTCACATCATCCTCCTTTCTCTCATTCTTGTCTTAGGTTAGAGATTTTTCCACATATTTGTGCTGCTGCCATGGAGATAAGGCAAAAAAACTGCCTTTGCAGTGTTAGGTAAGATCGCACTGGAGTGTACATAATTTGGCATGTTCGCTTTATGAGGATTATATATGAAGATATCTTCACAAAGAGAGAAAAAGTAGAACTGGTCATTTCACAGAAATCAGGAATAATATTTGAAATTTAAGTTATAATTAAAGATTTTTCTTATGGTAAAGCTAAATAATTGTTTACTTACTTACTAGGACTTGTCCATTTTTCAGGTCTATGTTTAAAATATATTAAATATGAAAGATACAAATGAAAATGTTCTTTGTTACATGCATAATCTTTTAAACCAGAGTTACTTTTACATCTACAAACTCTCCTGTTTATTTGCATCCATCCCACTTTTCTAAATGTATTGTTAGCACTAAAGTTTGGATTAATTTATATTTTCTAAATACAATTATTGACGTTAACAAAAAAATAAATAAATAAATAATAATTCTTTGAACTTGTATCAGATAACCCTTCATCATGTAGCCTGCTTATTTTGCCTCTGGTCTGAAATGGCTAATCCAAAATAAATAGAGTATATCCTCACAGCCCCAAAGCCATATCTTGGTCTCAGAAGAAAGCTAAGTCAGGACGGCTTTTAGCTCAACTGGTAGAGCAGGAGAGAGGCTCCTCGACTCAGCCAGCTCAGGTTTGAATCCCCCCCAACTCCCTGACTCCCTTTCCTGCCCACACACTGCTCAATAAAGCCTACCACACCCATAAAAATTTTAAAAAGGGAAAATAAGTCATGTGTGATTACAAAAGTGTCAGAATCAAGATACTTTCTTTGCTACTCTTTGGGTACTAGCGTGCTACGTTTTAGCTTCATGGTAATGAGACCAAAACTGTTGTAATCAGCACTGTCTCTGCTTTCACATGACATCTTTTTTGTGTGGTTTGCTTGAAATGGTGAAGTTAGCAGAAGCTCTGAAGTGGACATTATTTTTATGGCACTATTTTTTATTTTGCTGTTTTGCTGTTGGTCCCTCCTTGCATACCCATAGATTATCTGTACTGCACACATCTGAAAAATAAACAATAAAGCAAAACAAAAACAAGCAACAAGCAAAAGAAAAGAGGCAAGTAGATAGTCCATCCCATGCAAACACAAGCAATCAAGTCGTAATATTTCATTTCATGTTTAAAAAGGAGTAAGAGGAAGTCTAAACTTATTTTTTCCCACCCCCCTTCTGTGTCAACACATTTTAACTCACTTACAATATAAATAAAACAATATGTATAAATATAATATAATTGCCATACTATTACTATAAGTAGTATAAGTAGGCATATTTGTATAACATACACCACCAGTCAAAAGCCTGGACACACTCCCGCCATGATCAGTACGCTCGATGGCGAGAGCACATTTCTGTGTTCTAACATTTCATTCTACCCATCAACACGGGCTACAAATGCCTTCTGCGCATCCGCACAACAAGAAAAAGTCATTCCAATTTGCATGAAGGAACCTCCCATAAATCGATGCTACCGCATGTAAATGCCTAACAGATGTACCTGTTGTGAGAGGCTTTTGTCAGCTGTAGCTTGTGAAATAAACCATCCATCCATCCATTTTCTGTACCGCTTGTTCCCATTAGGGGTCGCGGGGTGAGCTGGAGCCTATCCCAG
>JBAMHW010000016.1:23601299-23612748 GCA_037177495.1 Rhadinocentrus ornatus | reverse complement strand
GTAAAGGAGTGCACATTTTGCACTCACCCTTATATCTGAGAACTTGACTGTGCAGGTAGGTTAGTATGTGAGCTTGAATAGGTTTCATTTTATGCATGAGTACAGAAACATTTCTGTATGAATAACTGTATCGGCCTTTGACAGGAAAATACTGTGCAAGGGAAAGTGACAAAGACATAGAGCCAGAAAGAGAGAAGTGAGGGGAAAGAGGTTAAGGGTTGGAGGAGAGTGAGGATGTGTGGCAGGAAATGAAATGTGTTATTTGGAAGACATGCTGAGGCTGCCTCAGGCTTGGTTTCACCCCAATCTCTGCTCTACGGATCAGTTTCAATAAATCCCTTTACTGTTGGTCCGACCAAAGAGCAATGTGCTGGATGGGTCAACGGAAGAAGAGAGGATGGCAAAAAGACCACAATCCAAGAAGCATAGGAAATAAAACGAACAAAATTATAACAGGAGGAAGACAAAGAAAATGAGATCAGAAAGTGAAAAGGAGGGTTAATAAAAATTGAAAGTGGGAAAGAAAATAAGAAAACATGGGGTGAAATAGAACGACAAGCACACTGAAGATGTAAAAATGTAGTCAGAGATATAAATTCAAGGAATAGACCAATCACATTGATAAATAAAGATACTAAGCAGACAGGATAGAGGGGAAAGAAGAAGAAGATAAAACTCAGATTTAATCAGCATGATTGGAAGTAAGGCCAGAGTGTGTTGGGAGGTGCAAACAAACAAACAAACAAACAAACCATAAAAAAAATTAAATTAAATGTGCTTCCTACCAACAGAAAACTTACTTAAGGACATTGCTGTGTGCCCAGATATTGTTGAAGATGCTGCTGCCCAATTTTAACATTCGTACCACGAGTAAAACTGATTTTCTCTGGACAACCCTTTTAAAAATTATTTGGCATGCTGTACAAAATATTAACAAAAAAATGTTTACAAAAATGTAAACTACAACAGCATAACAAAAGCTGAAACGGAGTATACATAGTTGTTTTTACACCATCAACACATCAATAAAAAGCAGGACCATGGGCATGTTTCCCACTGATCTATTTTTAATTCTCGCATTATTGTAGTTTTGAGAATCAAATTTGTTTCGATTCTTGTTAATGAAGATTTCATTTCAAGTCATAATGTTGCATCAGTTGTTTTTCTACATTGTCTTGATGAAATAAACAGATCCACTCTAAGAAGAACATTATCTGGATGGCAGCATATGTTACTCCATTCAGCATATGCATCGGCCCATTTATGCTCGAACAGTTTCGTCCGTCTCCTGCAGCGGTTATGCACATAATTTGGTCTGTTTTCACGGGGCTTAGATATCAGTTGCTTGATGCAGAAAATGGAGCAATACCACCGGAAATCGCTGAGCAGATGTGACCAGCGAAAGAAACAAACTAGAGAAGAAGAAAAGGAAAATGAATTGAAAAAAAGTAGAAAAAGAACAATGATAAGGACAACAAAGGTAAAATTTGCGTGAGTTTTAGAAGAAAGGCTATGCAATGCATTACTGCCAAACGGTGTCTGACACTGACGTTGTATCGCGGGAGTGAACTTGCCACTGCCCACTAGTGAAGGAGTACATAAGAACCATGGCAATACAAAAAGTGCGTGAAAGTATAAGGATGGAAACGTAAGACACGTTTGACTACCCTAACCCAGTAGGTCTGTAGTGTGTTAGGTTGGCATTATGTAGGTGTGCAAAACTTAACATCCACTCTAGCTGTCTCTGACTGATTTTACTTTAATCGTTTAAGAGTAGAAGAGAAAAAAAAATCATTGTACTGGTAGAAGGAAGTATAAACACATCTTTCACTGAGTCACTTTTAATAAATTGTTGAACTCTTTGAAGTAGTTCAGGTGCCGTTATCTCTTCTAATTTATCATGCAAGTGACAGAAAGTATGGAGGAAGGGGATCCATATATGTAACGAGAAAGATAGATGTAGAGGAAGCAGGACAGAGGCAAAAGACAGGAAAAGGAAGCCATGGTACTAAAGTAATTTCCTCCCTTTAAGAGAATCATTTACCGTCTTGACCTCTCAACACATGCTGAATTTGAAATCCAAAGACATGCTTCGTCTACCAGCTTGTTTTAAATATGCTGTGAACAACTGGGAGAAAAACACATTTATGTGTTTTTAATGATAATATGTTGCTGTTGTCGATCTAGTAGCTCATAAATGGATCGTAACCTGAAATCATTTACCTGCCTGCCCTCCTTCGCTCTCCTGACTGACTGGTTGACTGATAGGCTGATTCATTTCTTTCGTAAGAGCAAACAGCAGTTGACCGTTAATAATTTTCCCAAAGTTCTTGCTTCAATCAGAATTCCTGCGATATGTCAACCTTTGTTTAGAGATAGATTAGACAGGTTAGATTTTCCCCACAAAAAACCCCATTTCAGCTGAAGTGAGAGAACTAAATTTTTTTTTAGAGTAAGAGTAAACAAACATGGCATATTTTCTTTAAAAAAAGGGATAGTAACAAGAGGTCTGAAATTTAATAGCTAATGCATCTAAAACTGCAATTGGGTATCTGGAAGTCTGAGAGTGCATGATGCTGGATTTAAATTGTACTGTACTGCTATTGTTTCCAAGCTTATGATTAAATGTTCAATCTCTAAAGTTAAGATGCACAATGATGCTTTCCTTTTATCTCTGGTGATCACTGTAGTAGTGAACAGCATGAAATAGGGGGCGTGACACATGGTACTAGTCATCGACTAACACCAAAGCAGCCTATAGTTCTTCATAGGCCATACTACTGATATAAAAGATTTATAGCACTCACACTGAACACAACTTTGCTGCTTCACAGCTTAGGATAAAATGGAAAGGATCATTGACACATGGAGGACAATAGTTCAGAATAAGCACGTGTCCATGTCATGTACATGTATGATGAAAAGCCATCCTCTATGCACATTCTTGTTTTATAAATACCAGCTAACATGTGCAGATTTATGTATTCATAGCTGTTTCGAGGTTTCAGGGTTCTGCCAGAATGCATACATTAAATAAATGTAATTTTAGTAGTTACAATTGCATGGCAATGGATCAGAGGAGAATCCCCTCTGTTTCTGTAGAAATGAGCTTAATCATTGTACCCTAAAGAGTAATTTACTCTTCTAATGTCCTGTAACAGAAGCTATATCACAACAAAGACATGGTGGGTAAACTCTCAATTCAGTTTAGTTGCTTCAGTTTCAAGTATTACGCCATATTTTATGCTGAAACACAGGTTCGAGCCTCGGCTGGGGGGAGGTTTGAACTTCCTCGTGCTGCCCCTCTCGAACCTGGGGGCCGGTAGCCTGTCTGTGTGGAGTTTGCATGTTCTGCCGTGTATGTGTGTATGTATATATATAACTGGTGTTGTTCACAGAAACATGCAGTCCCTGCTACAGCGGTGCATCTAATTTAATCAGGAGAGAGCGAGTTTATTAAAATGAAGAGAACCAGCATTTCTTTTTGTCTGTCAAAACCCATGCAGATGGGCAGAACATTGTGATTTTTGGACGGGGAACTGTTCCCACAAGAAAAATTAGAAACTTTTTCCATCCAATCCAAAAAGCCTTTTTTACCCATCCAGTTAAATAAAACTTGCGTATTTAGAGGCATTGTGGAAGGTCTAGAGAGCCCCTTGCGGCTCCAGAGTCGCAGGTTGGAGACCCATGATTTAGTGCTTGTAAACCAAAATTTATTGTTTTTCTTTATAGATATATATATTCTTTATAGATAGATATATAGGCCACAAGCCTTCTTTTAAAGGAAAGAGACATTTTGCACATTTTGCACATAACAATGCAATTAATCGCGATTAATTGCAACATGTCATGCGAAAATTATATATATATATATATAATTATTTTTTTTTTTTTTAATTTATTTGTTTATTTATTTTTTAATATAAATCTCTGTTTACTGCCATTATTCATTTACTGTTAAAGCAGTTAAATTTACTGTTTTTTGGAATAAATCTACTTGTTAGGTTTAGATGAAGATCATCAAGATCAAGATTGTGTTCATGTAGATCAGATCTGATAAAGCAATCTTAGCCCTGCAGCAAACATAATATCATTTTGGTGGAGTGAATGGGTGAGCATGCAGAAAACTACTGTGACTTGGACGCTCTAGACAGAAATACACTGAACGAACTATGCAGGTCTGCCGTAAAATCTTCAAACTTGCCATTTAAAAAATGTAGGTTTTCTCTTTTAAGTTGTTGTTTCCCTCTTTGAAAATGGGAACATGCACAAAGCAGACAAGAATACATCTTCAAACACTTCACAGTTTGTAAGTCAGAATAAACAAACACATTGTTTCTGTACCAAACAGTCTTAAGAAGACATAAAATTACCATCAAGTGGAAATATTGTTCTTGGACTACCATTTGAAGAAAAGTTCACTCTTCCCTCAGTAACAATAGTTATTGTGGAGTTTTTAAAGTGTAGCGATTATCTCTCTAATTTTTAAATTAATGTCAGTTCCTAAAGCCACTGTGAAGTTACTATAACCTATTTCAAGCTTCTCTCCTGCACTGGAGTGTTCAGAGAATAAAAAAGAGACTGCAGCTAGTCACAAAATAAAGCAGTAAAACAGGGATATAAACCTACTTTAATCAACTGTTTCATAGTGGTTCTATTATAAAGCTCATGTCAACAATAACACAGCATTACAGTAGGCCATCTGTCTCTGCAGAAAAAGACAAAATCACACACTTCTACTCGGTAAAGACATCTCTGCTATGTGTCCATATGCTGTTTTTGTTAGTACGATTCTGCTTTGTGAGGCTTTTATATAGCTCATTTATGAAAGATGAGAAGCCTAAAGACTGAAATATCTGAGTATTTATTGCTGCATCTAACAGCAGTAAGAAATCCCACAGAGATTCTTGTTATGTTTGTTTCAGTCTAAATCTTAAGTCTAAAAACAAATGTTGATCCCAGCTGTGCAGAAAGGACAATATAATTCATATTTGTGTGACAACACATGGCTATCAAACTGCCAGGCTGTGGCTCAGAAATCAGCAGGAACCAAACTTTACCAACTGCAATGGATTATAAGTGGAAAATGCAAAACATAGCACTTAGATTTTTAGCATAATTTGATTTCTTGCTGCCTAGGTGTTATCATTAACAGGCATGAATGAGTAGAGAAAGAAATACAGTAAAGAAGATCCTTCACAGAGATGTCTGTGGTAAATCAACAGTGGAAATGTAGAAGATCAATATAGCACCTAAATAATTCATAACCCAGAAGACCGTCAGACTTTAAGGTCTTTTGAATTTGTTTTGCTTCCTGTAGGTTATCATTTCACATGACGTAGAAACAGTCCAAAGGATGGCGTATTGGTTTATGGCTAGAAAAGTACTGTGGTGGCTGTACAGACAATGTTTTATAAACACAGTTTCTGAGTCACTTTTTTCTACTTCTTCCTAAAAAATACAGGTAAAATTGTGGTCAAGCACTTTCTGTTGTAGACTATTAACCTTCTTGTCTTCAGGCTTGATTATATTAAAAACATCAGCTGCGCGGCTGTTAGCAGTATAATCAACATTGCAACACATGGAGAACACTGGGAAAGGCAATTAAGCTTTGCCAACACAAAAACCCGATGAGAGACACAGGAAAAAATATTTTTTTCTCCAACATATAGTCTAAAATAATTAATTTAATCCTGTTAGTTCTAAACTATTGTTTTTAATCTATCTTAATAACTAAGCCTGAGTAAATAACTAATAACTAAATTAACAACAGAAAATCATTACAAATGTGTGTGTAATACATGCTCTTTACATACATTCATCACAAATTATTGATCCAATGGCAGATAGTTGATCGATCACCGATTTAAGCCCACCTAAATGTTGCATAATGCCTGCTTTTGGGCCAATAATTAAAGGTTATTGATAATAAGACAATGTGCCCTTCTTGACCCTTGCCTTCTAAACTCTGACCTCTTTCTATAAGTAATGACCCCAAAACCTGCAACTCGGTATATTCTCTGTATGGATCAATAAGGACCACAAAGCTCTAAAAGACAGATACTTAATAATAAAGACTAGAGAAACGTATATTTATCCTTAACACAAACTGTGTAACAATAGTGAACATGTAAAAAGAAAAACCAGGTATAAGAAAAGTGGAGTTACATCAGAGTACAAATCCTGTGTCCAGTCAATTTTCTTTTTCTTTTTTTCTTTTGGTTCAACCCAGAGGTATTTGTCCAGGATCCACAATCAATGTGCTAGACCAGGGATATTCAATTCGTTCCTACGAGGGCCGCAATCCAGCAGTTTTCCATGTATCCCTGCTTCAACACACCTGAATCACATTAAATGGATCTAACAGCCAATTAAGTTCTGCACAATGACTAATTAATTTGAGTCAGGTATGTTGGAGCAGTGACTGCTGGATTGCGGCCCTCGTAGGACTGAATTGAATAGCCTTGTGCTAGACTGAACACTGTTAACAACACATGTATATTAAAAAAAACTTTGCTTTAACAATTAAATCCGCAGTAGAGAATGCTGACCTTAAAATTCAATAAATACCCCAAAGAGCTAACGATTTTTATGTAAAGATGTGGCAAAATGCATGTTATACACACATTATAAATACTCTATTTAATATTAGAATACTGTCTCCCTGACCTTGGTTAGGTAAAGGCTCAGAGTTGCCTTCTCCCACATGTGCTTCTTCAGGTATGTTATTATTATGGACTGACGCACTGTGATTTTCAGCAGAGGCATCACTTTTACTGTCGCTAGATGACCAACTGTCATCAAATCTTCTCCTCCAGAATCAGTGATGGCTATTAGCTGAGGAAATTCATCAACAAAAACCTTTCCATATATTGCTTTTTTCTCTGTAATCCACTCTGCATCACCGACTGTGAGCACGTCTGCATCGGCTCCATATGGCGTCTTTCAAATGCGATTGTCCTATAAACGTTGAGTAGACCCCCCACCCTCCATTTGCCTACCAGTTGTGTTACATTGAAGATTCACACATCACCCATCTATCAGTGGAAAGTGGTAACGGGTTTAAGCTCTCTAGAGATGTGGCTTGGTGCTTGCTGCAATTTTGCGACTTTGGTGCTTAGAAGGTTAAAATAATTGGATCCTTAATTAATTAGGTCAAGCTCCATTCTCTTAAGTAACTCTGGCCTTATGCTTATTGCATGACTGACTTTGTACACCTTAAAACCACCTAAGGAAAGCTCTATGCTAAAAGACGTAAGCTAATCTTTGCTGTGATGTGAGCCAAATTAAAGACTGAAATGTGATCATTTTGTCCTCGTTAACTTGGAAACTAAGCTACATAACCTTTTATTCATGTTTCATACTTTGTATGACATATTTTGTTCCACATCTGCCTTTTCTTTCCTTCACTTTCTGCCTCTCCTCATTCACAGAAGCCTGCGCTGTTGCTACCCCTCTGTAATCAGCTACTCCACCACTCATTGAGCCCAAATCTCCTCTGTGGCCAGTGTGTCCTTCCATGTCTCTGTCACACACACGCAAGCACACACACTTACATCACTGCACTATAATTTTCTGACAGCCACACTCTTCCATCACACTACCGAGTGGAAAGATGAGCTGCCTCCGGCTCATAGGGCAGAAGGTGAAGACACACACATATGCTCGCATGGAAATTATCGCACACTCATCTTCAACAGCCTCTGGCACAAATGGCTGACTAGCAACATATGGATATTCCCGTATTGCTTTCAATCAGGGAGCTTGATCCAAAACTGCTGGACCTGCCAGCAAAGCATCCAGTGTTGGATCCACAGTCCTAAACACAGACGGAAAGAAATCCCAGAGAAAGAAGCTAGCGTTTTACTCATGAATTTACTACACAGTGGAGTACATCTGTTCAATGTTAGTCCGGCATATGCCTGTCTCTATTGCCCTTCTGCTACAGTGACACAGCATGTGTCTGCAACTGCTGACCTGCAAGGTCTCAGCCCCTTAGACCTAACCAGGCAGTGACTCACCGATCTCACAGCTCTCTCCAGAGAAGCCTGGAGGGCAGTAGCAGCTATAACCATCACCTTCCTGCAGGCAGCTCCCACCGTGTAGGCAAGGGTTCGTCTGGCATGGGTAATTCTCTGCTGTAAAGAGAGACAGTACAAAAAAGAGCTAAGTTACTCATAAAACTGGCTTAAAAAGTGACAAACTACAACAGACAGGCAGTAACAAGTCTTGTAATTATCTTGTCAGTAAACAGAATAGACCTGTTTCTAGGACTTTCTACAAGGAGAGAAATTGTTGTTGCATCTGTCCAGCTTCAATTGTAGACAGTGTCCCAGAAGAACAACGGTTAATCAAACCCTCTTAGGTCCTACTGAATAGTCTTCTGTTAGCTGGACAATATCCTTTCATTTAGTCTGGAACCTGCTTGTCTCTTACATTAATGCTTTGCAGTAAAGGTAATCAACACAGTTTATGTTGCTAGACTGTAACTATGTG
Organism: Rhadinocentrus ornatus; assembly: GCA_037177495.1. NCBI lineage: Eukaryota > Metazoa > Chordata > Actinopteri > Atheriniformes > Melanotaeniidae > Rhadinocentrus > Rhadinocentrus ornatus. The sequence goes on along the minus strand of JBAMHW010000016.1, from coordinate 23,604,252 downwards.
TCTCCTCATGGAAAATGTTTTGGTGGCTGTATGGTGGAGCATGAGAAGATTAAGTCGTAATTACTTCTTTTAAATTTTACAATGGGACAGAGGGAGGGGGAGACTTTGACAAGGACAGTTAGAGCAAAGAGTGATTATCAGGATTTTTTTTTTGTATTTGCAAAGAGGAACTGTTGGGAACTGGCTAGATTAAGTGATCTTTTATTATCCAACCGTGATAGGATTGCAGGCCCTGACACAATCTGTCAGGCCATCTAATACACTGTGTGTTCTCCATAATAACACCCAGACTTACTTAATGATGTATGAACAGAGATGCTGTGTTGAACACACATTGCATTTTCCCATAAAGTATGGAAATACTGTCATATTTATGAATTTGCTCATGCATACATGTGCAAGCATATGTATGTGCATCTCTGGATGCTTGTCTGACCCTGACTCGTTGCATGCTAGAGCAGTAGAATGTGGGTGTGAGTTCAATTTCCTGTGTAACAGGCTGATAGACTCCTGCCCCTGCTGAAAGGTAGGTGGGAGAGATGCTGGAAAAGCTGTCTTTGTGTTAGGAAAATTCCTTAAATGAACGACAGACACTCAGGTCAATGAGAAGACACAGCTGTTTTCTACAATTGCAGGAGTTCACAACACAGCCAGGAGACAATGTTAGAACTAGAGTCTAGGACACATCCTTATATAGCCCATCCCCCTTGGGAACAGTTGTCACATCCACTGATGCAGGACTTCATAGTCAGGTTTTACATTGACCAACCTTAGCAGGAGGGTAATAAAGTCCTTTGATGTGTTTTACAATTGTAATCACTCCCAGAGTCACTAAAGATAACATTGTCCTGTAAAAACCCTTAGAGACAACATTATTTCTTAGTTCGGAATCGGGGAGGAAAATACAACATTATGTGCTCTGCAAACATACTTCGATTTAAAGTTGTTTAATATATATATATATATATCAAGTGCAGGAAATCTTATGGCCTAAATCCTGCCTAGATCCACATCACACTGTTTAAATCTTCATTTTGTTTTATTTACAGATTCTTACATTGTAATGTCATTTAATTAACTACGTTGCATTCATTATGTTCCACAGAAGTGAAATTGAATAATGCAATATTTTCTGCTTTCTGCTAATGTAATTTTTTGATCTTCTTTCTTCATTTGACTGCATAGAACTACATACATAGAGCTACATTTATTTGCATTTGTCTAGTGTAGCACTTATTTTACTTTACTTTACTACATTACTTCATGGTAGATGGTTCTCAAAGATGATCATAATGAAGTTGAATATTTCAAATTAAATGTGCCATGTCTTCCATTTTTTCCTCTGACTACTGTGTATTGTCAATGTACTGCTATTGTATTAATATAGAGGTACGTTTAATACCTCCCTTCCCCCCTTTTTTTTTAAAGAAGTTTGCGCAGAACTTGTTCAGAGAAACAATCCAGTGATAAATGATTGTTTACTTTGCTCCGTTCGGTTTCTGTGGGTACTATGAAGCCACTGCAAAACCTTCATTCTTTTCATCTCATACCTTTCATTTTCATTTCATTTCATTCGTTCTGTTGTGGCTCAGTCACTCTGGGGTCGTGTGGCTGCAAAACAAGTCCAAATCATCATCTTTCCACCACCAAGCTTAACTGCCAGTATGAGGCTATTTTTTCTGAAATGCTGTGTTTGGCTTGTATTCCACACACCACTGCTAATTTTGACCTAATTTTGACCACTAAATAACGGCAGATGGCTGCCCTTCCTGGTTCTGATTTAACTGGAGGCACTTTTTTCCGGTTAGTTTTTCCTTTACAAGACCACCCGTTGCCACCTTCATGTTCACAATGGTACATGCAATCTGTTTTTGTCCTTAGCAAAGCAATATTGTCATGAAATTACTTATATGAACACATTTATTATAAATTGGACTAATTTGAATCAAATAATCAATTTTTGTTTATCATATATTTTAACTACACTGAATTGCATTGAATTGGATTGTGTCTGTAAAAGTATCTTGAGATGACATTGCTGTGATCTGCTGCTATACAAAAAAACTGAATTGGATCAAATTTAACAAGAGTTACAATAAAAAAAACAAAAAACAAAACAAAAACAAAAACAAATTCATGTGGGTTACCTTTATGAACTCATTTGAATTATATATTTTTACACGCTTATTTTTAAGTTTAATTATTGTGTGTGCCCCCAATCCAATAAGTCTAACTTCTTCCTCAAACATACAGCTAAAGATAATTCTAAGTATTTCCGCATGATATTTCAGTACAACCTCTCAGTTATGGAAATTTCTTTTTAGTGTAACAGACGTGTATCTGCTGCAAGGGTAAAAGCAGTGTTGATGACAGCTGAGAACAGAGTCAGCCTTTGAGGAGAGGCTTCAGGAGCCAAAAGGGTGAACTTTTCATGACTGTTCCTACTGAGGGTAATACAGTAGCTCCAGCTTGTGTAGCAGTCTGCATTAATGCCACACATGACTGGTCTTTGCCATCATGGAAAATGACTGTAATCTGGAAGCTCTCCAGTATTTAAGTGAAAAGCATCACAACTGATAGAAAATATCTGAGCAAATCTTGAGTACTGTATCAATTTATGTGTGAAAGAAAATGTGTTTATACCATGAAATAATTTTGACATGTACTCTTGTTGGTTCAATTCCTGCACAAAGGAAACCATTTCTCAACATAATTTAATCAGTTTCAGCAAAATTATCTTAATATTCATCTATTCATCCATTGTATATGATGCTTTTTCCACATCAGGGTCGTGGGGAAGCTGGAGCCTATCCCAGCAACTTTCCTCAGCTACCATCTACCTGTGATAAATGGTGACTGTGCTGAGTGTCGTAATACAGAGAGCTGAGCTTCAGCAGAAGAGGACATTGATCCAATCTGTAGACAATTAGTAACGACTTATTACACACAAATG
>JBAMHW010000016.1:23573530-23597131 GCA_037177495.1 Rhadinocentrus ornatus | reverse complement strand
GTAAAAGGACTGTCCCAGCACATCCCCTGTCCTTAGACCCTCCATTGCGGTAAGGAAAAACTCAAAAAACCCATCTAATGGAGAAAGAGAAACCTTAGGGAGATCCACATGATGAGAGAGATCCACTCCCAGGACGGACAGGCTGTAGATGAGGACTGAAGGATGAGTCCTTGTGCTAATATAAGGGGAACGGGGTGATGCACCAATATGAAAGCAGTGAAGATGCAGAAAGAAACACCATGTTTCCAAATTACTGATATCCAGAAAAGAGGACGAAACCAATAAACTGAAACTTTCCTTTTTTAGTTTCAACTCTTTCCAACAGCGTACGTTTGACCCTCTCTACCAAAGCAAACACACACAAGCATGCTCCACACAAACACCCAAACTATGAGAAAGCATGACACTAGTTATTAGCTACAGTGCCAGAAGCACTGAGACAGCAGAACCCGGCCGATTCACTCTTAGAGAGGAATTCATGGATCAAGCGTCACACTGAATCAGCCTGGAGAAGACTGGGGAGGAGAAGCATGCCAGCAATTCAATATAGTCCAATTCCACAGGCCTGCACAGCAAGACTGACAGATGAATTGTGGGTCCATTGTTACAACACTGCCACTTGTAGCATTTTCACTTGCCCTAAATAAATAACATTATCTGGGTGGTCAGAGTGGCAAGAAAATAATTCATCGTGGTTTCTCATCACAAACAGGTTTAATCCACTTTGGGTTTCTTTTCCCTGTTTTCTTTAGCATGTTTTTGCTCCTTTATTCAACATGTTGTGAGATTAGAATCGCCCATCCCACCAAAATCTTTTGAAATGTTTAAAAAAAATTTATACACACACAGAAAACATGGTCACACACACATATATTAACTTGTCATGGATTAAATCACTTTAAATGCATTAAGCTTGATAAATATGTTTTCAAACAAGGTGTGAGGTGAGCACAATTCAGTTTTCAGGAAAGGGTTTTCAGTTTGAATTGCTAACTTATATCATGATTTTTAAACCAAGAAAATATGGAGGATTGTTATAAGATGCAGCCCATTCAGAAATATACATGATAGTAGTACTCTCTGCATGAGATACATTCTTACAGCAATTGGAAATACTGGTAAACAGAGATATTCTAACAATTGGAGTGGCACTGAAGCCACGATATGAGCCAAAAAAAAAATTTCTTCACATTGGTATCTGGTAGGGTGATTGTTACTAATTTCCTGATTCGATTCGATTTGATTCACAACAGCCTATTTGGATTCGATTCGATTCGATTGGATATTGATTAATTTACAGCTAATTGTGTAACATCACCTATTTTTTTTAATATGAAGACATTCTCAGATAACTATTTTTATAAAACACTGCATTTAAGTGCATAAAAAGTAATTTAAAATAAAGGAAAACTACGTATATCTATTTGAAATGGGCTGTTGTCAACGATTTTCATTTTTCAGCTTCACATGAAAGTGGCATGAATGTGATTGACATGAGATTCATACATTTTTGCTATTGCTAGTGCGTTCAGTAATAATATGTTGGGGTAAATATCAGATGAACCACAAACTGCTAGTTTCCTGCCTCTCACCTGAACAATAAAGAAACACTACAAGAGACGGTGCTTGCGACGGAAAAGCCGATCAGCTGATCACCGACAGCCATAATGATTAACAGAACCACTAAGAAGTTGCTTTGACAGCAGTGCATTATCAGAAGAAGCAAGCAGTAGACAGAGCAGTTCACCTTAAAAATATTTAAAAGTCAGCACAGAAATACTTCAGACAACCTGAAAGTGCCCTTCCAGCAAAAGCTCTGGAGAGAAGCTTGGCACTCAAAACTCCTCTAATCCGCAATTACAGCTTATAAACATCTCTTTTTCTCCTCCAGCTTCACAAATTCTATAATTTTCACCATGCTATCTACAACCTGTACATATTTAGCAACCTTCCTCCCAGTGAGCCTTGTCATTTTTAACTCTCTATAAATCCTCACTGCTGGGACAGATCTGTGGGTGTGTCTGACATGCCCTACATGTAGAGACCCTCAGCCCTCCCACCCGCTGTGAGTTGGCTGCTGCATGATTCGTTGTGACTGATGCCGAGAGCCAAACACCCCTGCTCCGCTCTGCCTTCAGCGCCAGCTAGAGTGCGAGGGAGTGAAGTCAGTCAGGCAATCTGGCAGCTCAAAAACCCCAGCTGGGTGCACTCATCCTCTCCTCTGCTACTCCTATGTAGCTGCAAAATACTTCAATTTGAAATCATATATTTCTATGTTAACCTTGATGGCAGGTGGCTCCATTTTTGGTGGCATGTGATTCCGTGCGTGACTGAACTGAACCGCCAACGAATATGTGTGTCTGACAGCACATGGAGAATCCAAAAAGTGATGTTTTAAAGATGCTGCTACCCAGCTTATATTAGATGTGCTACAGGAATAGCATACTCTATATCTTTAGATCTGGTAAAAAGGTTCACATCATCATGTTTAATCACATGTTTAATCTGATGGTGCCTGAATGCTCCATTGTGATACATATAATCCACCAAGATTAGGCTCTTCTGCTCTGTACAGCCACATGCCTTCTCACAGTGGGTCATATTCTTTGTGACAGTGCACTGTCAAGCAATCTGTCTCCATCCATCCTTCCCATCATCTCCCAATTGTTGGTACACAGAGGTAATGCTGTTCTGTGCTTTATGAAACTCTATGCACCCTCAGGGGCCCTAAGGCTGCACCTGACAATAAACACAGAAAAGGATTTATTGGGAAAGAAATAATAATAATAAAGAAAAGCTTTCTCAGAGAATTGCAGTCTGTGTTTTTAATGGGATGACATATGGCACACCAGAGGTATTTTCTTATCTGGCTTTGGGAGACAGCTAAATGAAAACTACTATAATAAAAAAGGAGGAAATGAAGAAGCCTGAATGACCCAACAAGCATGTGATGGTTTCATCTACCATATGGCTAAATGTTTTGATTTTATCCCCTTAGCGAATCATTTGGTCCTAAAGCTCTGATCCACAAAGCTAAAAAAAGCAAATGTTTCCATATTTGGCTGATGTTGATGCAGCTGTGATCATTGTAAACGTCCAGTTAAAAATACAAAGCTTATTTGAAGTTGAAAAAAAAAGACTCTTTCAATCTCTTTTGCAGCTGTGTTTGTTGACCATAAAGCTAACAAAACAAATACATGATTTAAAAGCACATTTTGTACTGGACTTTGTCCCAAGTCAGTAGTATTTCTTTTGTGACCAGGCTCAAGGAAACTGTAAACAACTATGAATGTAGAGGGAGCATGACAACATCTAACACTTTAGTAAAACAGCAAACCCGAGAGATGAAGGACACATCCATCTATACATTTTCTGTTTTGTTTATTCCAATTCAGGGTTGCAGGGAAGCTGGAGCCTATCCTAGCAATTAGCAGGCTGGAGGCAGGGTACACCCTGGACAGGTCTCCAGTCTATCACAGAGCCTAGGAAGGACAGAGGTTTTACAGATTGGGGGCAGACTACAGAAACTTGCAAACATTCAATATGCTGTGACCAAAGGTGTGGTTCTACAATGTGTGCTAATTACTCTGAGAAAAAAATATATAAATAGAACACACAGTGAAGGTGTACTTGCAGTGGAAAACTTGATGTAGCACAGCTAAATGTGAACAAGTTTCATATAAGGATCCAAGATGGATGGTTGGACATGATCTGCACCTTCTTTGTTTGCTATAAAGAGAAATGATACAGTACATGCTTTACTAAGTACATCCTTTTCTGCCCTGATTGTTGCTGTGTGCACACCTTTTGCAACCGTTATTTTAACTGCTACCACATGTTGTGCATGAATTCTACTATTCACTAGTTTTTGTTCGCAAGATAGTCCTTGTTTGCAGCAGCATGATATTTTTGTTGAAAGATACTATTGATTGCAAAAAAAGCTATTTCTGCCTTAAAGAAAGATTAGAAGAGAAAGCAGTGAGTAGTCTTATTGTCCACTGGCCTCTAACCTTTTAAAAGAGGGACATAACAGTTTAAACATCAGTTTTTGGAGTTAACTTGTTACAAAGTAATAGCGGGATGGCTGCATGAATGTGATCAGTCCTATGACACCTTTTTCTTTGTTTGTGGGTAGCTGTTGTGCTGTGTATGTATTTGTGCATTTAAACCACTGATCTTTCTATTGTGTTTTGCCTCTGGTAATGATAATAAATACACAAAATGTTGTGTAATCTATTTTTGATGAAATTTAAAAAGTGAAGACCAGAGAGTTAACTGCTTGTGACCAGATATACACCGCTTAATAATCTTTGTTTAAGAAAGGAGGGAGAAGCACTAAAATACAAATTAATCTTTCATTTGGCATACTTGTGTAGCCACAAATTCAATTAAATTAAAACAAAATCAAGCAAATATATTTGTCAGTCCTGTAACTTGTCCTCAAAATACAAAAAGAAGTACACATATATGTTAAGGTGTCAGTATGGTGACTCAAATCATTGGCTAAATGTTTTGCTGAAAATTACTTTCCAAATGCTAATATCACATATAAATATTAGACAAAACACCACTACTGTTGATAGTGTGCATTGCAGCAATTATCAAACTGCAGCTGAGAAACTGCTGTCAAACACCCGGAACACATATTCTAATCTGTTGACATGGAAACTCAAAAGAAAATCACAATGTTTTGCACATGCAACACACACACCACACAGCTGGTGTGAGACCAGCCTGATGTTGCCAAGGTGATCTGGGTTTCTATCTGTTTAGTGGTGATCAGAATGGATGATGATTTTTGACTAACACTCCCAGGAGGTGGAGAAAGGTACCACCTGGCCATTTCTATGCCAGTGATAATGTCCATTTAATGGGCTGACAACATTTGGAGTGACTCAATGCATAGAAGTCAGTTTCCATAATTCCCATTTGTCTTCAAGAACATTCAGCTTACTGAGAAGCTAAAGGTTATTTTGATCAGAAATGCTGCAAGTTGTTTTAAAAAGGTCTTATAACAGGGACTTAATAAAATTCCCTGTATTTAACCTGGTATGGATGATCAGTGTCAGTGATTTACACAAAAAGCTTGATTCTTTAACAGAGTGCATCCTTGCTCAGTTTCAGCACAGGCTGCTGTGTTTAAAGGGATACAAAGAGTCTCTGCTCAGTCAGCACAGAGTGGTACGTAACACCGTTTCCTCTCAAAATCATAATAGAACCCAGAGTACCTCAAGCGGTTCTTTAACAAATACCGTTCGTTTAATAAGCGGCAGCCAATAGCACAGGATTAGATTTAGTGGGTGTGTTTGATTTTGAAAAAAGGAGAATTTACATCATAAAAAAATAAAAAAAAATAATCTAGAGACTAGAAGCAGATTGGAGGAAGGCAGATGGGTCAATGGATGGATATAAAAGGGAGGTGATTGTTGAGGCTAAGAATCGTACGGAAGACAGATACGGATGGACAGCAACTAGCTGCCTTGGTTCTCTGTCACACTTGAGTTCAAGAGGCTATCAAAACAGTATGCAAGGGGCAGTCGACCAGAGGAGCATTAAAAAACAAAGTCAGAAAGACAGGTAGCGAGGGAGACAAAAAGAAAAGCATGTAAGGCAGAGATAGAGCGGAGCAAGAAAGGAGGTTAGTGAGAATAAAGATGGGAGTCACAGGGAGCGAGAAGCCGGAAAATCAATAGGTTTCTTTATGCATTGAGAATGTGCTGCTTTAGACAGCCTATCCAAGGTCTTCAACAGCCAGCAACCAAACTGAACATCCATCCACAGACCCACACTGATAACATGCCACCTCAGCCTGTCACATACACATCAACCTACTGGCTCATCTCCTCTAAATTCAACACTCTAATTTGGTTGTGGGCTGGCTGCTGTGTTATTGATGTTGCCAAAGGTCTGATCCATCTTGTGCCTGGGACAAGGCTTTAGTCAAGATGACTATAACTCATGGACATCCTGTTCCTTGTTTGCCAGAGTATCAGACTGGCATCTGTAATTTAAAGGCTGGATAGACAGTCAATGATACTTTATGCCCCTGCATTGCTTTATCACCTAAGATGGCTGCATACCAAGGGCCCTAATTTTCTACACTTCTGTGCTAGTTGGTAGTTTTTACAAACTGTTAAACACATTGGCCCTCATTTTTCAAACGGACATGAAAATGAGCGTACATCTGATCGCAGGAATGATCTTGCGATTGGTTCCATGTGTGATTTATGAAAAGTTTGTACCTGACCAATCCCAGCGTAGGAATAATCGGGCCATGACAAATATGGCAGCTGAAATCCATCGTCATTTACATGTTACGCCCTCAATTATTTGTGGTCCAGAGGCCTCGCCCAGTCAGGTCAAACCATAGAGAGGAGATTTTCGGCCAAAAAAACTTTTCGGAGGTTGAGATCAAAAGCCTTACTTATGAGGTGGAAAAGAAGGAAGAGGTGCTGTTTGGCAGCCTGAAAACCAGAATCAAAGGCATGCACAGAAATGCTACATGGAGAAGCTTCACAGAGGCAGTTAATAGCCTCGCTGGCACCAGCGAGGTATGAATAAAATTTTCAATAAGCACATACATGCCCATGATTAATGGGTTTTATTCGTTTAATTCATTTTTTATTTGGATAATAGCCCATGCCTGGTAAATGAAAGTCACAATTCTTTGTGCACTTGAAAATATAATCAACACGCTAAGAGGTCAATAAAAACATTAAAAATTATTGAATTAAACTTTTTCAAACTGCTAAATGTTGTCTGTATTTACTTGCGTTAGCTAAGCAATATTGTGTTCAAGGTTCTGTTATATGAAGCCACTTTTTATAGCTTCCAAAAGAGAAAAACTGGTAACCTATAGCAATTTTACCTGTCCAGCAAAGAACTGCACATTTTAGTGTTTAGCATGGGAAACATTCGCCTTCTGATTAAATACAGTAGTTAAGGTATAAACTACTTTACTTGTTAGAAAAAGACTGATCGGTATCTGTCTCCTCCGTGTGGAGGCTGTGCTGGGCACAGTTCCCTGGGCATCTTCTCCTTCGGTTGCACCGGGGTATCAAAAGACTCCATTAGCCAGAGCAATATTATGCAAGACTGCACAGGACAGAATTATGTCGCAGACTTTCTCTGGAGAGTACAACAGCATCCCCCCGCTAGTTTGCAACACATCCACCAGCCCTTCAGCGCGTGTGCGTGTGTGGGCACTGTTGAACCTGTCCTCCTGCTCTGTGGCAGGGTTTGATGAGATGCTCCGAGAGTGAATACAGGTATGAGTTTGTTTGTAAACACAGATCTTTGGTTGTATTTATCATTATTTCAAATTGTAGTCTATAATGATTTTTGGGCCTATTCATTAAATTTGAGCTTTTCTAATTGTCATGTGTGGGCTTAGGCTGTTTATCATATTTGTTATTTTTCCAAATCATTTTGAGTGCGTCGGTGTGCACTCCAAGCATATCAGTAAGATATTTTATTTTATTTGTTTAGGGAATTAATTTAAATATGCTTTTGTTTTCTGCAAATGGGTTAATTCTGAGTACTGAATATGTGTCTGCTTATGCTTTGATGATGGTTTGAGGTTTGTTAAGTAATTATTTTCAGCATCTGCTGTCCTACACTGCTAATCCACATTGACTCAGACTTGTGTACACGATCTCAGACCTGTCATGAGATTTGATCGTATCCTACACTCACATACAAATTGCGTGGAAATGGTCGTGTGCACAGATTTCCATTATATGTTCATTTTATTAATTAGGGCCACTGTCCAGAAAAAACAACTTGTTCTCAGATTTTTACAGATGCAGCTTTTCTCTTGGTGTGAGATTGAGTTGAAATTCAATGTACATACATCTTGCCCCCACTCATTTGTGGTCAGTGTGTCATGTATGTCAACACATTTGCTCTCTACACGTCTGACGTAGCTGGTTTAGACAAAAGACATTTACAAAGGACGGAGGAAGGTGAAAGGTGCTGCTCTGTGGACTTAGACCTACCCTGTATGTTGTACTTTTCTCTCAGTTGTGATTCCACATCTTCTACCATACTCTCATTAACAGGCAGAGGTTATAATGTACATGATTAGGGATACAAATGAGGTCGAGATTATTACTATTATTATTTTTTTTTTACATTCACTATTCATGAATTGTGATTCTTGTCATATCTCATGGGCACAGTCTTACAGAACACAGCAGCCTGGGATGATATTACCATTTGGCAAATTGCAGCCCAGACTGGGGTGTAAATATTAACTTGGGGATTGCACAACATGAAAATGAAGATATGTGTAATTAAAAAAAAAAAAAGTGTTCTCTGTCTCACAGTGTTAAAAGTGAAGGATTAAGACAATCTGTGTGTATGTATATGTGTGTGTGTTGTATGTGATGGTGTGACATGTTGGATGGATTATAGATTTTTTTTTTTTACCTCAGTCAGTTTGGCATGCTGGTGCTTCTTCACACATATTTAGTTTTTGTTTCTTTTAGTGTGTATGTCCACCACTCAGTGTTGGTTTAGCTGGAGACCAGCATGACAGGTAATTGGAAAAAGGTGGACATGTTGTTATGTACCCATGCCTTATCACAAGGATATATGGCCAAATAGGACACAGAGGGCTGGTTCTGATAACAAACAATGAGTAAAGACTGGAGGAAACAGAAATAAAAAAAGAAAAAATTGAAAAGATGTGGAGAAGCAATGTTGCTGGAAGCCCACAGGACTGTGTTAGTGTTGTCTCTGATCACTGATTAAAAAGGCTTATGCACTTCTACCAACACCATTTTTGAGGACACACTCACTCATCCACCACCCCTCCTCTTCCTCAACCTCACTATTCACTATCCTTTCCTTCCAGGTCATCCTTTTCTTCTTCTTCTGTCTCTGACTATCTCCCTGTTGTAATGGGCAGAAAACCATTGCTGTAATTTTCTCTGTAGTAAAAACGGATAACTCCCAAAGGTCATACATAGGAGTGAGTCCAGTGCTACTAATCACTCAGCAAGGGCACAGCCAGTCAGCCCAGTCAAATATCAACCTGATAAAGACAAAATGTCCTTTCTGTCCTGATTGTTTTCATATGCAACAAAGAGCAGAAGGATACAGTCATTATTTTATCTCGGTGATGACAAAAAGTAACCATGACTTGCCTCATTGCATAAATCAGCTTTTCTTCTGCAAATGATTCAATCTAAAGTATTTCACACTCACTAAATTAAATGATTGCATAATTGGTCACAGTCAGGTTCCACAGAATAAAATGTAAATATTTATTTCAATTTGTCACCTCAAGTAAACAATAGAGACCAGTTTTAAGCCTGTTGGTTTGCTGTTGTGCATTCTGATGAAAACCAAGATGTAAACTGAAATCTTTCTGGTGTTATTGAGCAGATTCAAACAAGCCTCTTCTCTAAAATTCACTACTACTAGAAAGAAAATCCTTGTGCAAAGGGGCCTCTACCAGGAAAATTACAACAAAAACCACTTCCCTGGTCATCACTGTTAAACAAATGAATGGACATCACATGCCAATAATAACAAGTGTTTTTTCATTAATTTACCATAATCCAAAGTCCTCTAAAGTGATTTCATCATTGCCAATTATGTGAAGATTAAGGACTGTTAATAGTGGCTTGTCCCCTCTGTGCTCCAGCAGACAGCTACATTAAACATCAGGCAGGACGAACTGAGTGTCTAAAAATGCGATCTTTGTTCATTTACTTTGTGCTGCTCTGCCACAGCAGCAGGTTCATTAACTACCAAAAGAAATCAATGCGAGCTTGCAGAGACAATAAGCAAAGAAAATCCCATCATTTTGTAAACAACTAGGTAGTGGATGGAGTGAGAGAGAAGAAAGTTGAGCCTAGCACCCAAGAAAGGGCAAAGTGAACATGAACAAACTGAAAATGAGTAAGGGGAAGAAAGCACAGTCAATTACGAGTCCCGTCTTGTAGTTTGTGTCTACATTGATTTGTTGGGGACTAGGATCTCTGCCACTTCCCAGTTCACCAAATTGCACCTACTCTGACCCACTAATTACTTGACCAAGACCTAGTAGGTCTCACCCCACTGCACTGCCTTGCTGTCTGGAGCTGTCTCTATAACAATGTGGGAGTAAGGGGTGGGAAAGAGAGAGAATGTAAAGGCATAAAAAAAGAACAAGCCTGGATTAAGAATGCATGACATCCGTCAGAGCAGAAGGCAGAAGGGAGATGTAGAACGAAACTACAGGCGACAAACAGAAAGGAAAAATGGACTGTATGTTTTAAATGTGATGCAGTTAGAAGCAACTGTGAACTTAAATGGAGTGCGTGCAGCAGCGTTAACTCTGTTGTTGACTCTGCCCTCACTGAGCAAGATACAAAATTAAATAAATCACAGCTGATTAGATAAATACTCATAATCATGAAGCTTAAAATGACAGTTGAGTTTATTCACTGGAATTATCACAGAAGGAACTTACCTGATGGGATGAGGCCAAGCGCCCAGTTTGGTACGAGAACACCAAATGGGTTGTTTGTATCTTTGTTCTCTGGTGTCTCTGAGGTTTTTTGTTCTTCTGCCTTTGGACCTTTGAAAGATGTCCAATGACTTCCCACAACAAAGGATTCAGAAACAGCAGATCTGGATTCCATTTCTGTGGCACCGACCTCGGAGTCTGATGAGATGGTGGTCAGCTGAACAACTCCAGTTTGAGTTCCCTCGGTGGGTGCCGGAGTCACTGAAAGGTGGCTTTGAAGATTAGGTACGCTAGTAGTTTTCTTCTCTTTTTCACGAACCCATGAAATTGAAATTGATGGCTCCTCTGTGGAGGATCTGTTGGACATATTTTCTGTTGTAACAGCTGTGGTGGGAGGATCAGTCTTATGTTCATCTACTGTGGTCAACTCGGACGTCGTCAGCACCTCCACCAAAGCTTTGTTTGTGGTAGTCATCAGCTTTTTCCTTTTCTCATCTTTGCTATGCTTACTTAAAGCTGCAGTGAAACCTGAATTTAAAGTACCATCCTCTTTGTGTGGGGAAGCAGAAGAGAGATTGGCAATAGGCCGGTGGATGTACAGGATCTCCCCCCTGGCCTCCTTTTCTGCGTCTGGCTGCAAGGAGCCCTGAGGTGGGGTCGTGGGTTGCTCAACTAGCTGCCACAGGGTCAGAGTAGTCACTAAATCACTTGAGGTTGGTGAAGATTCAGTATTAAGACTCAGTCTGTCATCACTGATCGCCACATTGTTGACTGTCACTTCATAACCTCCAGGAAAGTTGCTTCCTTCTCCACTCCCATCCATATCTTTCTTCTCTCCTGAATCAGCTCTTCCTCTGTCAGCTGAAGCATGGGTGCCCTCTGTATCCTGGTCTTTGCCTTCACCTGAAAAGTTTTCCAGGTTGTCTCGTTGAAGGGAGGTGGGTAAAGTCATCACTTCAAGGGGCCCTGCTTTTGCTTCCATTGGCTCCCAAGACGAATGTTTGGCCACATAGGCCACACTTCCAGGAGGCACTAGTTTGGGGCCATGCATTGATTTGATAGCCCACTGAAACTGAGTGCTGGGGGCAGGAACAAAGACGGGGCCCGATCCAGGACCCTGAGGATTGGAAATGTGAACATGTTCACCATGTGCTGATCTCTCCAGATGGCCCGATACAGGGAACACTACAGAAACAGAGACAAAGCAAAGCAGTATAATTAAGAGAACTCCGTTAATGGGGATGGAGTAGATTCTATTTCATGGAAGTAGCAATTAAGAACTAAAGGTTTAATTACAGAAACCTAGTGAATCTTGCTGAAACATTTTCAAGATGATTAGACAAAAATGTTTTATGAAGAGCACAGTTCTGTTAAGACCAATGATTCAAAGCTTATCCTGATTATATAGGTCTTATTCAAATGTTGTTAAAGATCACTGCCACATACTCCCATGCATGCTTTATGCTGACATGGTTGTTATGTAATGCATCCACTGGAGAAGGGTGGAGTTCAGAGCTAATTTCTGAGTTCCAAAGAGCTCAGTTTTAGACATAAACTAAGGAAGGGTTTTCTATCCCTATGCCCATTGGTACAGCTGTTCAAAAAGTTCCACCATTTCTACTGTCTTCTTCTTCTTTGTTCTGTTCACTGGTCACAAATGAGCTATACTGCACAACAGTGATGCAACAATTTCCATTTGTTGCATTTGGGTGCACATTCTCAAGCTTTCTGAAAACACAATGAAAGACACTTAATCTGAATGAAGAGAACAGACAGAAAGCCATGACCGTTTGCATATTTAATGTTGAGCTCAAAAGTTTTATGGGGGATTATTCTTATGAACTACTTATTCAGCAGACAGTAGACTTCCCCAGGTACTGTCCACAAGCCCAAGCCGACCTCTGAGGCAGATCTTGCAGCTTTTCTTGTTACTACAGTCCAAAAGAACTGTCTTAGTAAGTGGTGCCTTATTCACTTATGTGATTACAACTTCCAATAAAAGAAGTATGCATCATTAAAACAAATTCCCCAAACTAGCACTTTAAAAAGGTTTATGCTTACAATAATGGTTCTAAACATTCTGAATGTTATTTTTAAGCTTCCAGCAAACATCTTCATTTTCTATTAACTGGAAATAAGAGTTGTGTTCTTTTCTTCCTCCAAAATAAATAGTTTTTTTTCCTACTAGCAGATCAGTAAGAGTTGTTGGACTTTATGGACAAAAATGGTGGCATTCATGTGGGGGCATGAACACACATGTGCATAAACAGATAAACGCAGGCAATAAGATTGAGAGGATGTACTGAAATAGTATTTCAGACCTCTTTACTCTGTCCTTCCTTGGATTAGTTTACCAAAAAAGTGTCCTGCTGAAATACAGTTGCCTGTGATGAGTGAGGCTATGTGGAAAAGCACAAGTGCATTTGCAACACGTAACTAAATGACTGGCTCGACAACAAGCTCCATCTAGGTCTATTTAGATGAAGTGGTCCAGAGTACCTTATCATCTTACCACTTTAAACTAGACTCTGTCAACACTATCAATAATTCATTCTGTCTGAATGTGTGAGTCATGGCTGGTATGATTGCTCTTTTCTTTTTTTTCTAGGGCAGCCTCTCTGTCCTCAGCTCAGTTTGCATGTCAAAAAATACAGCAATGTAACACAACAAATTACCACACGAGGGAGAACATACACAAAGATGTCCATGCATAAAACATTAAACTGTGTGTAAATAATTCAGAAGGTGCTCCGGTGCCTTATGCCTAAGTGAGGTTTATGAGTCGAAGGTTCATTTCCATAAGAGCCTTGTAGCTTGGCGTAATTGTCCTATTAATAATCCAAATAGCTAATTACAAACTTTTACTACACACACTGATAGAAGTGGGAATAATTAAACACATTAATCTGGTTTGATCAGCTATGTAATGATCCATGTAATAAATAAAATGAGACAATTAGGCACAGGTTTGGATGATTTCATGGCACTATTCAAAGCACTGTTTAAGTTCATCTCAACTGCTCTAAATTCTAACCAGGAAGAAAAAGCCGCGACTGTAAGCAAAAAGGCTGCAAAACAAACTTATAATAAACCCCGTTCAGACAGTAATTGCCCGCTTCCACTGTAAGTGGTTCTGCTGTGTTGAATCCACTTTACTGGAGTAAACGGACTGAGAGAAAACCCCTCAGGTCAGGCAGACATGATATTAAATTGCAAGATTGAAGATTGACAATAACAGAAAAAAAAGACAGATGGTATGAATCCCATCTACAGATATTGATAAAAACACTGATAGAAGTAATTGCATGGCCGTATGACTCATATAAGGAAAATTTACATTACAGTGAGTGTAAGGAACAGACATTCAGTCACATCAGTCTTTGGTTTTGACAAGACTGACAAGGTACAAATATGTATTTATTTGAAAGTCAATAATTAGTCTTATTTAAACACTTTTCTTTTGGGGGGTGGGGGGGGGGGCAGTCCTTTCCATTAGGAGGTTGACAAAATTATAATTTAGTATAATGTTTAATTATGTACCTCTGCAGGTGACATAATAATAATTATAGCTCTGTATTTAGAGCACTAAGCAAAAATATGTTGATTCAATCTTTAATTTCTAATCATAATGGGATTTACTGTCTGCAGAGCAAAGCTGTGCATCTTCCTAAAAAACAACATGGCTTCATCAATCGCTATAGAGTGCTGAGATGTAAGGGATATCCTGCAGTGTTTGATAACAAAGTTAGTTCAGCCCACTGATGCTACCTGATGAAGTGACAGTGATCAGTTGGGCAACTTTCCATCCAACTTTCTAAGGCAGAAGTGACTGCACCTCACACTCATTTCAGCATATTTCTCTTTCTTCACACTTGTTTGCTCTAGTCATGCCCCTCGTTTGTTCTTCACCCTCAGCTGGGATCATTACCGCGTACCTTCAGAGATCTGGGCCCTAATTGGAATAGACATAGATGAAGATTGGAGTGAACAGTGGTGTGCCCAACCTCCTCGTTAATTGGATAAGGCTGTAAATAATGCATGCAGAGTAAAGCTTGGTTTTTCATTTATACCTGGAGATTTGGTTGCCATGGGATTTGGCACAGCAGTGAGTATTTATATTAATAAAGTCAGCAACTGCTGGGTGAGAAAAGCCGAACACTGTTATTGAATCATTCTTCTTGCTGTCTACGCGAGAGTGCTTGTCTTACTTTGCATTGTGCCTTTTTAGCTGGTGTCAAGAATGATTGTGTTATTTGTGGTGGCTATTAAAAGAAAACGCTGTAAGATCAGGCTGTGGTATACATTTTGGATGTTCTTGTCCTTTACATTTCCTAATAACATGCAGGTTGGCATCATTGTAGATGTATTGTTTCAGTATTGTTTTGGTCCAGCAATCTTTTAATCACATGCTGTTCCTTAAACTATTTCGATTACTATTTTTCCTACAGTTCTGAACCACATTAAGTGATTTTAAATTTGTTGCTTTTTAGAATATTTAGGAAAAAAAAAAAACGAGCTACTTAATGACCTCAGGATCTTAGGTTTCTTTCAACTTTCAAAGATGCACCATACATATACAGTGCATGCACATGCTCTGTGCATGTTTCGTATTTAGTTTTTTGTAAAATTTGCTTAATAATAATTATATTTACTTTATTAATCCTGATTTATAAATTTGGCTCTGCATTTGATCCATTTCTACATGCACTAGAGATGGGCCAGGGACTCAAAATTATGTTCTCCAGCCCCAAGCCCACCACTGTAACCACTAGGCTACAACTCCTCCCTACCATTCTGTCTCCACATTTAATCTTCCAAGCCTGATACATTGTTGACTTCTAAGAATAAGATCTTATTTGCGATGCAGGACTGCTTTGTTTTTAAGCTAAGAATACATTTGAGAACGAACCTTTTATTACTTAAAAAAACTCTTTCTGCAAAACCTGTACTCTAAACAAATCCTTGTCAATACATATGACAATGAAGGCAGAACAGTCTCTGCCCCAGCACTTTGCATTTCTTTACAGTATATGATGTGCCCCTTTTGTTTGTTTGGAATTAGAGTTTAATTAAATTTTGAGCGATGCTTTAAATTGCCCTGTGGAGGAATATATTACAGCATACTCAAGGGAAAAGAAGAGAGAGTGGAATGCTGAGGCAGACTGTGTAGAATGCATGACATAGAACAGATCCTATATTTACCAGAGACAATTAAATGCACCACGCCACAATATAAAACAGAGTATATATTCGGTCTAATTGTTTTTTAAATCCTGAAGTTTAAAATTATTGTTTAATCCTAACAAACAAACAAACAAACAAACAAACAAACAAATAAATAAATAAATAAACAAAGCTCTTACCATTTGCAGTGAATTGAGGGTTGTCTGTGAACATGCTGGAGGCTCCCTCCATAGGATGAGTGCTTGTTTCGCTTGGCTTTGTATTTTTGACCCCTGGCATTAGTTTAACCAATGGCATCAGCTCTTTTTCCTGCTCAGTCAGACCCTCCTGCGAACTCTGCAGTCCACTGTTGGGAGCCCTCAGGGAAGAAGGGCAACTTCTGTGCTCCATGATGGCATTGTCTATGCTGCCTTTGTTTTCACTGGGTTTTGAAATACTCAGGTTTTTATTGGATGCCTCTCCATGAGTCTGGTTCTCCCCTGCCTTTTCTTCAGGTACGGGTCCGTTATCAGCCTCTTTGCTCCTTGTCCAATACTTGAAAGGACGCATAAGAGTGTTAACAAATTCAGTAAGAACACTATTACTTTTCTGAGGCTGGGGGGTGGAAGAAACTATGAAGAAGGATGTCTGAGTGTCAGATTCAAAGTAGCTGCCATCTTCATCCTCATGGGCAGAACCTCCATGGCTCTCTTGTCTTTCGAGGTCAGACTGAGCTATGCTATTGTTGCTCATTGGACCTTCGGACTCATACTGGCTGGATTGGTTGCTTCTTGGTCCATCCTTTCTTTCATCCCAATCTGCTTCAGGCCTTAAATCAATGACTACATGCTCCTCAGAGATCTCAGATGAATGATTGACTCCAGCAAGAGAGGAGACTCCTGCTTTGTCTAAGTCAACCAGACTGGTCCAGGCTGAAGTCTTGGTAAAGGTAGAATTATTTTCGGCTTCAGCGACTGAAGACATGGACTCAGCTGCTGATCTGTTAGTCTGGTACAAAGCTTGTGCCTCTGCAGCCTGGATCCCTGCTGGGTCATGGGCTGCAACACAAAACAGCCACACTTTATTTGACCTGCTTTATCAGCTGCTACCCAACACAACTTTATACACCTCAGAATCAGAATCAGAAATACTTATAATATATATATAAAAAAAATAAAAAATCTAAATACATATAAATACTTTATTATTTTATATAAAATGGCAAAATCATTATGTTCACGTCCATCTAACATTAACAGACATACATATATTGTGTTCATGCCATGTTAATAAGACTGTTTTCACAGAACTTAACCTGTTATCAAACTGATCTTATTAGCATATCTATAACACCAATTTAAAAAAAGCTGGAACATCTTGTAATATGTAAATAAAACCATTATGCAGTGATTGTAAATCCCACAAACCAAATTCTTATTAACAATATAACATAAAAAACATGTCAAATGCAGTAATTTAGGAATGTTCACTATTTGTCTTGGATTTAAAGGCAGCAACTGGCCTAAAAAAACAAAAAACCTTTTTTGTTTCATTGCTCTGTGTTTTAGGTGTTTCCATGCTTTAACAGTTGCAGTAATTTGTAGATGGGTTGCTTTTATTCTATGCTAGCTTCTTAATGAGATGTTAATTTTAGCCAGAT
Source organism: Rhadinocentrus ornatus (assembly GCA_037177495.1). NCBI lineage: Eukaryota > Metazoa > Chordata > Actinopteri > Atheriniformes > Melanotaeniidae > Rhadinocentrus > Rhadinocentrus ornatus. The sequence continues at coordinate 23,579,849 of JBAMHW010000016.1, read as the reverse complement.
GTGTTGAAGCAGGGAAACATATGAAACATGTAAGGCAGAGAGTCCTGATGACCAGGACTGAGAAACACTGAATTAGATAAACTGGCAACAGGTCAGTACCATGGTGGGGCATACAAAGTGTCTCTTACAGGTAAAGATGGGCAGAGGTTCGGCCAATCTGCAAAATAACATTTCTACAACTATGACTTAATTTCAGAACGTTTCTCCACATAAAATTAGGAAGGCAATGAATATTATATCATCCAAGTACATAATGTTATCAAGAGATTCAGAGAATCTGGGGATAAAAATCATTATTCGATGCCTGCAAAGAGGAAACCATATGAAAACATGACCCGGACATATTTTCATATTGAAATTCAACTTGATCTGTGGTCAAATGAAAAAACATTGGAAATTGCTTTGGGAAATGTTTATGCTATATCCTCCAGATAAAAGAGGAGACAGATCAACTAGCTTTTCATGTGCACTCAGTTCAGCCAGTATCTCTGAATGCATGGGGGTGCATTGGTGTCTAAAAAAACAAAAACTGGATAGGCACCATCACTGTTGAAAAATAGTTTACATCCAGGTTTACATCCATCCTCATGATACCTGTTTCAGGAAAGGCCTTGCAAATTTTAGCAGGACAATACTAAACACCATACTGCCTCTATTACAACAGCAGGACTTTGTGGTAGATGAGTGGTGGACTGAACCAGACTTTTGATTAACTGAAAAAAACTGGCACATCATAGAAATAAATAAATGAACAAAAAAATAAAATAAAACCCAGGACTGTTGAGCAGCTATAATCCTATATCAGTCAACATATGGAACAGAGTTCATCTCCCAAAGGTCAATATGTTTTTTTATGTTCTGATGAGAATTAAATATTGTCTATGAAACTTACAATCAATGTTTTCTGATTTTATTTACACTTTAAACAGCTTTTCAGAATTGGGACATGACTTTTAATAATGCGACAGAAATCATCTTGGTTCAATGCAAATCAGCATTAAGGTCCATCTATCAGCTGTTCGTTTTGACAGATTCACTGCCTATCTGATCTCATGCTGCTCTTGTTGACTTAAAATTATTGTGTTAAGCATGAGGTTTTACTTTAGCTCTGACAGCCTGAGAGATGAAATTGACTTTTTTCCTATCTGTGGAAATATCATTTTGAAACATGAATCTACTACCTGTTTCAATCAATGCTAGATGGGAAAACAGAAAAAGGTCTGAAATGATAAACTAAGAAATAACAGAGAACCGAACGAGTTGTAAAGTCAGTTAGATGTGAGGATTAAACTTCTAGTTTGAATTAGCACATGATAAAAGGACAAGGTCGGACACAGTCACTGCAAACCTCTGCCAGGCTTACTGTATTCCAGCCTTGCTGTCTTTTTATCCATCTTTTCATTCTTTTTCTCAGGCTTCACTACACACAACATTCAAGCCCTCAAATCCACCAGGAGGAACACAAATGTCACACAATCTCTTTGCAACTCCTTCATGTGTGACACAAACATCTAGTGCTAATTAAAAATTGGAATGGAAAGCGAGTCCCCAGATTCTGCTGTCGTTGCTATGGCAATTACCACAATGATGTTGCATTGACTTCACCTTTACAGAGCTATCAGTACCTCGGTAGCAGAAGGCATCAAAGAGGGCGGTGGTGTCTGGGAAGCCGGTGCGGTTGGGGTTGTTGTAGACAGTCCGCACCCCAGGCTCATCTCCGCCACAGTTCTTCCGCGGGACATTGATGGGATAACGGACGCTGCCATCTGCCAACCAGCCGGGATCACACTGGTCTAGACCAGCCTGCCAGGCCAGGTAGAGCTGTCCGACGGTGGCCAGCTGGGCTCCCAGGGAATGGCAGTGGGTGGAGGCAGTGGCAAGACTGAGCTTCTCTGGCACTGTGGAGTGGAACACTTGACCTGGAGCATGAAGAGAACAGTGAGATGAGAATTTGAGTATATTACAGAACAGAAACATTTCAGCCTTCAAGCCAAAATAATTTTAAATGTTAGTAGGTTATTGAGAGAACTAGATTTTGTTTGTTTTAAGAAGTAATAAAAATATATTTGAATCTGTATCTCTTTCTTGTTGATTCTGACCATTTTCTTTCAAGGCACTTTAAAAAGCACTTCTAGCCTAAAATGATGAAGACAATGAGAAAACATGACTTGTAAGTGAGACCAAATCCCTTCAAGAGCACCTCTGTGTCTGCAAAGCAGAATTAAAATAATATGTTCGAATATTCCACAGTCGGTTTAAGATGAGATGAAAAAAAGTTCAAGTTGGAGAGGTGAGCAACTAAAAAGGAGAAGTGGCAAACAGAGGTAAAAGTTTGATATGAGGATCCAAGAAATTTATGGTATGTCTCTTTTATTGAACAGAGAGAAGAGTGGTAAAGGGTCAAGATACAAACAAAATTAAATGAGAAAGAAGAAGAATTGGATTAAGTGAGGAAGATTGGGTTGGAGGAGATGATGGAAGATGTCACGGATATGTCCTGGAAGGCTGCTGAGGAGCAGCCATATGGATTTGAGATTAAATTTTAAAAAAAAGAGGAAACAGAGGTGTAGTCAACAGAGTTAATCTGATTTTTATGCAAATCCAACCAAGCTGAAATACAGTATATAGTATAAATTTGTCTTTATGACAGAGTTTACATATTTAGATAAATATGAGAGAAAATTAGAAAAAACAAAACGTTACAATTATCTAATGATTATTTCAATCAGATTAATCATTTTACAGTTGAGTCATAAAGTCTTGAGGTGAAGGAGTAACATCAGTAAATTTCAGATTGTTAATACTGTATAAATACCTCTGGAACCTCTTACTTCAGTTAGGTCTAATGGCAGCTAAGGTGATCCCACCTTATAACTAGTGACCCAGATAAACTAAGTCCTATACTGCGGTTTTAAAAGCCTGCTGTTATGAAGATTGTTCTCTGGAGTGTACACGAGTTTAATCAAGTATGACAAACACCTAATTTCATGCAGGCAACTCACATGCAATAAAATATAATTTCAACAGGGACTATGTGCAGTGGTAATTTGAAGCATTGACTTCAGATGATTTTCTTGATTAGTTTTCATGGTTCTCTACCATATCTACTGTATGGTGACAATTAGAAGCTTTAATCATTCATAGAAACAGTCTTCCACGAGAACTAGTTTTATTGTAGTGTAATTTTACTGACACTCCAACTTATCTACAAATTGTTGCAACATATGGTATTTTGCTAATGAGAGGGCTGTACAGTCCTCAACTCATTTCTATTGTCAGCCCTGCTGTTTACCCACTTTAGCATCCTCATCAATGATGACAAAAGGTGTTCAGTGTCCATCAAAGATAATGTGCTACAAGATTAAAGAAACATAAGCCAAGGTAACCAACAGCTCTTGCAAGATTAATTATACATTGCTATCTGCCTTCCTCATTACCCTTCATAAAAGTAGAGTTGTTTATATTTAGTAGATTTTTTTTCACTCTTACATTATATGCACACCCTTGTAACGATGTTTGCTGGAGCACAGCCTCTTGGTAACTGTTTGCCATACCTACCAAGCTTTCTTCTGCACACATGTAGTTAGCTTGTAAATGTTTCATGCAAAAGTAATAGAAATTTCCACACAGTTTTTTTTTCTACATTTCACACAGAAGCCAACAAACAAACAAAAAGCTTTCCAATTTCTCAACAACATGTTTGGAGTTTGACAGCTGAAATGCTCAGTTTTTCTTGTCATAAATTCAGCTCGATCCTAACCCTTAAAAAGCACAAGGCCAAACCACTGCAGCAAGATAGTTTGCAAAAATAACCATACGACTATGAATAATACCACAAACTGTATCATTTGAAAACTGGTACGAATTTACAACCTCATAACTGAGAGAGATAATGATGATGATGAGTTGGAGCTCATCAGTATAGTAGAAACACAAGTGTAGGAGCAGAACTGGAAATTTTCTTTACCACTGTAGCTATAAGCTATTGATGGCCTGTTGTACTTCATAGCAGTTAAGGAGTGGTTTACTAAGGGGTTTATTGCACAGCCAAGCTTTTGCCAAGTTTTACAATAACACCATAGAGTCACTCATCATTTGTCTATTACTTCAAGAGGTATAAGCACCAGAGCTGGATGTAATACTACCCATAGTTTCCAGTGCCCTCTTCCCTTCAATGCTAACTGAAGTATAGATCCTGGTCACAACATTTTCATGCTGATCACTTATGGCCTAGCACATTAATAAATGACCAAACTCGCATTCAAGACTCCTACTCCTACTTACCTTGAAGCTTCTTGGCAAAACAGTAGACATCAAACAGCTCATCAGGGGACCTATTGCCGTAGTTACGAACACCGGGTGAATCCTCCCGATCACCATAGCAACCAGGCCGAGGTGACTGAATGGGGTACCTGTACAGAAAACCAATACAGATGAAAAACAGAGAGGGTGAGACAAGATTTTGTTTAGCTTAAACATAAATAAAGCAGTCACAGACAGACCTATTCCCCTGGGAGGAGTAAGCGTACATAAGCAAACAGAATAGATGAAAACCGAGCTATGCATTTATCACACACACAAGTTAAAGTTAAAAGATGTCTTGCTTTCAGTGATCAAAAAAATATATTTCACAAAGAATTTACACAATCATACCCCTTCCCTATTGAAATGGAAAGAACTGCAAAAATGAGGAACATACTCACATTTATGTCATGCTAGAACAACCCAAGGACTACAATTGGAAAGCAGTTTAACTGATACACTATCTTGTTTCTTTTAATTATTCTGCCCTCCGTGTGAGTTTCATACATAATTACCCAAATCATTACAAAATGTGCCTAATGCTCCAGTACTATAAGAGCACCAGTAATCCTCAAGTTTTTCAGAGAGATGGAGAGAGGGAAAGGTATAGGCAAGAAGTCAAGGAGAGGTTAAAAGATTTAGTAATTCCTTCAGTGATTTGGTATGCCTGTGAGGCTGAGAAAACAGCAGTCTACTGTATTATTGGGTCACCAGTGATTCCAGCAGCATCAGGGCACAAGCAAAAAGGCTGATTAAAAGATTACATTAGGCATACAGGGACTTATGAAGTACTTGGAGAAAAAACACACAGAATCCAAAATACATGCAGAAGATTCTCATTTCTCCACACAAATATAAACCTGCAGTTCTCCTTTTAAGCTATTTTGTACAGAATATTACAAGAGACCTGAGGCTTGTAGTGTCTCAGACCTCTGCTGCTTCCTCTCTGCTTACTCTCTAATACAACAATGGCTTTGTATTAACTGGACATTTCCCTCATGGCTGATGAGCCATCAGAGCCTCCTAGATCTGGACAAAATAAAGAGCTCCCAGTGAAAACAACAGGCGTGCAGGACAGGTGGAGCACAAGAAACGGCCAAGGAAGGTATGTCGCAGGAAGGCTGTGAGGAAGACAACAGTTAATCTACTTGCCAACTGGAGCAACAGCGATTTGAAATTAAAAAGCAGATACGGAGCGCTCTGTCAATAGACAAGCTCTGACTGGTAATGTTAAAAGGGGTTTAATGTAAGTGGCAAACTGAAGCACATGCACACGTTTTACAGCACTCCGGGGGTGTAGATGCAGTTGCATGCATTTCCAGTCAGCAAAATAGCAATTTGCTAAATTATGTTCATGTTTTATCTTCATAGAAACTCCAAAAGGAGCAAAAGACTTGTTTCAGTCTTGAAAACTTGGATTTGGACAATGTCTCACCAACAGAGATCCTAAATTTACTATTTGTCTCTTAACCTTTCCGGTTTTAGACCAACATGAGTAATTATTTATTATTTAGACTCTGAAATTCCATCAGACAAAGCATTGGATTTATTTGAAAGACTGAATTATGATGTGCCCCCTTGATTTTAGTTGTTTTTGAGGTAATGTAAAGGTAAAGTAATGAATAATCTCCCAGCAAAGTAAACCATCCATGCCTACATTTGTACCAAAATGACATGATATTCTATGAATGGGGCTTTCTCAGGTACAGCTGAAAATTTCGTATTTTTAAACATTCTTCGAAACTTCAGAACTCTTTTCCTAACACAGGCTTGCAGTATTTCATCAGTCACCATGACAATTCTAACCTTGAGGCTAATTATTGTTTTCCTGACCTGTGATTTTCTTCTTGCTGCAGTTTTTAAATATCCCCTTTAAAAAATGCTTATTATATCCAAGATGCTGTGGTGCATCTCATTTGTAACCATAGTGAAAGTAAGCATTGTGTCATGGTTCTGGCTGTTCTTCCTGTTTTCAGGTGGGTTGGAGCAGGTTGCCTGGGAGCTCAGGGCGGAGACT
>JBAMHW010000016.1:23562748-23573430 GCA_037177495.1 Rhadinocentrus ornatus | reverse complement strand
TAATAAACTGTTTTTCTTCTCCAGCTCTTGGCCTCTGCTTTTGGGTCCATTCTCATAAGCACCACCAAACGTGACACATTGCCCTCTTGTGAATCACTCTTGTGAATGTAAATACAGCACCCAGTATTAAAAGCCTTACCGTACAGTCTGGTCAGCCAGCCAACCTGCGTCACAGTTGTCATAACCATCGGCGAAGGTGGCATGCAGCTGACCTGGTGTTGCAATGGCTGCAAAGTTTTCAATGCAAACCCTCTTGGCATCGGCAAAAGACAGGGCGTAACGGTCATGAGGGGCCCGGTAGTGGAACACCACACCTGGAGCAAGGAGACAGAAGATGTAAAAACAATAGGTAAGGATGCTCCAGAAACAAATCCAATGCATGCACGACCTCTAACCTTTAAATTACAGGTGTATTTATTAACAGCAACTTAAATATAATAAAACATGAGCATGTACATGCTCCAGCCCTCAGATTCAACAGATGGTGTCTGTGTCTGTGTGTGTCTCATTGGCATCAGATTATTTGCTGGTTTATTGGTGGGGAAAAGAGATGCTGCCCTTTGATACAGTGAACAACTCTGTGGATGTTTATTTTACTACTTTAACAGCAGAGTGTCACCCTACTGCACTTTGCCTGCCTCTGCACTCACGATAGAAAAAAATTATAGAAATGACAGAAAAACAGAGCAAAACGAAGCAGCACAGCATTCAAGTAGAATTATTTATTGAATCTTAGTGGCACACAAAGAGGGCAAGAGGTTGACAGAAATCCAAGAATCTTAGGTTGAAGAATAAACTGGAACCAGACAAAAACTGTGAAAGAGGACAGAAACTGCATCGGACAAATCCATCCACTTCCCACCTACCATATACACATCCCTGTCAAATATCCAGCATCAGAAATGCTTGTTGGTATCTGGCTGCTACCAGAACTCTTTTATCTCCTCTGACTTTGTCTGGGAGTTACTGAGATATTTGAAAGATAGACATCCAAGGAGCAATTTCAGCTTAAAGACTCCCGGCTTTGAGATGAGAAAGCATACAATGTGAACATGGCACTCTCATACACACAATCACACTTAGGTCCCTCAATCCCAGAGCTCCATTTGGCCATTCGGACATCATGTTTTTACTCTACCCCTTGTAGTTATATGGAGCATAAATCCTCTGTTGCTTGTCTTTTCCATTTCTTCTCATTTTTCATTTTTCATCTTTCCTCCTTTGAGGCAGTGGGACTTTGTCCAAACAAAAATGCAAGTTCAGTAGTTAATACATGCACAAGAGAGACAAATAGCTTTCCTCTCAGTATGGGAAACCCAGTACTATTCCACAGGAGGGCTGAATGTCCAGTATACCTTATTTCTATTTTTACCCTCTGGATCTTCACACATCCTCACAGTCTCCAGGGATAAGAGCAGTGCCACATGTGACTGTTGAGGATGCCCTCATTGTAGCATGATAAAGTAACTACACACTACTGTTGTTAAAGGTATATAGTGAAATTACATTAATTGTGCAAGCACAGATACAGTATGCCAACTCTGGGGAAATGAGGTTAAACTGCACCATAGAAATACTACTTGCACTGAAAATCATACAGAACTAAAACTTTTTAGATTAAAAGATTTAGCATTTTGTTAAATAATATTTTTTTCTGGCCCAGTGTTATTAGATGAGAATGCTATTCATGTCTGACAGCATAAAATTACAGTGTAATTAGTAGAAGTCAGGACACAGGCTGGTTATTCCCAAATGCATTAACACCCATTTAAAATAAACTTCTAAAAGCTCCCTAATTAACATATTACAACACTTCTGTTTAGTCTTTACTGTGACAAGTGAATAAAAACTGCAAATGCAAATGGTTGTTATTAGATTTTCTTAATTCTGGTTTTATAGTCCCAGACTGCTTGTTTCTTCATGCTTCCAGTCATCTGCTTATAGGAAGTGAAAATACTTTTGTGCAGAGTAAGATTTCCGACCAGTGTATTAGACGTTGCTCATACTGATCTGAAGAAATGGGATGTGAATGTAAAAAAAAAACCACTCCTCTGAAACTCCTTCTCTTGACCCATAAGGTGGGATTAGTTACAGCTCTAAACAGAATGAACCAGGTATCAACTTCTGTCATTGCAGACACTTTGACTTGAGAGATTATGAAAATCACAGGTCCATTAATGAGGGTTTTATTACAGTTTGTGGAATGCAGCCTGACATGAAACGTGCATATTAGAAATAAACGGATAAACAATCACCATTTATTCTCACCATCCAGTGTTTACATGCAATACAACCTCCTTAGACCATCCAGTCATATATCAATTGCTGATTAACACCATTAATGGCAACATGCTTGCCAAAATTACCCGTCAGTTCATCCCAAGAGAAAGGAGCGAAATAAGGTAATAAATTAGGGAGTGAAGATAACTGAGGTTGCAGGGGAGAGACTAAGAAAGTTTGCAGACAAAGGACCAGGAAACACACTAATGACTACAAGCAGAGAAGTGTGGATTAATATGATACTAATACAGCTGAACAGCATCAGTACTTGCTAATTAACATGTTAAGCACTGAGCAGAATTAGTGAAGATGGCTGCAGTATGTAGCATGCTGCTACTTAAGACTAAGCCCTGGAGATGGCTTCTCCTTACTGGTCTCATAATTGGCAGGAGATGGGGTCTCCAAAGCATATTAACAAGGGTTTTGCTTACTGAACACAAAGTGCCCTTGAGAAAAAAATGTGTTGTTTTTTTTTCTCTTGAAAACAACATCGAACAAGCAATAGCATCGTTGCTGAAGTATGTAAATGAGATATGACATGGTAATCTGTATAAGCACAAACACACACAAAAACAAACATATTTCTGTCCACGTATGGAAATAATGCAAGCATAGAGAGTGGGCTGTTTATGTTGCTTAAAATAACACATATTACCTATTGTTGCATGCTGCATATTTTGAAAAATAATAAATAAGGCTTCTGTACTTTAAGAGCTGTTTTTAATTATGCTAATGTTAGCATGGTTTGCGGCAACATGGTACGGTGGCTTTCATGAGTATGATAATAGCTAATCTTTAAAAATAGCAAGTGTCCTGTAAAGATGACAGCTTTAAATCTAAAATTCTATTTCACAATGCCTACTGTTCTGCTACAATGAACCACCATTTGGTAGCCTATAATTAAATAGATTTGCGCTGCACAAATGATTCATCTAAATGTTTTGTCAATTTAGTAAAGCCACCAAGAATTATATAAAAATTAGAGGCACCAGTATTTGACAGTGGTGCACCCTACTGGCTTTCAACCTTATTGGTTTCATTAGGCTTTCAGCACATGAACAGCACTTGAATAGTCCAGTTGTATGTTTGATGTGTTCAAGTTCCTTCCCCATTTCCTATCATCAAACATTCAGCACAGATATTAAACAACCCTGGCTGTAATGACTGCATTAACCTGAAATTGAAAACAAGGTTTTTATTATTTATAGCAGACCCTGAAAGCAATGCAAAAGCAGATCACAGCCAGAGACAGCAGCAGTGATTCCATCTTGCTCTAATCCATGAAGGTGAAAACATGCATAAACCAAGAATAACATACTATAATTACCTCATACATAAGTGGTTATGTATGAGGTAGTTATTAGTAGTTTCTAAAATATGCTAAAAGATTCTACTGTGTCACAAAGTACCTAGTTGTTATCTCGATAGCATCTTTAATATTAAAAATATTCTTTTACTCTATCAGTCTGGACAAATATGAATCAATTCAATAACCATATACTGTATTATTTAAAAACATTTAATAACATCACAGGCTCTGAGTCAATGTAGAAGAATGGAAATATATATCAAATATTGCTCTCTGCAGCACTTCAACTATAATGGAACAAATAATTAGATAAAATAAGCCTGCATCAGCAAACATCAATGTCATCAGTTCACTGCAGTTTCCAGGTAGAAACATTCAGTCACAGTGTCAGCTGCTTATTTAGCCATAATATCTATATTATGCCATTAAATAAAATCCACAGAAACATGTTAATAATAGGTTATTGATATTAATGACATCCTGCATCCTTTACATTGGGATTTGTTGTAACACGTGGCACAATCCTGACTTATTTCATCTCAATGTCAAAAAAATGACTGGTAAACATAAAACAATCAATTAACTCATTATAAATAATCCATGAAGTTACAACTGTTGTAACTCAGCAGTTCACTCATATTGGAGAAGCTTGCATCAGATAAGCTGCTATATGACAGATATTTAATAAATTCAGAGGGGAAAAAAATCTTATAAACAGCAACAACCTAAACTGTAATGGGCTTTTTAATGTTTGTCAGATTCAGATTACATCATGCAGCACAAGGACGCTGCAATGTAAAGTGAAAGTCGCTGTCACAAATCTTAACTGCTGCAGGCTCCGGTTTATCTGGTAGCTCCAAAATAATCTCTTACTCCAACAGACTCTTATTCAGTAGATATAAACTTCTCATAGACAATAACAAGCTAAAACATTGTTCCAAAAGTCATTGTAATTTCATTAGGCGAATTCAGTTCCTCTGATCCGTGTGCTTATCCCTTGAAAATAACCACGACTGTGTGGCTAATAGTCTCAGAGACAGATACATTTTTGAACAGGACTTGCTTACATGACATGCCTGGGTGCCAATAACAGTAAATAACAAGCTTTGTGAAGGAGGAAGGCAAGGAGTTTAATTCACTGGTGAACTAGAGCTGTTATCATTTCGCAACAACACATTTTCTACAGATATTTTCATTAGCTTTAGTTATTAGGGTTTTGTTCAACATATTCATGCCTGTTTTTCAGTTATTTTAACCAACAGAGCCTTAAGCGTTCTAAAAAGCTATTTCATCACTATGCAAATGTTTATTTGCTTAATGGTTTCCAATTTGCTTTGTATGCAGTTTCACTGTTAAATAAATGATGAGACACACTCTAAAAAATGGTGTGTTTTGACAAGAGGAGACGTTCATCATCCCAGTTATTATCACATTTACCATGAATTACACATGTATCTTGCTTAGCGTTAGCTAATGACTTAGCGGTACACCATCTCATTTAAATATGGTCCCTGTCTAAAAAAAGCCAAGATAAGCTGTTTGGATCAGAGCTCCAACACTGACTTCTTTCATACAATCTACACATATAAAACAGAAATATTAATTTCAATCAGTTACTAAAAAATAAATCAACAAAGAACTTCAAAATCAGAGATAACAATTACTAATTAAGATCGACTGTCTAATACTTATACTCTTAGATTTGAAAATTTTAGTTCATATGTGAACTCCCGTTGAATGCAGGTAGATGTGGCTAGTCTCCTCTACTGGGAAATATTGGACAGCTTAAATTCCAAATCTGCATTTTATTTACCTGTGACCTCCAGCGGAACTGTGTCCTGTTCATCATTGATGCCAACTACAACTTCACAGCGGTAAAGTCCAGAGTCACTGGAACGTAGTCCAGTGAGAGCAAGACTGGCGTTGTAACGGTTCTTATTGTAGCCAGGCAGCGCTACACGACCCTGGAAGGCCTTCTTCACCTAAGAATTGTGGGGAAAGCACAGCAGACAAAAAGGAAATTTAAAGAAGGTAGCAACCGAACACTGATTCATGAGAATTTTTTCCTCTGACTATTGCTGTACCTTGACCACATTGTCTTTGGCCACTAGGACCGACTGTTCCTTCTGCAGACCATCAGAGCCTCTCTGGCCCCAAACCTTGGTCCATTTGATCCTGGGTGGCTCATGGGGTGAACCAACACTGGGGCGAAGGGTGAAGAGACATGGCAGCAGGACAGTTTTAGACAGCTCTTCACTAATGGTCTGGTGAGTCACCTTCCGCATATTCACCACTGTGTCCGCATTAGTTAAACCTGAGGTGAGGATAGAAGAGGAGAAGAGAAATTCATCAGTCCTGCCTTGTACAGCAAATGCAGACACAGAATTGTTTTTCTCAGCATATTGAAAAGGTTTTAGTTAATCTATCCTCGTAGATGAAAACATGTGCTTTCCTTCCAGGTTCCTTTGTTCAACCAGAGCCTTCTGCTTGTAGAGCAAAAGAAAAAACAAAGAAGCTCAATGTGTGTCTTTTGTTATTGGTCATTGATCCAGCAGACCATTATTGTACTATCTGATTGAGTGGGAGGCAGGGCAAGAGAAGATATCAACTATCCTTTTATAAGCTGTTAGAAAACCTTGAATGTGCATAATAAAATTAATATCAAGCACCGCATTGCAGCTTAAGGCACCACTAAACCATAAAGATACAAATATTAGTATTATCAAAATAACACATGACAGTATGATTATGAAAAAAGGTATCAGGCTTTTCTTTAGTCAAATCCAACAAAGTTCTGCTTTATTTGTTGTTGTCTTTTTCGCTAACTGATTTGTTTTACACACATCATGCTATACACATTATCATAATTCTTTAATCTGTGTCCTATGGTTTCAAACAACAGAGGTGGCTCATTTACATTGCGGGTGGAGACGGCTGACAAAACAGTAATACAGCTTATTGTCTCTGAGATATATCTGCTCTGGTTTTTCCTTCGCTGTGAGATTGAGGTTTACCAGTGAACCCTTAAACCTCATTTGTCTTTTTTCTAGTTCTTTTGTGTCACTATTTCCTTTCCTTCCACTTCTAAGAACACAGTCAAACACAAGTCACTATGTCTAATCTAATTCACCCCCAAAGCCCAGCAGCAGTACATGCATTTTCAATCAGCTAGCCAGTTGTTAGCCATACTGCTAGCGGCAAGTCTGTCGCTCAGCCCACCACTTTGGTCCAGACTTGTACGTCTTGCCCACAATTTGTCAAACTGCAAGGATGTTACCAGAACTCCCACGAGGGTGAATTGATTGACTTACAAGTTCTTTTATTTCCTCTTGTCATCATGAGGTTGAGATTTACATTTTAAGAAAAATATCCCAACAGCTATTAAATGTATTGTCTTGAATTTTAATAAGGTACAGACATATCCCTGCTTTAGATAACATCTAACCCAGGAACTTTGTTGTTTTTTTGGAGCCTCCAGCAACATCATCAAGGGTAAAAAAAACAAATAAAAAAACCCAAAACAGAATAAAATAGAAATAAAAATAAATTGTCTTTGTGAATCACCAGTCCCTGCATTCCTCTTCTCCTTATTACTTCTCCATGTACCTCAAAGGGACCAAATATTGCCACTAGAAATAGAGTCAAACTGGTTACTATTGCTTGAGGGTAGGGATTTTTTTAATTTTTTTGCCATTTATTTATTCATTTTTCTTCTTTTTTAATGATTTATGATCCGTTACTCATCATTTCTCAGAATTCAGATAAGGAACCTCATGGATGCCCTTTCTCTGCCATGGTCTCCCTAATCTTCAGCCTGGCATCATGCAGTCACAATGTGATGGTGACTCATGTCAGAAAATATGGACCTCTGTCACTGCACATCCTTGGGAACATCTTTGACAGCTGGTTATCTACCAGGGGAATGGTGGTATGACAGAGGCTAGGCTATCTGCCACAGCTTTTACCCTCATTGTCCTTATACTAAACAATTTTTGTTTATGTCCATAAAATATTATTATCTCTGTAGGCTTGGATTTTGATATATATAAGTTAACAAGCACGCTGCACAGTGGTGTGGTGGTGAGCACTGCTGCGTCAGAGCAAGAAGGTGGCTTGAGCATTGGCTGGTGAGGGGTTCAATTAAGTGGAGTTTGCATGTTTTCTCTGGGTACTCCGGCAGGGAGAGGGACTTACTGGGTGGTTGGAGAACAGTGGACAAAATGAGCTGATTGATTTCCTTTCATTAGTGTCAGTTTTCGACTGCACAGTCCTCCTCCAGTCCTCTTTGACTGAATGTTTGCTAACACACTGAACCCTACAGGGACGCCCTGACCTGTCTGTAATTAAATGACACCACTGTGAAACAGGGTTTTTATCAGCAATCACGGGCATGCCAGTTTGATTTGCTGAACTTCTGTCTCCCTTTTTCCTCTTTCTGCTGTGTCATTTTGTCCCCCATGTCTTGCAATTCCCTCTTCCAACTTCCACCACCGCAGTATCGGACCACCTACCAACTTTCAGATGAACATTTTCACCTGAGTTCGTTCAATCACTTGCCTCTATTTTTCCATCTTGGCTTGTGTTTGTTGTCTTTAGTCGATGCATAAAAATAGTTTTCATGTCAGCCCTGCAAGGAGACTTCTCTCACTTGAGATTAAAATGCAACGTTGAGCCAGTTGCCTCATTATCACCATTTAATTTAGCCAACATGGGTGTATGACTTGTGTTTATGTGTGTGTGTGTGCTTGCCCTGGAATGCACTCACAAGTCAAAACATTTTATCTGTTATTACTTATTCATGAAACATCAAATGTACACTGACGCACACAAACACATCTATACCCGCATGTTGCATTGAACACACCATTATTCATTCCTGCTTGGCCAACGTGCACACACAAAAGCCACGTGGATAGCTGTCATCGCTCATTTTTGCAGCTTTTGGGATGTAGCAGTTGCTCATGCTAAGAGGCTGAGTGCCTCGTTCTTGATAGCTTAACATTGACCCTCTTGCCATTTTCCCCCCTCCCCACCGACGCATAAACACATAAATATCCACTTCTCTGCCTCTCCCAGAGACATTACGTAGACGAGTACTACACCCACCCCAACTGATAAGTGTTGCTCTGCCTGGTGATAACAAACAGGATATGTGCTCTAAAAATGGTCTCTCATGTTCCACTCAAAAGGAATCCAGCCTGTTGAGGTGCCCTGTGCAAACAAAACTCACATACTTTCAAAAGCAGAGAGACAAGAAGAGATAAAAGTGAAGAACTAACCAGATCAATAAGACCACCATTTCTGTCAATATTATTATCTTTTAAGAAAAATCGTCCAAAAACAGAGTCCTTATAAGAATAGAGGTTGTTTAATAGAGATGCTGTCTTCAAGTGCAACAATTGCTGAGTGAAGTTCAGTTCAGGTAGCTGTTGAAGGAAAGTGGGTGACTGCCTGCACTCTGTGTGTTTGGGCTTATTATTCAGCTGCAGTATAAATCTTTCTACTCGAAGATGAAAACCAAATGGTTCAGCTCCTTTCCGACAAATGAAAGAATTCTTCTCCACGCGGGGTTAGTGTGAATTCAGCGCAGTTGCCTAACTCCAGCAAAATCAGATGGATGTTCTCACATCCACGTGTCTGATACACAGCAGTATCATTCTCTCCTTTATTAGTCTCCTTACATGCACCACTCTGTTAACATTGTTGTTTCTTCCAGTTGTTTTCTGTAAAATGCAGACATGGCTTCATCTAGCTCAATTGTCAGGTCTTGTTGTTTTCCTAATAAAAACTTAGTTTGCGTTCTATAGTTAACAAATGATGCATCCATAAAGTTGTTTCTATCTTTCCATGAACAAGGCTTGATGTATTGTGATGGTGCAGACAATTCTGCTTCATTGTTTCCACACTGTGCTTGAGTACAACACTCTTTCCATTTAGAAACACTCCATCTAAGCATGATTTGACACTGACTAGGCCCCGCTTAGGTGAGAAAAATACACTTGACTTATGACACATTTTAGTGTGCTCTGATGTCATCTATTCCACTATCACAGTAGAAACAGTTTTCAGCTGGAAATTCAAGGCAGAGCAGTTGAAGGAAAATTGCAGTTTGGTTTACTTGTTTAATGATTATATAAAATCGTCTTTGCTCCTTCAATAAAAGAAAAATAGCTTTTACCTGCAAATATCCATCCGATTACATGGATTGCTCGCTTATTTGGCATACCCATTTGGAAAAGCTTCTGAGAGGAATTCCAGGATTAAAACAAATGTAAGAGATGTGATTCAAAGCATCTTGTAGCTGGAATGTACTTGTTTCAAAGATTCTTAAAGCATTTTGTAGTTAAACATAGAGATTTTTACATAATTTATACTGCTTTTGCTATAGTTTTGATATAATGTATTCAGTGGCAATTTAAAGGAAGGGGCCTAGTGGAGCCAGAGACATTCTTGACATTTCATTAACCAACCAACTTGATTCACATTGGATACAAATATGAACGTCTATCACTATCTTATTATATATTATTTATATTCCAACTGAATTTTATAAAAATAATAAAAAGTAATCTATACTGATTTTAATTGTTTATTTATGTCTTTTCATGTTCTTTTGATCTATAAAGCACTTGATTTATTCTTATACATTAGATAATGTGCTATGTAAGTAAAATTTAGTTGATTTAAACATTATTGTGAAATATAAATCTGTGTTTTCTGAATTAATAATAAGTATTAACAGCAAATTTTTACAAATGTGTGTGTTCAGTAGTTTCAATGCTGTAGGTGACTTACTGTGAGAAGTCATGTAGTTAAAGGGTTTGGTGGGTAACTTGCTGTTGCCTTTAAAAACACTTTGGAAAGCAGATTCTAGCAGCTACAAGAACAGCTACACATGTGTTGACTGGTTGATCATTGGTTATTCTATGTTTACTCTGCAATATATATGAAACCTCTAAAAATGGTAAAATCTTGTTCTGAACCATTATAGTTTACCGTGTTAAGCTCAACTTTTTCCATCATTAAGAAGGCTCAGCAGCGGCTACACTTCCTGAGGGTCCTTAGGAAGTACAAGCTAAATTCCAACCTGCTG
>JBAMHW010000016.1:23530208-23562648 GCA_037177495.1 Rhadinocentrus ornatus | reverse complement strand
AATCTCGTTGTACCGGTGTATAATGACAATAAAGGCATTCTATTCTATTCTGTTCTATTCTATTCTATTCTATTCTAACTGATCATTTTGTATCATCCTGTCAATTCTTGAAGTTTTTTCTTCTTCCCCTCTTTATGTTTTCTAATTCTTTTTTTTTAGCTTCTTGGTTTAGATTTAAATTTGACTAAACTTGATTTCGTACATCAGAAAAAGAACAAACAAACAATAAATAAATAAATAAATAAATAAAAATACCACAATTTAAGGAGTGTTTATATCTCCATGTATTAGTGAGGTGATGGGGGTTGATGTTCAAGGCAAGGAAATTTAGTTTATAATGGATTGCATCAATGTACTTTTATCTCACTTTGACCAAAGACACAGCAGACATCCTGATGTAGTTAAGCAAGCATGATTTTCTCAAACATAACTTAGAGTAGAATTGTGTGCATGAAAGGAGGCGAGCAGAGAAAAATACATGAGCAAATACTGTTAAAGAAATGGAAAAATTTAAAGCTGTATGTCACTGGGAAATATGAATGATGTGATGTGGAAAGGGAGTTGATGGGGATATGGCGGAAAAAGCAGAGATACACTGTTGTGATTCAGCAGGTGTGTAAAGAGCAATGATACATTCATGCTGACACCCACACACACACACACACACTGAGGGATCTGGTTGGTTCATAACGAACTAGAAAATCCTGAATGTATTTTGTTCCTAAATCATTCAGTGCTCTGTAAACTAACAGCAGAGATTTAAAGTGAATTCTTTGACAGACAGGAAGCCAGTGTAAAGGTCTGAAGACTGCAATTATATGATCCACTTTCTTGGTCTTAGTGAGGACTCGAGCAGCAGCATTTTGGACTGACTGCAGCTGTCTTATGGACTTTTTAGTGAGACCTGTGAGGACAGCATTACAGTCCAGTCTACTGAAGATAAATATATGGACAAGTTTTTCTAAATCCTGCTGAGTTGTCAGTCCTTTAATCCTACGTTCTTTAAGTGATAATAGGCTGACTTCACAACTGTCTTAATATAACTGCTAAAATTCAGGTCTGAGTCCATGACATCTCCCAGATTTCTGGCTTGGTTAATAGTTTTGAACTTAGATGTTTGAAGCTGAGTATTGAATTTTAATCTTCCTTCCTTGGCTCTAAAAGCTATTATTTCAGTTTTGTCTCTAATTAAGAGTCCACAACATGTTACAGTACTTTTAACTTTTATAATGTTTTCGTCCACACTCTTCATTCACAAGTATTTAATATGATAAATCAGGGCGGGATCAGCCAGCCGCAGCCTTGCCCTTCATTTTCAGTCTGGTCGTGGACCAGAGGTGAACGTCTCCTGTTCTGACTGCAGCTGTTAGCACTTTTAGAAAGAGGAGAGGAAGCGCTGCTCATTGAGAGGAAGTAAAAAACCTTTAATGTCAGTTTCCAAAAGTTTCCAATGACAACAAAAAAATTCACTAGATTTGTCGTTAGTTGCTTCTTTGAAATAGAGTCACTACATCGGTCTGAAAACTTGTTAAATATATAAAAAGAGTAGTTAAATTAGCAACACTGATTTACCTGAGCTCTGACGTGAGTTAAGGGGTTAACATCTCGTTTCCAGATGTAGCGTCAGGTGTGTAAATGTAATGTAATGTAAAAGACCTGGGCGGGTGGATGAAATTTGTGCTGCTTTTGACCACATGTGGCAGGTTTTTAACATTTTGAAAACGGCACAACACTCTCTAATTTTATCAATAAAACTACAACAGCATAGAAACAAAATTCAGTGATATATTTGATTGCCGAATTGTATTGAAACACCATAATTTCTTGACAGTGCAACAGACTAGCTAGCAGATGGACTGAAGCTACGCTGCAAGCCTGAAACATGTCAGGAGAGCATTTATCCAGGTGACGCTGCTAAAGGCTGACACCAGAAATCGCATGGGATTACAACTTCTTTCCAACCTCAAGGATGTGCGCTCTGGCCTGAGCAGACGTCCGCTACTATCTATTAGCCAGCTGACCTGGCTTCCAGTGAATATATTTCTTGAAGTTCTCAACATTGTTAAAGTTAATGGAAAGACTGAAGCTGATTCTGCTATAGGTAAGCTGATTTTTTTTCTAACATACATAATCCTATTTGCACTGTGACTGATTTTGTTAACTGTTATTTTAAGGCATTGCTCGTTAACTTAAAACGTTTTTTTAAATGTTTTTTTGTGTTTGGAACCTATGATCATTAGGCTGCTCTGTGCTGTTCAGCCAAGTCTTTTGGCTCTGCTGCTAGCATCCCTAGCAACAGTGTTTCATACATAGCAACAGTGTGTTTGATTGACTGATTGATTGATTTTATTAAAAAAAAGTCAAATATTACATTTTTTTAAAACTTAAAAACTTTAAAAACAGTTACTATACAGTTAAAAAAGGAGCAGGATTAAGTAAAACCTTATTTACTCCTGCCCCCTTTACAATCATAATCTTACCTACTGTTGTCAAAAAGAAAAAAATATTATTATTATTATTATTATTATTGCTGTTTGCAACTCCACCACATCACAGAATTTTAGTATTTTTAACTTCCAAAATAATAGATTTGTATTTTCCCAATATGCAACTTTGCAGACGGCGCTTATTGCTTTCTTCTGTTGAAGGTATAGTGGTTGCAATTATTTGGTTGTGGTTGGTTTATTTACAGTGCTCTTTCTTGGATGTGATTTGTGATCATATATTTATTTACCAATTATCAGTGTTATCAGTGTTTTTTTATGGCCTGTATAATTATTTTACAGTTGTCTGACAACTTCCTGATTTAAACTAGTTTTCATTGGATTGGGCGGGTTTTAAGCTGTGATTGGGCTGGAAACTGTACATCTCATCTGGCAACACTGATCACGATGTTCTGCCAAAAAAGAAACGAAAAGAACAAAAAGAAACGTTGGTTCTTTTTCTTCTTAAGTTACAGACAGAAAACGTCTCTTCATTTTAATAAAACTTCCTCCCAATTACATCAGAAGCGCAACTGAAGCAGGGAAGGGAGACGTGGACTGTGAGCAAAAAAAAAAAGAAAAAACCTTAGCGTGCGATTTAAAAAATTAACGGCGTTAATTAATTATTGCGTTGACGCGCAATTAATGCGTTAACGTGCCCAGCCCTAATATATATACATATACACACGCACACTAACAAACCTACTCAAAGATCGAGGAAACTATCAGATTCCACTCCCTGCTGTTGCTCTCTTTGCTATATCTCCCTTGAGAATGTGACACTCATCTTTGTTTACCACACACAGGCACTTTCCTTTCCTTCGCTCATACACACACTCAAATGCCTACAAACTCACATAGACACAAGCAGATTAAGTTGCGATCCCGGAAGACAACCAGAGTGCAGTTTCTGATCTACCTAACTGTACACTTGCCAGGAACAAAAACTGTCAAGTTTATCCTACAGCAGAGAAGCATCAGTAATGTTTAGCATGCTTTCCAGTTTGTGGCCTGGTTCCACCCAGAGAAGCACCATTTGGGTAACATTATGCATATTTATGCCACCAAAAGCATACTGCAATATGTAGCTAGTCAAATTTTACAATCTCATTCACAGCCTTTTCCCTCCTCTCTCACTCTTTCTGTCTATAAGGTTTATTTGTTGTTTCCAAAATGCTGCTGCATTTCATCCAAATACATCACCTAAAATTAACTGCAAATTCTCTGCTTCAAAAGTCTAAATTAAATCTTATAGGAGCCCATAGGAAAATTAAAAACAGCAACATTCTCCTTTCCTTCGTGGTGATGAATGTAAACTAGCGAGAACCCCAACGATACCGCTATCTCTCAAATCTGCATTTAGATGGAAATGTGGCACAGGCATAACTCCCAGGGGACTGACTGTTTTGTTTGGTTATCTATCCTGTTTTTATATTTGTCTTTGTGCCGCTTAGTCTAAACAAGGCCCACCTGACTGTGAGGTTAAAATTAAGAAGATGAAATCCTGAAAGTCAATACAAAGAA
The DNA here is from genome assembly GCA_037177495.1 of Rhadinocentrus ornatus. Lineage (NCBI taxonomy): Eukaryota > Metazoa > Chordata > Actinopteri > Atheriniformes > Melanotaeniidae > Rhadinocentrus > Rhadinocentrus ornatus. The sequence goes on along the minus strand of JBAMHW010000016.1, from coordinate 23,558,641 downwards.
AAGTGTGTAAAAAGAACGTTTGTGCTCCATGAAACCCTACCACTTGGGAACATTGGATTGTAAAGGTAGACTTTACTAAATGCTAACAGGTGATCTTTTATTGACCTTGTCTGGAGTCTTTGCCTGTGTATGAGCATTAAGGAGGGCAGCTTCCTTCAGCCTGCAGATGGCACTCAGATTTTCTTATTTTCCTTCTGCTAGTTCACTGTGGCATCTATATGATCATCACCACTGGCCCATCTGTCTTCCCTTTAGAGGTGCCCGCAAAATATTAAACACAGTTGGAGAGCCTTTATGTGGCTGGCACAGATCAGGGAGGGGTTGGTAATGACATTTTCACCATTATAGGAACACAATTGAGAACGTCATTCCTTTTTCTCACCCCCCTTTTCATTTGTTCTCTCTTTTCAAGATGCCTGCTGTGTTTTTTTTCCCAAAGATAAAGGCCACTTCATCTTCTATTTGCCCAATTCTAACCCATCAGTCTGCCAGTCTGGAGCTACCAGAACTGATCGAGTGCACCCATATTGGTCGCTGCCACTCTACTCCCACCACCTGTATGTCAGGTGATTATGTTTGTGTGAGAGTGTGTTTGCACAGAAGCATGTGCAAGCCATAAATCATGACAGATGAGCTGTCCTGTTGAGTCTTGCTACCATTAGTTGATCACTGTATTAAAAAATGACAGCTGAAAAGCAAATGGACTGTAGTCGGCTATGCTCAGAGATTTAATTGCTTTCGATAATTGGATTTAAATTCAAACTTGATGGAAGTGGCTCAATATCTAACAAAAAATTTAAACTAATAAGGCAATGGCTGAATAATCTCATATAACTTAAAATTAATAACTTAATCTAAAATTTACTCAAATAGATCAATTACAAAAACAAAAATTGTTAAATTAAACTTCAGAAAGTTTGCCTAAGTTTATAAAAACAAATAAACAAACAGTTATAAAGTATGAGACCAAGCCTTTCTCTCATGAATAATGTGAATAATTTCAAATTTTATTATCTAAAAATTAATGCTGTAATGAGTCTTGTAATCTTGAAAGTTATCTTGAGCAATAGTTCATCATATTTGTTTTCTTAGAATATACATTGTTTGGTTTTTCTTTTAATTTCAGTCCACAGGGCTTTTTTCACCATTCAAGCAGGAAAAGGCACCATAATTTAAGGTATGACCTGAAGTTGTGTTTACACATAAAAAAAAAATAATAATATTTTTGTTGCCAATAAATGACTTGTAAATATTACGATCCAAAGATGAAAGTTCTTGAAAGTCCTCACTTTTGGATTGCAGGAACTGTTGATATTTGCAGTTCATGGTTCCAACTCCCTTTGTAGGGTCCTCTTTAGTTCCTACTTCGGAGAAAGTACCTTCCCATTCTGGGCAGGTACTTTCCCATTGGCGTTGGTTCTAGGACATAGCTGTGATGTTATATTACAGAAATGCTGCATTTAAAAATGTTATGCCCCAGTAATAATCTAAAATAAACAACAATTCTGGATTTTAGCCTTTAACAGCTTTAACAGAACACATGAAAATAGCTGGCAGTGAAACTCAGGGTTTACTGAGCAATAATAATGAAGCTCTGAGCCGTTCTCCAACTGGCGTGTGATATTTGCATTACTTTAGTGTTATTATACATTGTACAAACACTACTGAAGGAAAGAATCTTTAGTCAGTATGCTGTACTATGAGGAGCTTCACATTTTACATTTCTCTCAGTAAGCAGAATCTGATGGTATAGCATTAAAATTTATAGTATAAACAAGAAAAAAAAGAAAATCTTTTTATTGACAATATATCTGCTAATGTGTAAAGATTTGACAAAACCACATACTGTCTTGATTTTCCTGGATGTGGAGAAAAGCATCTTCTTAATTAGACCTTGGGTGACACACACAGCCAAAAATTAAATAAATAAAAATTAAGGGCATGGAGAAAATAAGACAAAACTGGCATTGAATTTTAAAACAATGACAAGTTATGGTTTATGGAGAAGACAGATGCTGAGTAAATCCAAAAATGACAACCATGGCAACAAAGGCAAAAAGGAAAAGAAAAGGGGTGGGGGTTAGGAGTGGAGTGGCTTCCAGCAGCTTCACTTCCCCTAAAAAAAATGTGCAAAAGCACACAGATAGACACAGTGTTACAGACCCATCCATCCATCTATCCATCCATCCATAGGTCCAAACTACTCACAGAAAGGATTTTTTTTATTTTTTTATTTTTTTATGTGCAAGGTTATCAAAAGTGCCTTTTGGCACATTTAAATAGAAGAATCCCAAGATTATGTGATAAGGGCTTGAATTACTTTTAAAGTGTACAGATATTTTTTATAATACATATCTAAGTGTTTCTCATACATTAAATACACTCCATAACTTTCTGACATTAAAACTGCATTCCCCACTGCACTCACTTCATAGCAGAGTGACATCTATTATGTACATTTCTGGAGTGTCACTGCCCAGCAACGTGCAGAGGCTGAGAAACTTCACTATACAACTTTTTTTATCCAAAACGTCGTGTAGCATTGCAGCTGAGTTTCACGTTACGCACGTTGCTGATTCAGGAAAGAAACGTAAGCAAACTTACTATCTGGTGAGAGCTCACAGTACTGGTAGGATTCAAGATGGATGCCGAATTAACTGTTGATTGGGGGTGTGTCACTAAGAAAATTGCAAAGTTCTGTAGTGCATCTTTAAGTGAAAATATATCACAAATAAAAATGATATTAATTATCAGCCATCAGTCAAATGATTAATTCTAATGTCAGCATTGGTTCAAAACTTAAATATGTGCAAGTCAAAGGAAGGTGAAGAAGTCACATTTGTGCATTGTCATTGGGAGAGCACAAGTCCTTGCAATAAGACCAAGCTAAACTAAATAATTGAGGTAGCAGTGTTTGAACAGTCAGAGTCAGGTGTGAATTTTTTGATGACAGGTTGATGACATGAATTTGATGACACGATGACAGGTTGAGATCACATGAACAAAAGTCTTTGTGGGAAAATAAAAAAAGGGACTAGAGGGAAACAAAAGGAAGAGTTGTACACAATCTAAATAAAAAAGGTTGATAGGTCCTGTTGTCAGATTTGCATGAATGATGTGGTGCTTCTCTTTCTGTCTAGGGTCTGAAATCAGCACCTGCCAATTCCCAAATGTAGGTGGATTTTCTTTTAGAGTTTCTAGCATGCTGACAGGTTAATGTAAACACAAAGTCATGTAATGAAAAAACACACTGTCAGACTTTTAGTTGTGTTAGTACAATGACTTACTGGCAGCACTGTTGCCAGTCAATTTCTCATCCAAATAAGTGGCCTACCAAAATCACAGAGACCCTGAGCTAAAAGAATATACCAATTATCACCACCTAAACAGAACATAGTTCAAGCACCAAGCAATTATACAAGAATGTAACAAAAAATGAAAACAGAACTTTTCATCTGCTAATTTCTCCACAAACATATGTATGAAAACAGACTGCTGTTTACAAAACTGTATGTCTCACCACTATGCAAGCTAGCAGCCAAAGAATAGCAAACAAAAATCACTAAGCCATAAATCATGTCTTGCTGTTTTGGGATCAAAAGTTTTTTTTTCCACCTTAAATAAGGTTCTGCTATGATTGCCTTTGTTTGAATTTAATCATGGAGGTCCTGGTAGATTTCATTAAGATGAAGGGGTGTTTCAAAGTGATGTATTCACTCTTCCCATGATATGCTATCTTGGGATTTTGGTATGTTGTTTCATACAGAGGGCAGAAAAAATAGGCCCAGTCAAAAAGAGGTTAAGGAGGTTATAGGCAACAGTGCAGGACAAGAACATAACTTGTAAACATAGTAACAAAACAAAATGTAAAATATTTCATCTGAGTTAAACTAACCACAATCAAAATGATCTGAGATATTAAAACGAGGGATCATATTTAACACCATTCCAACTCTTGCATCTCTCTCCTGCCTTTCCCAACAACCACTGTAAGCTCAAATCATTACTCATATTCTGTGTGACCCAGACATCCTTCTGCCTCCTCTTCCTCTGTTAGTGACAATTATTAACCCTCTCGCTGCAGATCTCCCACTGTCTGAGTCAAATCCAACCGGGCCATGTCAGGGTTTACAGGAACTCCCTTGAGACTGCTGCTGTGACTAATTTTGCACCTCCTGAGGCATAATAATACATTTATCTTGTGTGGCAAGCTGCCGACAGTTTAAAATTCATAAACATCCTACAAAAGCACTGGAGTATTGGTACTGAAAGTGCAGGCATGCCCATCTTATCATCAACACACACATATAAACACACACATGTGCACAAGTGCACAAAGCTAACCCCTAATCTGTTCACCACCCCCACATTCCATACTTTTCCAATTCTAGCCTGTCAAGCAAAGTGTCACAGGATGAGCTTTAGTGCCAACCCTCCCAGTACTCCTCTACCTCCCTGTGACCATTTACAGAGTTGCTTAGCAGCAGGGGAAAAAAAAATCAACACACAAGATTTTAGGGGGAAAATGGCAAAACCAGGACATGGTTATGCTGTGCGTGCGTGTGTGGGTTAGTTAAGTTAGTTGGCTGAAATTACCTGGCAGATGTCACCTGAGGCTTTTTGCACAAACATATAATTAAGTACAGAAGAGAGTTGGCTTCATTTTCATCCACTCTGCTTGCAAATCAAAGTTTTGAGTCACAAAAAGTCCACAGAGCCAAGAAAGTAGATTTTTGCGTTCTGCATTGTTTCTGCCTCTACAGAAGGCTGAAACAATACAACCTAAAGAGGAGCAGACGGTCAGGAAGGCAATGGGGAGCAGTGAAATCTGTCGCACATGCACACACAGACACAGACACACAGATACCCTGCAGGAGTATGCAGGGAGAGTATAGACAGGGCAAAGAAGAACTGAGGGGTGTGAATACTTGCATTGCTTTCTCATCCCTGCTGAGTTTCCCAGAATAGACAAATGAAACTGCCAAACAGACAGATCGGGAGGCAGTTGGGGTAACCAGATCCAGCGCACAGATTGACAAATGACTCAGAGTTTCACATAAGTCTCTGTTTGTATAGCCCATTACTTGTTCCTCTGGCACACTGTATGTCCCTCATTAACATCAAGGTTTTAAAAGGTCAATATGACAGAACATGCAAAACAAATTCAAAATGTCAAGCCTCTTGCAAAGTCTGGATATCTTGATGACACATAATTGCAGGATTAGGATGCTTAAATACAACTTATCAACTGAGGCAAAGCAAATTTTACTCAGTTTAGCTAATTTTAATTGGATATAAAAATCTCAGAGGTTTAACCAAATATGAAAACCAGTTTAGATGAGGAATATAATCTATGCTCTGTAGATGCTTTTTTAAAAATATATACCTATTTGCATCAAATTTATTCAGCCTCTTCCTTGAGCTGTTGATGTAATTACAAGCAAATGACATGAGTGGAGTAAATAGGCTAGTCGATAAGTTTTAAAGGTCTGCCAAGTGATATGAATGGTGTTACAGAGAGAAACGGAGAGAAATGAACACACTGATGAAGTAAATGTCAACATGACTAAAGAGATCTAACAAATCATGTAGAAGGATGTACTATGTCAATCTGACTGAAGACATCTGCATCATAAACTAAAAAGTCCTACTTTGCTACCTAAAAGGTCACTGACTGCTTATCTGTTTTGCACAGTTAACTACATTTTAGCCATAGCGACCTTTAATTATTTTAATTATCAAGCTTGCTGAGTGCACAAGAATTATTTGCGCATTATTTTTACAATATTTGGCAATTAACTAAAAGTTAGAGGTCATGAAAAAACTAATTTCTCCATGAGCTTATTAGTATAAATATTACTCTGAAATAAAAAATGAAACATGTAGAGTTCCACAGGGGAGTTGTCTTGGACCATTATTATTCATCATTTTCACTAATGATTTCCTAAAATAGGACTAAACTATTTTAGGAATGTATGCTGGCAATTCAGTTGTATATTAATTTGCATTCACGATATAATTACAACAACATAACAAACTGAAGGATGACAGTATTTCACTCAACTGGAAAACAAAGTTAGCTTGTCATGGTTCTATCAGCATGATGAGGACTCACTAAATTATCACAAAAAGGTTGTCCTGCAGGAGCAAAAAGACCAGACAGAGACAGAAAAATACATACTGGATTTGTTGTAATGAAATGCTGGTGTGGTTTCAGCTTTTAGCTCACATGGAGCAACCCCACAGCAACAGCTCCTCGACGCAGGTGGCCAAGATTTGAATCCCCGTTCCATATCTCCTAACTTTACAATAAAGGTCAATCGAGCCCAAAAATTTAAAAAGAACCAACAAAAAAACTAAAAAACGATCCTTTGAGTGGTGAGCATGCATTAATGATGACTTAATGACTAACTGATTTTAATAAGCCTGATTAGTTTACTAATAAATCACAAAAACCTTTTCCTCGCAGTTATGATCACGTATTCCACAAATGTTAGACATTGTTGCCTGGAACTTAATATTCAACCCTTTAAAATCCTTCAATTTCCACCTAAAATAGTTTTTTGGGATAAAAGACTTGTTGTGGACCCAAAATTTTACTTGACTATACATATTTATTTGTCACATCTTGCCCACTGTACACCGCACTGCACAAGGTTAAATTACATTTATGCTTCACAACTGAAATGATAGATTAACAGATGGAAATTTGAGTGATTTTAAGTTACTTTTACCTTCATCCAACATCCAGCTAATGTAGTATTTCTTTTGCTTGTGATTGTATGTGTGGGATTAGCATTCTTTTTCAGTACAATTGCAGTGAAGGCATAATTTTTCTGTGAGGTGAAGGTGACCCCAAACTCATACTGCTAGCTTACAAAAGCTTACATTCTTAATCATCGAGTTTCCAATGCACAATATTAACTCAGAGACAGATTTCTGTGGAGTTGCGTAATGATTGCAATATAGCAGTTTGACTCATTGTGGAATACATATTCACATTATATTTTACATACAAGTTTATTCCTTGAAACCTTGGATGAAGTCTTATAAACTATAAAGAACGAACATTTGAAAAGCAAATGAAGGGTTTGTTTACATGATTATCTGGATTTATATACTGTATAAGTCAGGTAATGGGTTGTGTTCACTGTTTAATGAGAACTCACCGCAGCCTGCAGTCTGAAGCAGAAGGAGGGCCAGCAGGGGCTGCAGTCCACACACAGTTAACACACCCTGCATCCTGCTGCACCTGGAGACAGAGATGAAGAGCGAGGGAGGGAATGTGAGTACACAAAGGAAACTGAATTCAACACTTTGCCCTTGTGAACTTTTTCTGACACACAAAGAAACCTCTATGAGTCAAGTGTTAGTAGCTCATTGTATTTTCATTTTTTTTTTAATCTGTTACTCAGTAACAGCATCAGGGTACATGTGGCATACTTAAATTTTTTACTTAAATTATTTTTTTCAGATTATGGGAAGAAACCTGTCCTTTGAAGTTGTTTGCCATTGTTATTAAGGGTTTTTAAGAACTTAACCTAAAAAATCAAAAATACTATTGATAATACTTATCCAGACCTGTTTCATTAGTTTGTTTTTTTAAATAGTTGATAATAATAATAATGAACAACAATTCAAAAGCATTGGTTAATTTTTCAGTACATTTCTATTTAGTCTTACTTATGTCTGGTTATTTCTGGTAATTTTAACCATGGTGGGGTTTTCTTCCTTTAACAGTGGAATGCCAACAATTTTTTCCATGTATGAACAAAAATAAAACAACAAAAAAACAAAAACAAAAGAACAATGCAATGTTATTACAAAGAATGCAATGTCCATGAAAACACTTTTTGACAAAGCAGGGAGAAATGCACATATATCTCAACAGTTATCCTCCAGATACTGCAATACTGCAAAACTAGTATGAGCCACATCTAACAACATGGACAGCTTCTATTGCTATGTAGAAAGCTGTGCTGAGGAAAAGAATATATCAAAGTTGCATCGATGCTGTCACATTAAAGATAGAGCAACATTTATTTGAAAGTTAGTCTGACAGGAGCTGTCTGTGGTGTGTCTACATAGGTTTATTGGTACAAAGAATATCTTTTCAGAGAAATAACTTTTGGGATTTTGTTCAAGTCTTACAAAGACTCTGGCTTTGTTTTTCGCTTTGATTCTTGAATGGACATGGCTTGCATGAAATAATAAACTCTGAAGAACTTCTCCACATGCATCACAGTGTGTGAAATGTTGCTCAGCTAAAATGTCTTCCCAACCCTAAAATTACATCTGTGTTGTTGTCTGAGAGCTTAAAGCCACTAATGAGCAAATAAGAAGTGGAAAACAAGACAAGGTGGAATTTTTTAAATATTTGCTTTCACCTTAGCTTTTCTTTCTTTGTATATCAGACTATCACCCGAGGAATGTGTCACAAAACCAGCAAATAGAGACAAAATGAGGTAAGTCAGCCCCTGCCAAGTGTAAATAATGAATATGGCATCTCTGGAGACACAACGGGCCGAGCGAGGCCTAAGGGCAGGAGAGGAGCTGGGAGGGAGGATTTAGCTGCTTGTAGCTGAGATAGTGGACAGAGATAGCCAGTGTCAGTTACAACAGTGCTGTCCTCTTTGACTCAATCTCAGAGGTACTGCCAAGGACAAAAGCACTGACCTCATACCAAATGACCATGATGTGCAGCAGCTGAACAGGAGCTATTGTGGGGGCTTTGGTGTAAATTCACAAGATTTGTAACCAATTATTTCCCAACTACATTAGAAATATGCAGAGTTGTTAATCTGGTGCTGCACTGTTGAGTTGATGGAATTGGTGCTGTACATTTGCAAGAAATGTATTTTAAGTTGAAAACCATTTTAACAAGCTGCGTGGACAACCAGAAAATAGAGAAAAGATAAATAGTGAGTAGAACATGAACTAATCTTGAAGGGGTCTACAGTTAAACACTTTCTTTTTAGCAAGATCGTTGCTTTACTTTTGCTTTGTGCAAATTTAAGGATGAAACAAAGCAAAAGTTCTAGTTTTTAATTACAATTTATAAAACTCCCAAAGCTTAATTTTTAGGGCTGTGGATAGTTTAGACAGTATTTTTATAAAAGCCAAAAGATGCAAATGTAAAAGCTTCTAAAAATGAAAAGTTATTCATGCTCAGAAAGCAGAACAAGGCTGTCAGAGCATAATAAAATGGTTTAAGGTAGCTGTTCCCTGAGTTTTTTTTTTAATGTAATTAGGACATACAGCTGTTAATTTTAACAGTGGGGTTGGGTGTGGTTGGGGGTGTGGGGGTTGTGTTTAAAAAGACCAAGGACAGTGTTCAAAGGATGCAAGATACATCAGAATACAACTCCTGTGTCCTCACCAGAAAATTATATTTCAGATGCAAAAAAAAAAAAAATTATGACTGAACATCTTTAGAAGCGTCAAGCATGATGGTGGGCTGCTCATGCTTCAGGCTTGTCACACAAGGATTTACTGGAGGAGGATAAAGTACTTTTAATTAAATAACAGCAAATTCTGAAGGAAGACATTCGGAACAAAACTTCAGTTGAAAAAAAAAAATGCTTCTAAAACAGGATAATTATGATGATCCGAAACACACCCCCAAATCTATAATGGATTACTTTAATAGGCACAAGCTAAAGGTTTTGTCATGAAACTCCTCAAACCTAAATACCATTGAAAATCTGTAGCTGCACATCAAAAGAGTACTGAATAAAAGAAAGTACAAGGAACTAATGTAACTAGAAGCCTTCAGAGATGGATGTGAATAATCAACAGCTTTTTGAAGAAAAAAGATTTGCTTTATTCAAATGGTCACAGTTTCATTGTGTGGTTGAATCTGAATTTTCTTTCTGTGTTACTGGATTTATCAAGTAATTCATAGCCTCCGTCATCTTTTTCTCTCTTTGCTACTCATGTGCAATCTCAGGGTCAGAGCTATGTCTACTGTGGCCATGCCACCTCCTTTTACTTCTACCCATCAACTCTTATATACTCTTCAACAGTTCTTCTCTTTGTGCCTTACAGTTTACATCTTAGCTCACAATAATTCACACATCTTGTCATGATTCACAGTTTATGTGGGTTTTTATTGACTCGTTCACTTCACCTGTGTCTAGTTTGTCCTTTTTTGTATTTAAGTCCTTTGGTTTCAGCTCCTGCGTGCCAGTCCATTGTTTGTTGTTAGTTAGCTAGTGTTGTTTTTTCCCGTGGTCCAGTTCATGCCATGTTAGACTTTTGTCACTGGAGTCTTTGTTTTGTTGTTAAAACCTTTTACCTGCCTGATCTGCCTGCACTTGGGTCCCCATGTCCACGGCTTCCTGACACATCTACAGTGAATTCAAATAGCATATTTAGCCTGGCTTTAAATCTGTCACCCTATTAGTGAGTGATGTGTTTTGGCTATTTTAGGAACCCCACAGTAATGAGTTTTTGCATTATGGACCTCTGTGTTGGGCTCTGTGTCCTCCTTTCTTTGATTGCTATTGTGATGAAAAGTTACATTTCCAAGATGAAACTTGCACAGTTACAAGTATTGCGTGTCTTTGTTGTATGCAAACTCAGTCATTCATGACTCTTCTCTCCAAACATGATTCAATTTGAGTTAGATGTGACATTGTACTCTTATACAAACTTGTTAACTGCCTAAAATACTGTAAATATTTTTCTTTTGTAAATGTAAACTTTATTTCCTATTTGCAGTTTACCTCTCTGTGATGTTACATGTTCTTATCTCAATTTAATCTCTTCAAACCCAGGTCGATTGCATCTAAATTTGAGCGCTGCTTGAAGTAGTTAGATGGATATTTGAGATAAACAGTCATGAATAAAAGTGACAAGTCTTTCTTTTCTCAAAGATAACTTGTGGTCCTTTTTAGACCTATTTTGGCATATTAAATAGATAGTTGAAGGACAATGAAGAATTCATAGATATCATGTTGTATAGTCCTGATTTAAATATTTACTGGAATAATTAAGATCTTGATTTTTCCAGAAAGAAATAAGCCTGATTAAAAATAAATGCAGAACCCGCTCTTTTCCCAAAAGACCAAAAGCCTTGTGCTCAACCTGATGTTCAGGATGTATGAAAAATGTAGAAGACGGTGAATTTGTTCGTGTCATTCATTAATCGTTATCACTAAAATTGCTACTGGTCTCATTGTGCACATTTTTACAATGGGTTTGTAATTTTACTAGTTATTGACAGCTTTGTAGATGCTCAGAAATTGGCTGTTTTGGAGGAGTCCATTTTTTCCGAGTTGGTGCAACTTAAACGCAAAATACCTGGTAAAGACGTTTTTCCTCAGTTAGGCTATCATTCTTTATGAATTGACTCGTATGAACCCAGTTATGTGTTCTCAGATCATTCCTTTGCTCACTTTTTACATATTATTGTACACCATCTCATCACTCAAACTCCATATTCAAGCTTGCAGATCATTCAGCCATGGCGACAACTTGAAGATAACCTTGGGGGGAGGAGGTCTGGTCACTGATTTCCTGGTGCAACACCAATTACTTAATCCTCAACACCAAGAACATGAAGTATATGATTGATTTCAAGAAACACAAGAACAGGAGCTACAAGGAGAGGAAGTGGATTGACTCTCAAGCTTCAAATACCTTGAAATGCATCTAGCCGAGGATTTTAGATAGGGAAGGGAAGGAGCTGGTAAAAAAAACGCACAGAAAACTCTTTTTCTGCAAACTCTCAAGCAAGCTAGGTTACCCCAAAGTATCTTCTCAAACTTTTACAGATGCAATTGTGTGTCTTGACATATGAATGCACTGTGTGGTTCTCCAGCCTAACCACAGAGGACATGAAACACCTGTAGCAGATTCTTAAAACAATCCAAAGGATCATTGGTGCCTCTTTGTTAAGCCTGGAAGAGATCTACAACAACTGGCTACCAAAGAGAGATACTAACATCAAGGCTGCTTACATGTTTTAGAAAAAAGATTATCAAGAGTCTGTTTTTCACACACACACACACACACACACACACACACCTGTGACATTGCCTGTTTGACAAACAAAGCATAGCAAAGATAAGTACAAACAGGCTGAGAAACAACTTTGTCCCAAGACTGTCAATACTCTGATGAATGGCTGAATTGGGCTTGTACTCTAATAACCTCCCCTTAATATTTTAGGTTTCTATTGCCCTGTTTTTCATGTTTTTTTCTTTCTATTGATTTTTATTATTCTCATTTATTAGTTGAAGCTGCTAATTATTTTAATATTGGTGATGCTGCTAAGTGAATGACTGCTGTCAAACTCAATTTTAATGTGTAGTAATATGCAATGAAAACAAAGAATCTTGAATCTTGAACTGGTAATATTATTATAAATATTATTTTTACTATATTACTATCCATTATTTGTTTTACCTTTATTTATACATGTATTCCTACTTAGACATGCAGTCTCATTTGCAAGAGAGACCTGTTTTGGACAGACAAAACATTTAGTTGCTGTTACAGTTCTAATAATTCATTATATAATTAGAGTTCATACAAAGGTATAAAGTAGGTTGGATACTAAAAACACTAAAAACAAGAGCAATTCAAAAGAGAAATTTCTCTAGTTCCTTCAGAATAACTTAAGATTTCCGTAATGTGATCAAGGTGGGCAACTTTAGATTCTGCTGTATCCAGTTCCAAGTTTAAGCAGCAGAGTGAGAGAATGTCAACCTCAGTACAAACTGAGGGAAAGCTGAAGGGACTAAAATCCTGGAATATCTGAATATTCAGTCAAATTTCAGGCTGATATATAAATAAAAGGAGGTGGTGAAGGTATTTCATTAGTCAATCAGTGCTCTCATTCCTTGATCATTTGGATAAGCTAACCACCAGGTCAGATTCCAGTCCTGCTAATTGTCTTTCTGTAGTTACGCTGCGTGATGTTTCTCTATTTATCTGATGTCTGTTCATCTTTACATCCTATTCTCTCAAAAATCGAAGAGTCTTGGATAAAATTCTGTCTGCTTTACCCAATTACATATTTGACACACATTTGACAACATTATTAATAATAAATTCATACATGCTTTGTGATAACAGACTACATCAGGTTTCAAGCAACAGTCAGTTATACTGACTGCCCCCCCCCATTCCCTACTCAGACTGCTATCTCTATTGTAGCTGTAACAGAAGGAGTGGGAGGCAGACACCAAGACAGACATAAGCAACACCAATAGAGGGTGATTCATTTTTTGTTTGGTCTTTAGATTTTTATTTTAATTACAGTCAAAAACCTTCACAGTGCCAACCTCATCCTTTCATGGCGAATGACCTGTCCAACCCATCCGTCACTCCATCTTAATCTCAGCCAGTACCTTATTCTGTCTGTCTATACTTTAAAAACCATGGCTGCCAATCTATGTCTGCCACTAGCATGTCACAAAGTCTCATTTTTGTGTTTGTTTTTGTTTGGGGGTTCTAATACGTTTGTCCTTTTTCATTTCTTTTCTCAAATTGTTCTAGCAGTCTTTCCTCACTGTGGTGCACTATTAAGAAGGCTCATTGATCTTCCGAGCTGCTGTCAGTCACTCCATTACCGCACACCGCTGTGGTTCCTGCAGCTCACATGCACATTAATACACACAATGGTTCTGGTTTCGCAGGGGGAAGTCAGTCCCATCAGTGTCTGTGAATAAGTCCCTTACAGTGAAAAATGGGGCTACTCTTCAGGTGACAAAGGACTGTTTTCCTTCCATCAGGATATTACCAAGGTTTAAGCAAGCAACCTGTCACACTGTCATACATAAATGACTTTAGCGGCTTGCATTTTCTTCACAAAAGCAAATGGGTTTGTGCTTGCATTTCCCCATAGCATGCATCATCTTTGATTGATTTACATGAGAGTTTAAAGAGCACTTGAAAACTATGGCTGAATGGACAGTTATTTTCCAGCTAATAAAATCCAAATGATGGGAAACAGCAGGACAATGTGGTCAACAAAAACAAACAAAAAAAAAAGAGAAAAGCGCTGGACAACAACTACAGAATTCAAATGACTCACTGATTTCTTCATAAACCACCAAATTCCCATCCCATACTGTTAAATTAAAAAAAGATGGGGGCCAAGTTGAGAGACAGAGAAATGATGAAGACAAGGGTGGTGTGATGCAAAAAAGCTAACAGAAAACAGATAGTAAGAATAAAAGCAAGGGGTATTAAGGTACGAGTGCATAAAAAGAGAAAAACATACATAAAACATACCTCTGCTTATTTCAGCACCGTTTTAATGCCAAGCCTGAGTGGATGAGGGGAGAACTTGAATATTAAGGAGCCTTAAATTTCCTTAACATTTTGCTAGACTTGGATGGAAACATTTAGACCAGTCGGAATATAGCCAGGCTCCCTAAAATAAGAAATTGCACTTATACCCCAATTCCAACCATGTAGGCTTAAAAACAAAATACAAGTTTGTTTCTGTGGCCCATGACAGTGCACATTTAGGAAATAAACCCAACTTCCTCCTGCAATGTGCACCTAATCAGGAGTTTGTGTAACAGAGACAGAGGGAAAAAAAACAGGAGGAAGGAATAAAAGCAAAGATAAGACTGTGCTTATTACAGAGCTGAAAAGTACTGTCAATTAAGTTGAAGTGCTGTACTGCTTACCGCACACACCCGAACCCACACAAAGAACTTTATGTGCTTTTATTAAGTGCTTTAGTTGGACTGAGAGCTTGCATTTAGATGCTTTTCTACTATAATTCCTTGATTTGCACTAAGCACGATGGACCATCAAGCAAAAGATGTAAAATAAAAAAAGAAAAAAGAGAGAGAGAGACAACTCATTAGAAACAACACTCATACAACATTCATACAACAGCCAAAGCCCCCTGTTAAGGTAGCAAAATTTCCCCCATCGATTTGTCTAAACTGTATACCCTCAATCTGTGTGACCAGAAAAGGTGAGATCACCATGCATGTGAATAAAGAGAGGTAATTGTGAGCAAAAAGGAAAACAAATGGATAGGGGAGGAAGGTACTGTATGGAGAAAATGGAAACTAGCTAAGTAAAGAAATAGAGAGAGCAAGTGAAAGATTCTCCTGAAAAATGAGGTGACAGAAAGCCTTTACGTGCAGGAAGGGTGGCCAGGCAATTTTCAAATGTCTGAGTCCTCTCATTTGCTGGGCTGCAAAGCCACTTTACACAGTGGCAAATGTTAAACTTGTTCTGGGGATATCAAGGTCCCCTTGGCCATCTGCTCGTATTCGCTTTGAATGTAAATATGGCTTTAGGCAAAGGAACGGGGAAACAAGAAGTTTAAACTCCTTACACACAAGCAGGAAAAAAATGCGGACCAGCAAATACCTTTGGAGCCTCAAGTGGAAAAATAATTGTAAGTTTCTGCATGAATGTGGAATTGGAGCAACATAAGATAAAGACAGACAGTATTGATGGAAGTCTGATTTCATTTAGTTTAAAACCGACTAATAAATGAAACGACTAATTTCTACAACTGAAATCGTTTCCCCCTAAAATACCCTGTAAAATTATACACTGCTGGTCAGAATTATTGTCATTTTAAGCACATAATGATATTATAACATAAGAAATGTAAATAGAACATGGTAAAATGTCCATACCAACTGTTCCGAAAAAGAAGAAGCAAAGTGGAGAGGAAATAAAAATAAAAACAAAAACACCAAATATACCCTGAGCATCCTTTACTAATATTTGCCTGTAGAATTTTTGTCAGCAATAGCAACCGCTGAGATTTTTTGCATTTGTCTAAAAGCTTCTTTCATCTTCATCTTTCGTCTTCCTCAGTTGCTGCCGCTGTTTGTGTGCCAGTTTACAGCTGTCCATCTTTCCCTTTTCAAGCTGTTTCTCTTTTGTTGTGCTGTTGGATGTCATTGTCTTACTAAAATACCCCAAACCTGTAATTTCATTGTTCCTTCAATACATTCAATGCCTTCAGTACCAAAGGCATCACAGTACCCAACAGCATGACAGGATCTCAACCACAAGTCAGGACTTCATTGAGTTTCCTCCCCCCATAATTGGCATTTTAAGATTTTATTATAAATATGTTTAGTTTTTTCCTTCTCCACTGGGCACCAGCTGATTTGGAGCTTTGTGATAAATTTTTCAGCTTAGCAAGATTACACTAAAACACGAAGGAACATTTCATTAAATGTGGTGAAGCGTTGGAGCATGGACGAACCGGGCTGGGCTGAGGGAAGAGGACAGACGGGAAGAAAAGCAAATTGTTTGGCTTTGGGTAAACTGCATTGCAGGATGGTTGGCGAATAGATAACATGAACTGGCTTTTAAGAGAACCCACTCATCCAAAGGCTTAGGCGATTGTTAGGTTGGTTCAATATGTCTGCATGGCATTTGCATGTTGATTGGGCAGTCAAAAGAAATGCACTGGCCAGCATATGTCTGCAGCTCTCTGTTCCCATATCATCCCCTTCATTAATCTCATTGTAGTACTGTAAAAGATCCCACATCATCCCAAAGGGTTAGGAATTGGAGGGAGATTAGGACTAAGATTTTATTGCAGACCACTTACTGTACATTTAAGAATTAGTGAGATATAGCCGAGACTTTAGTGGAGGATGTGTTGTCTGGGTGCTTTTCTTTATTACAGCTTTTCTGCTCTGAGCAGCACTCTTACAAAAGAAGCTGTAAAGTATCAGCTCCTTTTTTATCCAGTAAAGTTATTATTAATTAATAATTCAATTTATTTAATTAATTATAAAGTTAGGTCATGCTGACACTGAAAATTAAGTGGAATTGTGC
Organism: Rhadinocentrus ornatus; assembly: GCA_037177495.1. Lineage (NCBI taxonomy): Eukaryota > Metazoa > Chordata > Actinopteri > Atheriniformes > Melanotaeniidae > Rhadinocentrus > Rhadinocentrus ornatus. The sequence goes on along the minus strand of JBAMHW010000016.1, from coordinate 23,541,856 downwards.
TGATGTAATTTGTTTAAATGAATCAAACAGGTGGCATTATTTTTGATTAAAGAGTTTACAAAGAGTTTTTGTTCCAAAATCTTCAGGTGTCTTTGTTGATCAGGGAGCATTCATTTCTGACAATATTTCTGTATTAAAAGGCTTCCAATAATTCCAGCTATCACTACTAATATTAAAATGACAAACTTTTAGTTTTAGAGTAAAAGCTGCTGGCATGAATGTACCATCTTTGAACATGTTCTTCCAGCACCCATCACTGTGTGCACAGCCAGGCTCAAAATATTTCGTATACAGCTGTAAATGGTTGTGGTGAAAGGATGTTATCATTTTATTACAGCAGGTCTGGGAGCAGGACATAATTCAGGAAGGCTGCCAGGTTCTTTCCACTCTCGACCTCCTTCACCCTCTTATTCTCTTTCCCCTACATTGTTTCTTCTCTCTGTCGCCAAACTCAAGCCAATACATCTATGTACTTTCAGTCTCTTTCACACTGTTTTTTTTATTTTTTATCTGTTTCTCTCTGTTTTTGTCTTTTGCAGGATTCAGGAGTGAATGAGATATAGTAAATCCCGGTTGTTGACTGCAGGTTGTAAAGACTCCTCAGTTAATCAAAGTCAGTGGTGCAGGGGTACTTCATCATGCTGGGGCAAAGGCCCAGAAGCTGGCCTGTTAACCAGCATTATCAACCCTGCACCAGATCCAGTGCAGTGGCACTCTTCAGATTAGTTGGATTATATCATTTCTCTGTAATGGGTTAGCTCCATATGTTTTTTTTTTGTTTGTTTGTTTGTTTGGGGTTTTTTTCACCTGCAATTGTTTGGCAAGTGAAAACACAATGGTGAGTGGAGTATTAAAGAATTGCTCTATTTAATCTTTTATTGGTAATGTATCATGATGATAAGGTTGAACTGTACAATCATGTTATAAACCATTGTTATAAAAAGAAAAGAGGCAATCAGCAGTTTAGTTCTCATTAAACAAAACTGCACAAATTGCAAATTAAAGTGTTGTTTTAATCTGTATTGCTCGATATACAGTACGTCTTTGTTATGTGTATTTCAACTGTGTTGTTTAGACATGGTACAAGGACCATTTAGGATATTCATTTCTTTATCTGAAATTTTGATCTTACAGGAACTCAGACCAGAAATATTCTGCCATTCTTTAATAAATGAAGGAGTCTTTTCTTCCTTTCTAATAAATGCTCCCTCCACTTTCTGTGTTCTTTTCCTCCACACTGAGAGACCAGAGTAATTAACAGAGGGATGAGAGCAGCCTGTCGTTTAGGGAATACATCTAATCTCCCCTTTTTTCCCCAAGGGTAAGTAGAGAGGCTGCCAAAAAAAGGAGGAAGAAAGATGGGGGGAGTGGAGAGCCGAAGAATGTGAGACATAGATCATAGGAGGAAAGTTAGCCAGATTTGCATTCAAAATTACACCTATATGACATCACATCAGTGTGTGTGTGCCTGAGTGTGTTTCTTTTATCCCCCCAGCTTAGCTTTTCCAGCAGTTCAATTTTAAAGTGGTCATGAAATCATATTACAATCAAGCCACATTCAGAAAAGTTTAACACGTGTGCACACACGGACATGGACAGTTAAATCAGTCGTCATATTATAACAGTTGCAGTGTCATTTCCTGCCAGGCACATCCATCTAAAGCACCAAGAAAAAAACACACACACAAACTACACAAAGTACCATCAAGTCACCATTCAGTCAGACAGATGGTTTGTTTCTATCGTTTTCACAAAGGTGGGAGACCTTATCCACCACTGCAGCCACCTGAGAAGAAGCATCTCACAAAGACTCGACTGTGACTTTGAGTGTAGCATCTTTAAGCTCACTGACAGCTAACAGCTAAACCCTGGTTATATTATGAACAGGAGAACTGACTACAAGATGGCGCCTCGTTCGTTTACATGCCGCTGCAGCTTTGACCTCATGCAGCATGTGCATTAGTGCATTTCTGCCAGTACTGTGGATTAGTCTGTGCATCATGGAAGTCACTGTGGCCTCTGGGTTGAAAACTGTACATTTCTGAGCAGTTATCAAATGTTATGTTTCCATGAGTGTCTCTGCTGCATCATTTTTATGATTAATAATAAGAAAATATTGTCCATTCAGCTAATTAAATTTCACCATGCTTCAGTTTAATAAAACCCAAGATGCAAAAACTAATTTCAAATAATAAAATCTGCAGTGGAAAGCAAGACTATACTCAACTATACTATAAAAAAAATTGTAGTAGCTTCATCAGAATGTTTTTAAGCTGTAGCCTTTAACTTACAGAAAAACAAGCAATTTGTGGTTTGTACATAGAGATATGTGACTTAAGGGTTTTCGTACAGGAAGTATAAAGCTGCGCTAATCTTCAGCCTTTATTTGGTGCTTAAACAAGGCTGATTGAGCAGAGTTTGATAGACAACTAAAAAGAGAGTAACAAAGCTAGTTATTCAATGCTGACATCGACTTAACTCAGGCAAAATGTACCTGGTGGATATAAGAGACTGGCATGTACAGAGAAAAAGGTTTTAAAAGCTGATGAGAAAGACCTGATAAGAACCTCAAAGCACACTGAATAAATTGAGAGCAAAAATTGGCAGTGGGGTGTAGAGGCCATGTTTAAAAAATGCAAGATTTTGACAGGGCTGAAATGGTGCGTGAGAAGAGAAATTACATGAAGGAGAAAGACACTCCGCTGTGTTAACTGTGTAGGGGATACAAGAAGAAGTGTTTGAATGAAAGGGGAACAAATCAAGCACTCAAAACACCAAAAAAAGAAATGTTGGGGGGGGAAGAGCAAGTACTTTAATAGTGACAGTGGCTTTATGTGCTCTATGCTCATTAAATGATCACATGCAGAAAGGCTAATGAGTTTCAAGTCTCTTTTTAGGAGTGGCAAAACAGTGAGAGTGATGTTAAAGCGTAAATGAGGAGCGTGACGAAGGTGTGAGACACTGCCAGGAGTGCAACCGGGGTAGATGCAGAATTGAACAGTGGGAGCGAGACCTCAGTGACTCAGAAGATGAAAGGAGAAACTGAGGAAGGGAAGGAACCATAGTGAGCCAGATAGGCTAGCAGGGGTTTCAAGGCACTGCCTGATTATTTCCAGCTTCAGCTTCAGTCCAAGTACAATTCCTCGATCTGAGATGGAGACGGACCGAGATCCCTGAGCTATATCAATTCTAAGATGCACTCATTTGAGAAAGCCAGAATTCATGAGACCTGCCTTTATTTATCTGATGTCTGCCATTGCCCCGCTCCCGTTCGTCTGAGGGAATGGGCCTACCTGCTGTGGCTTCCAGCAGCCTGTAAGGTCCAGGAGTTGCAACTAATGTGGGAAGCAGAGACTCTGAGCATGCAGCAGTCCTCCTATGCTGTGCACATAAATCAAGATAAGGCAGCGAACACAAATTGACATTTCACAGGGGGGTGTATTTCTTTTGAGGTGTACTTGATTGTTAGTTTTAGGCTGTTTTTGCAATGTCATTACCAGCTGGCCAGCTTGTGACCACGGGGATCAATTTTTAACAACCTCTCTGCTTTTCTCCCTGCTGCAAAGTTTACAGGCTGGTATCATTTTAATTTCAGTGAAGATATCCAGAGGCTTTCTCTCCCTTTGACACATGAGGTTTCATGCGGTGGATGTCTACTTTTAAAATAAATAGCTTCACAAATTTAACCTTCGAGCCCTGCCACAGCTCTTTAATTATTACTTTGTAATTTAATCTGTACAGAACCACTTTTTTTTTTACTAGGGTTTATTTGTTAGGCTATTGTCTTGGCTGGATATTATGAGGGTTTTATTTTCCTTGTTTTTTTGGGGTGGTATAGATTAAAGTATAAGAAAGAAACCAGCTCATTAGGGAGGTCCAAAAGTGTAAGGTAAAGGATTTTTGCTTCTGTCAGAGAGAATCCAGGTTAACAGAAGTTTTGCTGAGCTTCACTGACCTGCTTGGATTGCTGCTTGTGCGACTATCTGGTAATTAAGGTGAAAAAAAAAAAAAAAAAAACAGCTACAAAGTAAGTATTTTAAAATTAACAACTCGTTTTAAATACTTTTTAAAACGACTGTTTTGACGATTTCTCTCTTTGGAAGCCTTCATATCTCAGGACCAGACACTGCTTCCCCACAACTTGCCATCTTTCTCAGAACTCTCAATTCTGCCCTCCTGCTGTCGCCGCCTCAATCTTGTAAGCTACACAGACTGCCTGATAATTGGATTTCAACAGACAGTTCAAACAGCTGCATAAAGTAATTAGCAGCAACACATGGAATCAATCTCAAGCACGGCGATCATCTCTCTGGCTGGGCAGGTCTCACCGGGAGCACGGCGGGACAACGTATGATAGCAGTTCTGCACAGTATGGTCAAGTGAGTTGATACACATGTGACTGTGAGTGGAAGCTGGCCTGTGTTAAATCTATGTTTGCTTTCTGATCTGAAGGGTCCTGCGAGTGTGAACCAGATGCAGCAGAACATACATACGCCTCATTTCCCCATCCCTTGAGACAGGAACAAAGAAGCCAGACTTCATCAGGCAAGTCTTTGATCTGCTCAGCTCTATCATGTTCCTATCAGTAATTGACATGCCTTGAGTCCAGGATGCTTCTTTTGCAACCTACACCAATCAGATGTCTGAATGTCCTCCAAGATATCAGATGGCCTTTGTTTTTCATGCGCATATTGTCTATGTATTTTTGTGACTTTTCTGCTGTACTGAACAATCTGTGTCTTAAAATCAACAACATTCTTATTTTGGTATCTTTCTAATTCTGCATTAAACAGCTGAGGAGCTTCAAGTATTAGGCTCTGCTACAGCACTAAACAGTTCCCCTTTCCATGCTTCCAAATAGCCTTATCACCTGAGTTAATGTAATGAAACTTATAAGCACCTGCAGCCTTGCACTTGACCAAGGAAAATTAGAGCTAGTCATAAAGTCTGATCTCTGCTGAATCCACCTTCAAAAAAAGTGTCAAGAAAAAAATTACAAAGCCTCAGCATGAATTTAAAGTAATAAAGCTATTTAGTGTCTACTGCTTCTTCATTAAAGGCAAATTAACCTTCTTTACAGATGAGAACAGTGTTAGCAGCTTGTAAATTTGATCATGATAACTACATGCTGCTCTGCACATAGGAGGAAGAAGTGGAGAAGAGGGACTTCTGCTTTGCAGGGAGAAGTTTGCAGCAGCTGAGTTTCTAAAGAAACTTTACTGTACTAATAGTCTTCACCGTCACCATTTTTTAAATTTAGCATTATGATGAGCCACCATCTTTGTTGCAATGAAGCTTGCGCCTCTAGTGTTTTGATAAAAGTTGAATGCTTCTCATTGTCATGACCAAGCTTTGTTGCTAGCAGAGCTCTTGCCTGGCCATATATCAAGCTCCCAGTGTCATGTGTAATGGCTAAGTGTTTTGAACCAACTAGTACATGGTAGAATGAATCTTCCTGAAGGATGGTGATTACTAAAGACAGTGGCAGCACAGAGCAACCACCTTTAATCACGCTGTAGGTAAATCCCAGTACCTTAACAAAGGAGCTGGCAAGGAAGCACCTTTTAATTCCCTTTTTCCCTGGAATCAATCAGCCCCATTTATAATTTCTCATCCGGGCAATGTTGATGCCTTTCACTTGTGATACTTTAAATAAGAGATTAGACACCACATACGCATACATACACGAACGTGTACAGCCACAAACATGCACCGTTGAACTAATGACGAATGAGAAGGAAAAGGCTCATTTGAATATCAGAGAGAGAGCACCAACATAACTTCCTACAGCCTGTAATTACACAGCACTGGAACACAAGAGGAAACACAGGGTTTACAAAGCACCAGAGAGGAATGTTTGAAGACGAGAGCAGGTGAAGGAGCTTGAGAAGCATTAAGAAAAAAAAAGAAAAGAAAAGAAAAGAATAGAATACAATAGAATAGAATAGAAGGCCATATGTCCAACATATACCCTTAATTGCAACATTAAAACAACACAGTTACATTATTATAAAAAGTAGTTAAAAGACAGATAAACACTATGTACATTACGGTCCAGGAATAGGCGTACTAGAGACAGAAAACAAACAAGTAAATAAATTAGGTTTAAGGTGAAAAAACGCAGTAAGAAAAGTGCAAAGTGCAAAATGATTGCAGTCCTGAAATACTGAAACCAGTTGCAGCAATGAATTGACGTGCAAATACCAAATGTAGTTTATTCTATTGTAATGTGATCATAGTCTAGATTTTCCAGAGTGCATTTTTTGCCTGATTCAGAGCAGCCGCAGCTCTGGGGAAGAAGCTGTTCTTAAGTCAGTTGATGTGGCTGGTAAAAGGTTTTAAAACGTTTGCCTGATGGCAGCGGAGTAAAGAGATGGCAGCACTGGTGCATGGGGTCTTCTTAAGGCACTGTGCAGTGTATATTTTTTTCTGGTGCTGAGAGTTGAGACCCAATGATCTTCTCCGTGCTGGAGATGACATGCTGTAACGCCATGCAGCGCAGCTGAGGTACCACCTGAAGATGCAGTAAGCTATGATGTTTTCTATTGAACAGCAATAGAAAGTTACAGCGTCTCCTGTGGCAGTCTGGCACAGCAGCGGTTGTTCTTCCTTAGTGTCCTCAGGAAGAACAACCGCTGCTGTGCCTTCTTCACCAGTGCAGTGCTGTTCACAGTCCATTTTAGGTCCTAAGAGATGTGCACTCCCAAGAACCTGATGCTGGACATTTTCTGCTCTTTCTCCACTGATGAAGACTGGAGAGTGATTCTTAAACTGGGTTGATAACCTTTTAACATTCTGTGCAGAAACATGCGCCTCTATTCTGTTAGGTATCAAGCAGTTGAATTAACGAGGGGAATTTGGGATTGGCCAATCATCACATTTCCTGAAGGTAATTTACACACACTATTTAAAACTTTTGGTAAATGTGTCAGATACACTAAAATTAGGCTAAATTAATATGCTAAAATTTTGTCCCAATTCTTGTCAGAACTCCCAGAACTAAATAGGGTTCTCACAATCCAGAAATGGTTCAGTTCAGATGAGGTCTTACAACAGATGCTCTGAGACCTTGATTTTGTTGTCTTGAGGATATTTTGCCACAATTTTAGAAGTATATTTGGGTCACTGTCCATTTGCATTGTCTTGCAAAGCAAAGGCAAAGCAAAAAAGCTTTAACTTTCTGATGAAGCTTGACTACATGTAGATTTTCATAAATCTGGACTTCACTAATTTAATTAGATCATCCCATTTCTTGTAGCTTTAAGACTACTCAATGAGGTGATTTTCAGAAGAGGAATTACTGGAGCAAGTAAAGTTAAGAAATTCTAATTTGTCTTCTTTTTTGTCTTTATTTGGGTAAGTTTAGTCAATTGAATATTTAATATAAGGGTAGGAGGTGATATATAACATATGAAACAATGCCTGTCTTTCACCTGCGTTTCTTTATAGTACACTGAGTAGGAAGGTGGTCTCTAAAATCAGTAAATGTCTATCAAAAGCTTTTCATCCAAATACTGAACAGAAATCAGAATTCCATTCAAGAAACATGAAGTGTGATAAAATTGTGCTTATTGAGCTTAGAAACACAATTGTTTGAACTACATTAAAAAATCCTTCATTGGCACATTATCTGATAAAGTATGACTTCTTACACATTTGTAAAGCTATGGTTCTACAAATTTCTGCTGTTATTTATCTTGATTGTTCATTCTCTTTCCTTGCCCCCCCTCATCTGCTGTCCCCTTTTTCTCTCTGGGGGATCACTGATGAGTGTCTTGACTGAAGGTCTCACTCCAGGGGCTTGTCAGAATTTAAACACACATTAACCCACACAGCCCCACACTACTGTGTAAGCATGGCTTTAGAGGGCATTGCATTGACTTACACTTATTTCCTAGAGACTTAGTAGTCTCTAACCTTAGCAATAAATATTAATATACTGAACTAAACTTTTAGATGAAACAGTACCTTTAATTTTAGTTGTTTTATTTAAATCATGCAGACTTATTTTGTTGTCCACATTAGGAATACATGCCCTCATAATGTAGTTGTGTAAACAGATCTTAGGCACTATAGCAATGTCTGGACCACAGCACACATGCTAACACTTTTTAAACTCCCATAGCTTCAGACTACAGTTAGAATGAGCTACATAATAAATCAATATTCTTTTTCTCCAATAATATTACTTATTTCAGGACCTAATTAATTTTGTTTCATTGTTTGTTTGATTTTCTTCTTAACATGACACAATCAATACTTTTGTTCCCTCCCTGTTTTCCCTTTTACTCTTTCCCATCTACGTCTCTGTAACTGAGAGCTTGCAGGTGTCAGCTCTCAGTTCCAGCTCAACACTTAATGACTAAATTGGAGCAATTAATTACCCTGATTGGTGATGCTAACCTCCACCTCTTCCACCTGTACTCCTGGCGGTGCAAACAAAGTGGCTGATTCATACTGCAGCCTTGCAATTTATTTTCAATACAGTAATGGTCGAAACATTTGCTATCCACTCTGAATGAGAAATATGCTGAATCAAACAAGCAGTGAGAAAACAGAGCATTCACACATTGACATAGTATGCGATATAACACAAAGAAATATTCTTGCATTATTGCACAAAACTTGCTCAACCTTCAATTCGACATGCTACAATAACTCCTCTCCTGCTTTGAGCTGACCTCTTCTGGCTCATTTCCCTTCATCTCTCATGCACCTGCAGCAGTTTGTCAGTCTGCTTTGGATAATTACACGTCTCATCATGACCACACACAGCCAAAGGCTCTCTGATGTCCTCCTGTATTACCACTGTAGTGCAGGCATGAGTTGCAGTTTTTAGGTGGAGCGGAGCATCAAATGTTAAGTCCCATAACAAATGCATGAAATAGACATGGCTGGCAATTATTTAAGAGTAAAACAACCACTGCTTTTCCTTTCATATGCAATAATGAACTCAAAATTGACTTGACTGACTTTTTCCATAACATAATTTATAATCCCATGAGTTTTTTAAAGAATATATTAGTTGACAGATTCACTTGTCCACTACATGTCAGCGTTACAGTTTTAATGATCATATATTGGCAAAACCTTTATTTACCTTATTTTGGTGAGATACATACTGTTTTATTTATACAGGCTTGCAAAACTATATTGTGAGTCTGATGGGGTACAAGACTATAAAGAAGGAAAAAAGCATAAAATAGTGTCTGATGCAAATCAATAGCACAATTTGGGAGCCTATGTGCCACACTGTACATTGTTATGCAGATGATTCCCAACTGTTATGGATTTAGCAGGTATAGTTGACATTTGGATGAATGATCAATAGATTGTGATTCTCATCTGTGGTTCCATGATTGTGAAATTTGCTCCAAAGTGCTTTTAGAGCAGTGGCATCCCTCTCTACCCTCAAGAATCTCTTGAAGACTCACTTCAGAGAACATTTCCTTTAACACCTCTAATACCCTAAAGGCCCATTTATGGTTGACGCAGAAGATGGTTACGCACATGGACGGACAGTTTCGTCCATCTTCTGCATCGGTTACACACGTAATTTGGTCCATTTTTAGGGAGCTTAGGTATTCGTCGCTTGACACAGAAGACAGAGCAATTCAAACAGAAATCACAGGGGCAATGCTGAGGAGAATAGCTAATATGAGGCCGGCAAAAGAAACAAACCAGAGAAGAAGAAGAGAATCAGAAGGGGGGGGGCAGAAGAAGATTGAAGACAAGCACAACAACTGCAGAAATTGCATAATCTTTTGAAGAACGACTATATACGAATGTTTAGGGAATGTGGGACGATTGGAAACAACTTTATAGCTATGCATTACCGCTGCCAAACGGTGTCTAAAACTGACATCAGCTTGAGGGAGTGAACTCTGAACTCTCCACTGCCCACTAGTGGAGGAATTGACTTAACAACCATGGCGACGTAAAATATACATGGAAGTACGAGAATGGTGACACATAACAACATATGAAACAAACGTCACTATTTATGCACGTAAAGAAGCCTAAATGGGCCTTAACACTTAATCTGCTCTCACTACAAGTGAATTAATTTACTTTCCTGATTTTTCTGCCATATTTTATCTGTTTATGCTGCTTGTTATTTGTAACTCCCATTTACCTTTGGTTCTATCCAAAGGTAAAACAATGACTCGACTGTATATACCAATATACAGAATTACAGGGCCTTCATTTTCTCATTTGTTTTAATTTTAAGGTTAGCTAACTGGATAATGGGTGTTGCTTCGTATTTACCTAAATGGAACATTAAAGCGGATATAAAAATAAAATCAAATATGAATGTGAAATGGAGCAACATATATCTATTTAGAGACATTAAAATAAAAAGTTGTACTATTCCTTTGAGCACTCAGTTTAAAGCATATGAAATCAATTTTTGACAGTCACTTTGAACTCAGGAGTGTTCTGGGTGTTATTTCATTTGATCTCTCCCCAAATGCAAATTGCCAGGCAAAACCTGTTTTTATCTTCTAAATATAATATTTATACGATTGAAGTCGTCCAGATATAGACTGGACATTTCCAGCCTAGAAAATGTTTTTATGTAAATCATTCTGACAGCCAGAAGAGCCCCTGCAATCTGCTAACAGCAGAAAAAGTCATGGAGGTGAGATGTGCCATACTGTGGGGCACAGAAAAGTCTTCTTTTCTAAAACGCAGACAGTGCAAAGACAGTCGAAAGCTGTGGTTAAGAGTATCCAGAGAATATAAAACAAGTGGTGGTTTTGATACGTTACATGACTTCAAAGTATCAGAAATTTTGGGAAAAACAGACTGATGGAATTTTAGGGGTTTATATTTTAATGGTTCGATCTCCACTTAATCCCTTCATTGACTTATTGACATATGAATATTGAAAAAAAAAAAAGAAGTAAATAAATGCTTTTGTTTGTAACATCTTGGAAATATAATGCAGATTGAGATTACTTACTTTTGGAATGAAAGTGTCTCAAACAAAGAAATAAGACAAATGTTAACCATAAGACATGCTTGCTATTTACAAAGGCCCTTTAATTAATGACAATGAACACAAATGCTTAGGTTTCATCCTGACTAAGAGATTTAAATGCTACCTGAGGAAAAACATAATCCAGAGAGGCAGCAAAGCCATAAAGAGAACAGACAAAATGTTCTGTGTTAGTGCTATCAAAAAGCTAATCAAAGCCGTGAGCCACACCCCAACCTTCATAAATTTGTCTGAGTCTTTAGGCAGTGTCTTTTATTTTTTACTTACCTCCCCTCTGTCGCTCTTTTGTGCCTCTCCTTTGTCAAGCTTATTTAACTCATCAAACAGTGTTCAGTGAGGGAGTAAAAACAAACACCTGGCACTAATTCATAGCTCACATCCATACAAAAAGGCAAAGTAAAGTGATTGGAGGCAAAAAACAGACAATTTGATTCAGCTGGAAGATTAATCAGATGGACGAGGGAAATATGAGCTGTGTCAAGTGGACATGTGCAGAGTTGACATAAAGAACCAAAGTACTAGAAAGAATCTGTATATTGAAGATACTGTCACGGAAAAATATCTCTGTTTTTCAATAATAATAATAATAATAATAATAATAATAATAATAATAATAATAATAATAATAATAATAATAATAATAATA
>JBAMHW010000016.1:23517108-23527175 GCA_037177495.1 Rhadinocentrus ornatus | reverse complement strand
TCTCTCTCTCTCTCTCTCTCTCTCTCTCTCTCTCTCTCTCTCTCTCTCTCTCTCTCTCTCTCTCTCAGACACACACAGTCCAAGGCATTCCCAGTCACTAGAGGTGCCCCAGCAACAGTTCTGGGAGCAGTTGCTCAAATTTATCAAAGGGTCCAGGAGCAAACGGGAAGCATTCAGCACTTCTGCACCAAGGGTAATTTTTAGGACAGACAGAAAGTCTCTTTAATTACAGCTGTTGAGGGTAAAATCCCAGAGAAATTGGACAGGGAAGGGACACAGGAAGTGTTGCAGATTCACACACAGGCATAAAGAAATACACTCACATATACTTAGCCGAGTGCTAATCATTATCATTCTTGCTAGACTAATGATTGAGTGACTGTGGCAAAGCCTCCTCATTTTTATATCTATTAATTCTGCAGTGTGACAGTTAATTACAAAACAGAGGCGGTACACACTTTGGCAGTTCATTTTGAATATGCCATAGAAGAAGTGACAAGCTACTGTAACCACTGAGAGGAATGTGCATGCAGGGCTTCCAAGCGAAAACACAGTGGTAAATAAATTAGTTAAACAGCATTATACATTAATTTAGTACATTTTCGAAAATTTTATATTTAGTACTCAAGAAAAAGTAAGCTAGTCGTATGGAAAATGAGCTTTCAAATGGCAATGATCTGTAAACACTGCATAAACATGTTAAAAAAAGCCCTTTCAACTCAGGAACTGTGGTTACATCTCAAATCTATGATTTGCATCAGTCAAATATTTGAGCAAAAGTTTAATTCTTTCCCTGTTTACACACAACTGCAGCCTGCAGCACCCCCACCACTACATCTACCTTTCACTCCAATAACTCGGAGGAAGGCAGCATGCGTCATAGCTCCACATAAAAGCCACTTTTGTGAAGCATTGGCAATCTTATTACCAACTGCAGAACCACTACAAACTCTGCTGGGAGGACATCCGACCTGCTATGAGCCTTACAAATTCCATGCTACGCTCAATGCAACAGTGTTTTTTCATTTAGGTCGCAGAAGAGGCTTAGAAGAAATGCATGAAATATCTGCAAAGACTGAAGAGATAGGCTACTATTTTAGAAGTCTTAACAGTTTCTCTCCTGTTTATGGCAGGGATACGACCTGTAGGTACTAATAGTGAACAAATTAGCAGGATAAATGAGGCAATTTCTTGCAGTGAATGTCAAGGATTTTGCTGCCTACACCAAGCAAAACTCCCAATTTGGCCTTTTTCCCCTTCCTCTAATCTTCTGGCTCACTCTGTTCAGCTCAGCGCATCTTTGGATTCCCCTGACCTATTCACACATAGACAGGAATGCATCTACACATGCATTCAAGGCCAAAGCTGTAAAGAAACAGAGCTGTTCATGACTGTGGATAAACTGATATTACAAATCCATATCATCCAAAAAATCTTTTCTCCTGAAATTTGTACATTTTAAAGGGAATAAGTTTTTTTTCTATTTAACCATGAAGGAACATCAGCAAGCAGCTTGGATTTGTGCGATCAGCTGCACAAAATGGAAGGCGATGATTGTGTGATGTGAGCGTCCACACAACCACCTGATGTGCTTCTTATTGAGGTTAAAGAACTCTCCGTCGCTGTTTTTGAGCTGCATACAGTAGTTTTTTTATTAGTAACCGTTATGTTTGACCGCGCTAAGTGCACTAATATAAATACACGTGCATGTGCACGTGATGTGTAAAGTCACTGTGCACGTACAAAAATAAGGCTCCACCAAAAGTCCCAGTGTAATTCGAGCCCTGCATATAATGACACCACAGACGTGGACTACTGTATGTCTGTAGGCATGAAGAGGGAGTCGAGGGACAGCGGTCCAAGTAGGAGGCAGCATGAGTCCATCTCCCACCATGTTTACTGCATTTCAGTGAAAGCACCACTGACATATTTTTTAATCTATGCATTAAATTTACAGTAGAATTAATTGACAGCTTTGTTGACATGGACAAAAATGTCATCTATCTGATTGAAATCAGTCTGATCAGAGATTCCAGCTGACATGTTTACATTGATGTGAGATAAAGTGATCAAATTAGTTGTGTGTTTACATAATAGCAAGATTTTATATGATTGTAATGAAGGAATGTTGTCATTCAGTGTCAGAAATATGAATAAAGGATCTTGTAGACTGACAGTGCTAGTTCTGTTCCCCTGCTTCACAGTACTTGATTTTCATCAAAGTTGGTTTAGCTGTCAAAATTGCAACTAGGGTTGCTTTGAACAGCTTCTTAAGCAGATCACAAAAAAAAATTGTTAATTTCTAACAATTCACTTTCCTTCAGTTTCTTCGGATCCACTAGTATAAAAGACATTTTATCTGAGTTTTACAGAGTATTTACAGTGGTTGGTAACAACAATGATGCAATAAGCCTTTTGCCCTATAGAAGCAGTTGTGTCCAGGCATGTGATATATGCATAAATTACGAGAAGCCTTTCTGAAACAGATAGCTCTTTCAAAGCACAAATCCTCAGCTATGTACAGATGGATTGTTTGTTCACGATATGTCTTGTATCCATAGAAAAAAATCTTTTGAAGAATTTAAGCAGAACTTAAAATGATAGCTAGCTTAAAAATACCTGTCTGGGTAGATTAACTATTCATGGAGAATAAATGCTACATAACTGGTTACACACAAAACTGGTTCTCTTTCATCTTCTATTTACCTAATGGCAGTGGGGAGTAATTAAGCTCAACTGCACACAACTACAACAAGCTAAAAAGTACAAGCTGACACATCCCCTTGGTGAGTATTAGAAACTATGCTTGTGTGGTTCAATAACAAGACATAAACAGAGCACGGAAAGTATGTTTATTTAGAGCTGTTTGTTAGTAAAACTGTGCTATCCCTGGCTTTCCATGTGTATCTGTGCATGAGAAAGAACCAGCACCAGCAGGTGTGTTTTTACACACCAACACACCAGAATAATATAAGAAGACTTTTGGATTGATTTATTCAGGTGTAGAAAAAGTCACTAATTTCATCCAGTTATGTTTTAATGTTTTTTTGTATGTATAAATCTCTGTCTGCATTCACTGCTATGAACAAAGCCAAATGATCAAACAAATTAAAAACTGAGTGACATGAAAACATTAAAAGGCAGTATCATCAGACAGAAAAAAAGAATTTGAAATAATAAAATGAAAAATAAAAAATAGATTCACAGTTCTGTGCCTACAGGGACATAGACAAGAAGATTATGGAACATGTTTTCCTCTTTTTTTACTGGTTAGGAAAGAGAACAAAATGCATTTTTATTTTACTTATTTTCATAACAAATAAACCCACATCAAACCAATTAAACATTGAAAATGTCAAACAGAATTATGCACTATAGCTTTTACACACAATAGTCTTTCATCCCTTGTCACTTAGCATTTGTCTGATTGACACAAAGAAGTAAAAGTCACATTGTGTTTGACTTTGTATGACAAGAAATTATTAACCAACATCGACCAAATCACAAGTAAAAAATGTGCTCCCACCACTCTAATACCTCTTCTAATACTCAAAAATGTATCGCACACAAACAAAGCCAACACATGCATTAAAAAGTTGACATCCATGGATCAGTCTGACCTTTGCCAGTATTTTGAACTGAATTAATTTCACAGCTTTACTTTTCTCCCCAGCAATGCTTTGTGATTGTTTTCAGTAACCCCACAGCTACATCTCTGATGAGTAAGGGAAACTTTATTAGCACCACGCCACTGTTTCAGCTTTACAAATAGGCCTGCTGTGTGGAATCCAGCCAGGGAAATGTGGAGGAAGACAAACAGAAATTACTCTCAGTAACAAAAGCTTATTCTTTTATCTGTTTATGTCTCACTTTTCTCTACTACATGTTATGATCTTCCTGGATGGGAATAAACAATAAGAACCAGGGCATTTATTTGTTCCTTTACAAATTAATAAATATACTTGCTAACACATGGAATAAGTGTGCTTCTCTTTTGGGAATTGCAGCACGCAAGAATAGAAAACACTGGCCATCTGTGGGCCACACAAGCACTCCCTGTTTACCAGCTCATCAGAGTCTGACAGCTACAGCCTGTACAACAATGATGCCAACAACTTTGTTGATGAATCTTTCAGTCATTAACTGTGTGTGTGTGTGTGTGTGATACTGAACTTTGCTGAATTTTTTGTTTAGTGGGGGAAAAAATAAATAAATAAAACAATGAAATGGACAAAACAAGCCATTCTTTGGGAGCTGTCCAGTGCTGAAACCACATGAGGTGCCCACAGGGAGCATTTTGTTTTCTGAGGATTAGCTAAGAAAGGAAAGCACAGACATAATGGTAAAATAAACAGCTACACAGTTTTTACCTCTCCTTCAGGGTGCTTTAGGATGTGAGTGATAGAGATGCAATCCAGTTCCACTGGCACACCAACTGACATTAACAAAGGAGGCTTTACCCAACTGGTCAGACAAAGAGGAAGGAGAGAAAAGGTAGCTGAGCTAAAATCCACTTTAACACCTCTTCTACCCTCAACCACTGAAAGATACTTTACTCTGCTTCTGTCATTAATTCAGCAGACAAAAACTGTTACCAGATGTCATCATTTATTTATAGTATTTAACAGGGAAAATGCTTCCTTTGAATAATACATTTGGTGGGAGAGGGGTGCAGAGCTTGGTTTGGGGGTGGAGGGATGACTGATGAATATTAATGAGCTGCGTCAGGAGGGACTATGGTAAGCTACCTTTTTTTCTGCCTCTGTGCCTCCTGGGCTTTGTCTGCTCAGCCTCTGACCATGATGGCCCAGCTGCGCTGCTCATTTGCTTGGCTTTACGTGCAATAGCTAGTTCACCATAGCCAATGCCAGACTATTATATCATTAGCCAAAGCAAAGCTAGCAGCAGTCCACTTAGGATCTGTTCCATCTGCTCGGTGGCATCGGGTTGGTGCAATGAATGGATGCATAGCTGTCAGTCAAACAGACTGACGTGCCCTGAAGAGCAAAGGTACAGCCTTCATTAAGGTGCTGAAACAACTCTTACACCAGGAAAAGGAGATGACAAGTAGCTTGCACTGAGAATGTGATCTATGGTCATGTGTACTCAGGACTCAGCTACAAACATTCAGCCTGAAGAGACAGCAGAAAGCGGATCCTGTTGTTGTCATTTACAGCCAGAAGAAAAAGAGTGTACAGGCTGCAGTGTGGGTTTTCACTTCTTAATTGGATCAGAGTTATCAAGTCTGTAAATTAGTCCCTCTTTGTAACACTCCTCTGGCATCCCCCTTCCCCCCTCTAACATGGACAATAACCCTGCATATAATTTGAATGCAATGAGCTAACAATTGGAGGCTTATAGCTAAAATCCACAAGAGAATTACACTTAATGATGAATATGTTTTTTCAACTGTTGAATTACAATGATTATTGTCAGGTACTGGCCACAGCAGTATCACAGTTGACTAATAGCAACACACTCTTCCAACTATAGCCTTTCAAGATGAAGGCTTTTACCAGTCAAACAGCTGGTGCCAAGTGAAGAGATCCTCTTTTCTGATATGTGCAGTTGCTTGGCTGGTTTCCTTTTTCTCTCAGTGCCATGCCAGGGCGGCTTTGTTCGCTTTAAGCATAGCAGAAGGTTCATTGTAGGAATATTAATGTCATACATTTGCAAAATCTCTGTAAAAATCCAATGTCCCATTCATTTGCTTGGATGCAACAATTGAATTCTTGCCAGCTTACATCTTCTGCTACAAGTGTCTGCACTAAGCTGAGTACAGTCAGCCAGAAAAGACACATTATTGAAATATCTGACAACGCAACCTCATGCAAACAGCAGAAAATGCTGTCAAACTGCCTCAGGCTTTTACCTTCCTCTCTCACTCCTTCTGTCTTTTTCCCTTTCCCTCCATATCCCTGAGAAGTGATGACAACATTTCTATGTTGCTTTTGGCTTTGACCACACTTGGAACTGAGCCACTAAGAAGTGGTGAACCTCTCTCTGAAGGAATATTGTTCATCCATTGTAATGCCTCATCACACAGAAAATGTGAAAATGGGAGCAGTGAACTGGCAATAGCACAGAAAAGAATACCTCTTCAGAGAACAATGATGATAGCGGCAGAGACTGTGATCCAGCACAAGAGTGATAAATGAGAGTCCAAACATGGCAAGACGAAGGAAAGAAAGAGACTAAAAGACAGAGATCCTCTGAAATATGCAGAAGAGCAAAAGAAGCAAGAAGAATCAAGAGGCAGCAGAAGGTCTGAAAGAAGAGTTACATGTGGGGCCACATCTTAATCATGCAAAAAGAGCTAATGATGATTAAATAGTTGACAAGAACATTTTATTTTAAAGTCAGACAAAGAAATAAATTTTTGCTTTTAATGGCTTTGCTGAATTACTCTGCCAATGCCAATAAATATACAGTAGAACCTGTGGGATAAATTTGAGGAGGATAAAATAACAAAGAAAAATAAGTGCAGAATCAATTTTGCCAAGGACAACTTGCACCAACTCTAGATAGACTTTTTGTGTGCCTGAATGTGCAAAAATCTGAGACAGTGAGCACAAGACAGGTAAAACAAGGGGGGAGGAAACTAGTAACCATTTCACAAACTGCTTGGTTGAATCTCTGCTTAATTTCCCATGGGGTCATGAGCAACTCCCCTCCTTCGCTAAATGCCATGCTGTATCTGAAAAGCTGCCATACACTTGTTAAAATTAAAGCAGAAGAAAAGCGTAGCCCAACACCACTTTCTTTTCCATCCTTGATAACAACTGTGAGATAGCCAACTAGAAACCATGTGCATGTTTGCGGTGAGCAGGATGTACTCTGTCCTTTTCACTTCTCTGGCTTGTAACCTAAATACGAAAAAGTTTCTTCTGACTGGTATCATTTACTGACCCATTTGGCAGAGTATAAGCACAATCCAAGATAATTTCTCAGGTTATCCCCTTTGCTTTTCTGACAGCACTGACAGCCATGTCTTGGATGCCGATTGATTTTCAATTAATCCAAAAACTGCCTTTTACAGATAAAAAAAAAAGGGGGGGAGTCAGGGGGGATAATGGTAATACAAATCCAAATTTGAAAAGTCCACACCGCAATGTTAAACATATTTAGGTAGATTCACATGAGCAGCTTCTCAAAGGGAAAACAAAGAAATTATGCTTTTATTCTCTATCAGCAGATGCTTCATAATTAGAATTTTTTTCAGAATGCAAAGAGACAAAAAAAGGCCAAAAGCGCTTTTTTGTGTTTGGATCAGTCCTAACTTACATTGATAACATCAGATCCCATATAAAACTTAAATAAATGGTGAGAAAATTTACAAAAAAACAAACAAACAAACAAAAAAAAAACAAAACAGGCATGAAAGCAGTAACCAGCAGCAAATTATTTTCTCAGTGTGTCACACTCCTACATGATATGGGCTTTTGTAGTGTCATGCACCTGTAATTCTGATCTTACACAGATCTTTGTCTTTGTGAAGCTCATCTCCAGTTAATTATGTTAGTACTATCGTTACAATCTATAGAACACCCTTCTTTCCTTGTGATTGTAAGGCTAAACCAACTTAACTAACCCTAACCTAAAAATCCAGATTTTAAAAGAAACCAAAAGGAGAAAAGGGGAAAACAGACATACAGGGAAAGAGAGAAAAAAAGGCTAACACAACTCGCCTTCACCTTTTGAATGCAATGAAGTCCAGTCCACGAGAATGTAGAGCGATGCTGCAGCTTTACAGGAGCGCTGCTCTGATTCTGTGCAGGTTATAGCGCCACAGATAATGAAGCTGTATCATCTAAGAACGCGTAAAAAGCCTCCGCGAATTCAGATTAAAACGAGGCAGTTGTGCGAGTCGAAGACAGAGACCAGGAGAGGACAGCGATGTTTTGCGTGCGATGAGTCCTCGAACGAGCCCGCGCGTCTTTTGGAGACGAGTCGAGGAGGCAGCCGTGATGTGTGGATGAGCGCCAGCCAGAGTGTTGCTCACCTCTCCAGCAGCTGAGCGCTACTGAACAAAAGGGTGCTGCGAGGGATCTCTATTCAAATAGCAGGAGAGGGATAGAGGAGAAAGAGGGTGCGTGGGGAGGAGGATGGTGCTTGAATGTTTGAGGGGGGATGCCTTTAGTGTTTAGTATGGAATAAAAAAAAACTGTTTCTGCAGAACAGCGCGTGGAATACACCAAAACCTCTTAATTTATCAGCTGATACATGTATTATTTTTATAGATACCGCATGATGACCTGCTGAATTGATGGTTGTTAACTGTGATTATTATATTCTATTATGTGTAAATATGTACACTGGCATAGTTTAACAATACAATATTATATGCAATATCTTTCATGTACAGCATTTTTTTCTTGAAAATAGTTTATCATGAATGTAAATGTCTCAATCTCAGCATTCTTTATCTCATCTTGTACTTAAGACAGTTTCTAGTTGTTTTTGTATTTCTTATTCTTTACTGTTTACAATTTATTATATTTTTATTCTTGTGCTTTTTTTTCCTTTACTCTGGCACAACTATTTCCTTCGGGATCAATTAAGTTTTTTCGTTTTCATATTTTGACGTCTTAGGGTTTCTATGTTCTATTATCCCAATCCCTTAAAGTAATTTAGTGTGAATTGGCAGACAGCGTGTTTTGGCTAAATACGTAATTTGGCATTTCTGTGGTTCTGTGGGCGCCACAATCTCGTTTGGCCTTTTTTCTGAGCGCTGTAATTAATAACCTTAGAAATATCTTGTTTGGCAGTGACCTCGACCTGAGATTTGCCTTCACTAGGCGAGCAAGGCTATCAGATTGGATTAACGCTTAAATTGCCCAGGGTTCAAACGGTAAACACGGAATCGTTTTTTTGTTTCCTTTTTTTTTTTTTTTTTACCTGATTGAAAATCAGAACTAACCATACAGCGAGGAGCTTTGGCTTCAGATGTACTGTAGCTACTTGCACGACGACTCTGAAAATAAACTTTACTTTTGTGCTGCTTGAAAAAAAAGAGAAAAAAAATAGAAGACACCCGTTTCAAACTGTTTGTAAAAGTGGTTTTGTATACATCCATTTATGCAATCGCACTATTAACGAGCCACCACTTTGTTGATCAGTGAATGAAGAATAGTGATCTCCCATGAGACGCCTCCAGGAAGATTAAGGCTGTGTACAGCACAGCTGTATAATTTAGGCATAGCTGGGGTAACTTACAGTATGGTTTTCTGGTAATATATTTTTTCTTTAAAATTTAGGAGCTCTCCATGGTGCTTAATGATGTTTTCAATAAATGCAAGGTCTTGATAAGTAATTACTTGTCTGCCTATTAAACCACAAGTAAAACTGCATATAGTGACATTGCATCCACCATCTTTGATTCCGAGTGTTTTGAGTTTGTAAAGATAGTAAAAAGTTATGTCATCATAAACAGATGGAAGTCCAATATGAAGCGACGTAGTTGTCAATTTGAAACTGAGACTGCTGGAGAAATCTTACAGGGGAAACGGGTTATCCAGATAAGTTTGTACTGCCAGACAATGCTGCAACTGGTGCAACAGAAAAACTAATCAAAAAGGTAAATTATCCAACACCAAATATGGAAAATATAACCTGTTCAAGTTGCAGAACTCCTTCTATGGAATGCAACAAACGTGGAATCTTTCACTGTGATCAGATAATAAGAAAGAAAGGACACATTTAAGCCTAATTTTTTTTTTTTTTATATTTCTTGGTAAAGGACTGATGATGACTTGTGAACATATTCAACTTGTCTGAAAGTTACCAAAGCTTGTTTTTTAACAACATGCCTAAAGTACAGCAGTGTACAGTATGTTCAAGGCAGAATTGAATTGAATATACCAGCGGCTCCTAAACTCAGGGGCGGCCCCCCCAGGTGGGGCCCAGAGCCATGGCAGGGGGGGCACAACAAGACTAAATCAAACCTATAGTTTTACACTGCTAGCAAAACATGGACACATTTGTGAAAGTAACAATGGGCAAACAATGATGAACCAAGAACAGAGATTTCAACTACCAACAAAAATATAAAGAAGAAAATATAATGA
>JBAMHW010000016.1:23505193-23517008 GCA_037177495.1 Rhadinocentrus ornatus | reverse complement strand
AAGACTGTTGATTACTTTAGAAATAAACTACTCACCTATCATATATAGCAGAGTTGTTTTACTAAAGCAGCATCTGTTTATTGAAAGCTCAACTCACCTGAAGTAGTTAGAGTTTCCTGGTTTAAAAAATCTCACTACAGCAGATGATCATTCCTTCTGCCACTAACATGGTTTTGACTGTAATTAACCAAGAAGCAGCCAATAAACTAAACACTATTTTTTGGCACATTTGATCGTGCCTTTTTAAGCTTTGGGGTGCACGTGGTACTGGGATCAGGGGGGCTTGACATTACTGTTGTCAATTAAAAGGGGGCCGTGCAAAAAAAGTTTGAGAACCACTGCAGTATACAAAGGTGAATAGCACAATAAACCACAGCTACAAATATTATGACAGGACATTTCTGTTTGTGAAATATTCTCATTAACTAAATACTTTTTATATTTTTCTGTATACTCTGTGTTAATAGATGCAGATTGCAGATGACCAGGTTGCTGAAAAAATGTTTCAGGTTAAAGTTCAAGACTACTGGATAAAACCTCACCCTTCTGTTTAAGCACACTACAACAAGCATTAATCTCTTCCTTTTTTATTTAGGTGACATTTAAGGCTATAATATTGTTTTTACCACTGTAGATATGTCAAAATTGGTTAATTTCAGTTTGCAATTATAGTGAAGAGGCAGTAGCTGTTCAGACCTATTGTTTCCCATGACCTTCAAGTAAAAATTTTGTCTTGACCTTATCTAAGGAATAGTAAATGATATGTCCAAAAATTCAAGCCAAGATTCAAAGGAACCTATGCAGAGGGAGTAAAGGTGATTAAAAATACTGCAGTGGTATTTAAAGAGCAGTTCAAGCTGACCTCATCTGATGTATGTCATTATGTAAATAACATGCTGACAAAGTATAACTTGAACCTGTGTGAAACTATCAGGAAGTTCAGATGCCCTCAAGTCTTTTTGTTCACTCTTCTGGGGATGAAGACACTAAACCATGCTTAAAAACGTGTAAAATCTTGGCCAAGGGGATAACGACAATGCAGAACACGGTAAAAAGGCATACATGTTTAATCCTATGAGAAGAAAAATGTGTAAAAAGAACAATATTGTAAAGCATATTTTGGAAGTAACACAAAAGAGACGCAATTTAGAGATGCTGTTATGTATCACCACCCTCTTGCCATAATCAGCACTTGAACTATTGCATTGTTTGGTTTTTAGTTTAATCGAAGTTTTGAAAGAACAGGAAAGGAATATTAGCTGAGCCTAAAGGAATTTAAAAATTAAAAATGTATACAATTATTCACTGTAAAGGAGACGCTTGAAGAATATTTTTCTTGAGATGATTAAAGACATTTTTAGGACAATAATAGTGCAATTTTTAAAACTGGAATTACAATCAAATCTATTAGATCACTGCTAAAAAAAAAGAATTACAAAGCAACGTATACTAATGAGTTTCTTAACTTATACTGAGCAGCACAATCAATTTTATTTATTATTTATAAGCAGTTTTTTGAGTAAATATGCATGCTTAAAATACTTTCACCCATAGGCTTAAAGCCGATGTGTACAGCACAGGGGTGTTGTGAGCAGTTGATGCAATAAAAATATATCAGGCAACTTTAATGGCCACTTATGTAGAAAAGACTAAAAGACACATCACATGTCCATAGACAGGTTATTAATGGCATAATTGCTACTGTGTGGACTGTTGAAGACCTCTTCCTGTTCAAAGCAGCACTTAAGGGTCAAACTTAAAGTAATGTTGGCTGAGTACTCTGGTTGGTATCTAGCTTTAAATAATGTTCTCCTGTGATTTTCACACCATTTCAGAGCCACAAACCTTATTGACGTGTATTTATCAGATCAGATATAAGTGTATTCTTCAAATCTACGTCTTTCTGTTTCTTTCACAGTCTTTCCTCTTAACTTATTTATTCTACTAAGATAATACTGAGGGTGTTGTGCAAACTGGGGAGTGAAACACAAAACATTATCCCGAAGTTTTATAGCTACGATTTTATATGTTTATGCTGTGTAGCAACTGCATTATGCTCACATTAAACGTAAATTTGATGTAGTAACTGACACTATGAGCAATGCTTTGCTTTGAAGTGTCCCCCAGCAAGAGTTTATTACATTTTATTAATACCTTAATTAGGCAAGGCATGAGAGAAATGACTCCCTTGAGAACTGGCTCCTTATAAAACACTGTCCAGCCACCCCTGAAACCCAACAGAATGATTAGGTAGAGCTGAGTGTTTGGAGTAGTTTCCTTCCACCGCTTTGCTTGCGACAGCAGCTGTGCTTTTTCTCTGCACGCAGATTAAACTCTTGTGAACAGTAGCAATCACGAAGCACAAATCAGTTTTTAATAACAACAGAATGTTTGAAATTCCCTGGAAACTGGAAATTTAAAAATATTTGAGAAGGAACGTCTAAAGTGAGAAAACCGTGGCATTGATTTTGAACCAACATGAGATTTATTTGCTTAACTGCTGTTTGTTTTCTTTCATTGAGTGAATGGAAATTAAGATGAAGGTCAGCGAACACAGAGACGTCCAGGCAGACATCCAGCTTTGCGAATGCTTTTATATTCCCATTGCAAATGTTCTGCTCTCCTTACAGTCTCAATCAGCATAAAAAATTGTGTTTTAACTGACATGCAGTGCAAAGTAAACCAATAAATAAGCCCTATCTTTAAAACAATGACTTAAACACAAGCTGATCACCATGGTTAAAGTTTGTACACTGTATGCCAAGCTGTCTCACTCCTTTCCTGTCACATACAACCTCAGGACCCCTTTCTGCAAGCAACAAAGTATTTCTTAACAAAAACCAGCAAGTTTTGTGCTTAAACACTCATGGTTTCTGTTTTCATTTATCTACCTCCTACATGTTTCAAGCCCTTCATCTCATCGTTTATTTGTTTATTTTAGTTAGATTTATTGTAAAAATCTATATTAACTGAATATAGCTGCACTTGGTGTGGTGGTTAGCACCGCAGCCTCACAGTAAGAAGGTTGCAAGTTTGAGCCTCGGCTCAGGGGGACACCCTATCCTGCATGCTTTGGAGCAGTGATTCTCAATCCAGATCCTCAGGACCCACTACCCTGCATTTTTTAGATGTGTTCCCATTCCAACACACCTGATTCAGGTTAATAAATATCCTCATAAAGTTCCTTTCAAGCCTGTAACGAGCCATTCATTTCATTCAGGTGTGTTAAAGAAGGGTTGCTTCTAAACATGCAGGGCAGTGGGTCCTGAGGACCAGGATTGAGAAGCACCGTTTAAGATGTTTCCAACTTAAGCTAACCTGATTGACAGATTAACAGAACTGCTCGTCAAACCTGTAAATGAGCTGTCTATTTCAGTGAGGTGTGGCAAAGAAAGGAAACGTCTAAAACATGGAAGGCAATGTCCCAAGGACCAGGATTGAGAAACATTGATCATTGTTCTTTTGAAACCCAATCAAGGCGTTAACCAGCTGCCAGTTAACATAACTCTTCTACACATATTAATATCTAATTCAAGTTACTATGTGAGATGAATGTGGCATGCCCCTTTCAAATGCCAATAAAAGAGTCCTGCGATGGAAACCAGTGTGCATCCCCTGTTATAGCTCCAGCAAGCCCCCTCTCTCATCTAGGTGCATTGTACGAATTTGAGATATCCTTTAAATTTGCTGCAGAGATCAATTTTCTGGCCAAAAGCACAAGGATGGAGGAGTGAGGAGACAAGGGGACACAAATGATACAAATAAGCCTCTAGTGTTTACCTTTCCTTCTATATATTCTGTCCTTTATTGTCTGTTCTTCTCTTGTTTATGTTTGCATTCTGTGACTTTCTTATTTCTTACTTATCCAGTGTGTGTCCAGTGTTGTTGCCTTCTTTTCCATCCTTTTGATTGCTTGCTCCATCCTTGTTAGTTTCACCTGTCCCTTGCCTGATTGCCATGCAGCCCACAACCTTACCTGTCACTTTTTCCATATGTATTCTCACCTGGTTTCCCTGTTCAGGTCTGCTTTTCTCTAGGTGTTCATTGGTTTTAAATTATTTCATTTGAATTAGTTTGTTGCTGTATGGATTTAATCAATGTTTCCCCTGGATTCTTCAGCCACCCTTTGTTAGATTTGCTCATTGCCTTCGCTTGTTCCTGCAATTTTTAATAAAATTCTTTCTTTTAAAGTTCTATTATTCTACTTTCTGCAACCTGCCTGCATGTTTATATGTCCAGATTTTGGGTCTTGCCCAACTGGAAACCAAATATGAAGTGTACAAACTAGTTTGGATGCTCAAACCCGAAAAAAAAAAAAAAAAAAAGCAATGGCAAACATAAAGACATAAATGTTGTTAGACAGTACTCATAGCAGAGATGAGACTCATTGTCATAGAAAAAAAAAATATTCTGATCCAAGGGAGGAACTGGGTTTCCAGAAAAAGTCTGCTTAATATTTCACATTTATCCCTCCATCTAATAAAAAATAAGAGATTTTGACTGTAATCTATGTGACTAGAAAAGGTGGGTGACAGATGTGATGCCTGTATTATTTTTCCCTGCTGTGACACTGGAGGACTCAATGATACTTCTACATTATACAAATTTGCATATTTACAACTGTAAAGTGAGCAGGTTATTTACTGGAAACAAACGGAAACTGATTCAATCGAACTCAAACCCTTACTGGTCTGCCTGGACTTACTGCAAAGTGAATGCTAGTTTGTGACAATCAAATGCACCAACAAACAGCTGCCAGAGGCAATTGTTGTTAGGCTTTGTGTCTTTGCCTCTACCAGAGGACTCAGCATTGTTATAATTTCTCTGAAAGTTGAACTACTCTCTGCTGCCACGTTACAGAATAAAATTATTAATGTCACATTTCTCGACTCTACAAACACTGAATTTGGGTGAATGAGGGGGAAAAAATTATAAGACTTGTATATTAAAAAATACAACATAACATGGACTTAAAAAAAGGCTTTTTTTATGTGACAATGCAAAAAGGTGAGGAAAAAAAAAAGATAAGGAAAAATAATTGAGATAATTTCTTTATGCCTTTGAATTTGCTTATGACACTTTTTATTTTGCTAGAAACCCACATTTTATGGCAAAACCCATAGTTTAGCAATGGTAAATGGACTTTACTTGTATAGCACTTTGTTGACCGTTCAAAGTGCTTTTACACCACACAGCACATGTTACAACCCATTCACACACATTTATACTGCACTTTTGTTCGTTATACTAAGTGCTATTAACCTATAACACTCCCCGATTGGGAAGCAACGTGGCATTCAGTTGTGCCCAAGGACACTTCGGCATTGAGTTAGGGGAAGCCTGAAGTCGATCTGCCCACTTTCCAGCTGTAAAGATTTACTGGTCTTTTTAATTTTATTTCTTTTACTTCCAAGCCTTTATAGAGACATGTATTGGAAATTAGCAGTAGCTACCAATGCTGTTATGTGTTGTTTAGAGAGCTGGCATTTCCCTTTCTACGAAATAAACAATAAATAAAATTAAATAAATTCAGTCCACGAGGACTTTGATCCATGGACTTGAAATTTGTTCACTAAATGAAAAATAATATTTTGTACAGCTACTGTCTGTGTTCTCCTGCTTCCTATTAGCCCGAGAAATTCCTTCATTAAAATTGTTGTGGATATGCACAAAATTAAAAGAGTTACATAACAATCCTGGCAAACTGATGCTAATCTGCATAAGGTTTGGATGCACACTCCCACCAGCTGCCTCCATTTACATAAAACTGAAATTAGATGAGCATTTGGGCTGGGTAAACAACCAAAAGAATGGTAAAAGAGCATGAGGTAGAGCATTCTAATGTCTCTTTGTGGGTATGTAGAGGCCACATGTACCCACACAAACATACATAACCTTGCCCAGAAAACTGGGGGTTTTATGATAGGGTTTTGGTCTTAAGCTCATTGTGTATATTTCTATTAATTTTTTCAGCCTGTTTGCTTAGTATTACACCAAGTCTGTGAAGCAATAAAATAAAATAAAAAGTTCAGTGGAAAATGTCCAATGAATATTTCTATAGGTCAATAAGTGTGCTACTTTTTAGCTGTATTAAAATCCCACATGCAGTTTCAATAATGATAATCATTTACAAGTCCAAAGAAAGGTTCTGCTTGCTTGTGCAAATAAATTTAATTATTATTAAAACCAAACAAACAAAAAAGATAATGGGCTTTGGCAGATTCGTACCAAAAAAAGGCTACGTTTAAGGATCATTATTTGAGAAATACAAAAGGGAAGAACTGTGAATGCATGCCTAATGCATATGAATATTTGTGTGTCATATGTTGGGCTACCAACTCTTTGACAACCTAGGTCCTGCAGCTCCGTGACCCAGAAATGAATGACATTGCACTAAAAGGCAATCCACACAAAGCACTCCATCATTTACCATCAATGAAGACAACTGCAAAGGGGTTAAATTACCTGATGGTGAAAATGAGAAATGGTAGAGGACTGAAGGATTGTAGGAGGACACATAGAAAAGAGAGACATTGATGGGGTTTGAGACAGCAGCACCGGGAGGGCCGTTAGGCACTCAGGAAAAAAGAAGAGTCAGCAGACCAGAGAAGCTGTAAATGAGAGAGTAATGAAGCCCTGCCGGTTGGGGCAGGTGATCTATAACGAATGAAGCTGAGAGGGGAGGAGAGAAGAGATTGTTAGCTGAGCTTTGCTTGGTCTGTAATAAGCAGGCATCCAATCACAGAGACTCTCTGACTGACCTAGCGAAGGTGTGCAGTGTGAAAGTTTGATGATGTCCGCAGTCGGAATGATACTAAGATTGATTTTCTGACATGGTTTTTGCAGCTCCCAGCAATATAGAAACATTTTCCAATATTACCAGCTAATTTTAATGTGTTTTGTTGTGCTCTTAAAGCAAAGATAAGATGGTGGATGTAAGAGAAGCAACATTTCTACAGAAGCAGTTTAATTATGAAGAGAATATAGATCAAATGAATGATGTAGCTTAACTCTTATAATTGCACAGTTATTGACATCTGTCTCAACCTTAGCTGGTGTATACTGAAGCATATATCACATTATAACGTGATCATTTTATTGTAAAAACATGAAACTTATTATACAATGATAAATTTTGTGGCAAAAAAAATGTTTAATACAACTGAAACTGTATTTGTCTTTGAATGAGAAAACTGCATGCAGTAGATTTGAAAAAAGTCAATTTTTTAAACAGGACTAAATTGTACTTCATATTAGGCTGAGACAAGGAGATATTGGACAATGGTGAAGCTTGGAGGACACTATGTTGTTGTTGATGTTGCACCCTTGAACCAGACAGGATTAAGTCTTTGTGTGGGCAACTTAATTCTCCCAATGCCAGCTGTGCATATAGTCTATATAATTTACATTTTAGACGACATCTAGGCCAAAAGCGTAACTGCTGACACATGTTAACCCATAGCAACACACACACTCAGACACACGAACGCACTTTATCACTGCACACAGTCAGGTGATGTACCTTGTTGCTCATAACTGTCCCACATTCCTGTGTGTACAACAATAAATCCGATTAAATCAATTAATCCTTCTCACAAAGAGCTGAAATGTTTCTGATTGACAAAAATAATCTTCATAAAACGATGGTGCTCCAAAACTCACACTCACAGATTTATTAGCTTTCACAGAAACTTACTCTTGTACCAGTATGTACCAGTTTGCGTGGCTTATAGCACCTGCAGACTGAGAGATTCTGGATAATTGTTCAACACAAATGGGCAGACATGCAGACAAAGGGGGGCTAAATGATACTATTTACCCAAGGCCCACTGCAGGGCGTGGGCCCTTGAAAATCCTGCAATGAGAAGAATTTTTTGCGTTTTAATTTAAAATGTTTAATTAATTTAATTATCAAAATCATTTTGCCTGAATGAAGGTGCAGAAAGAATTCATTTTGCACTAACGGTCTAAAATTGTGCAAAATGGTTGAAGCAACCGCACCGGTCGGTTTAACAGTTTGATTCTGGGCAATTACTAAACAGCTCATATTAATACAGTAAAACACTTGTAATTTTATTGACTACTCACCAAAAAAGCCACTTTCACCCTAATTACACAACATTACCACAGAACCATTTTTTATTCCCCACCTGAACCGGCTGCCCCCGCTCTGAATGAAGCTGTTGCGGAGCATTAATGTGACATTAAAGTAACACCAATGCAGCATTGCTGTTACATAATCCATGCCTTTAAAAGGAACTCTGACATCTATAAGGTTACCAACCTGTCATTGTCTGGTTTTGCTGTTCACCTGAATGTCAAGTGAGATAAAAATTTCTGACATATTTTAATCCTTGGATAAGTTAAAAAAGAGAAAATCCTGGACTTCAGATGGAAAGAAACATAATTGCAAATAATTATGTTGTCCTATGCATATTAGATGTTAAAATATGAAACTCTTTACTTATACAAGCAGATTATGATGTAATAAGTCAGTGGTGTGTTTGCAGCTGTGCAGTGACTCAGTGGTTCCTTTAAGATAGTTTTAAAGCCCCACTACTAAACTTTGGCTGAGTTTCTTAATGAGGCACTTCTAAAAATGGTTAATTTGGCATCTCTCTTGAAACCTGTCTGTTCTCTGTGATCTCTACAGCCAGTAAAATCTGATGTTGACTCCTGTTGGGTTTATAGTGTTTCCAGTCCCAGTGTTTGGCTTGGTGCAGTAAAGCGAAATGCTGCTGTAAAGTAATGCACCAGTTCTGAAAAAAAAGTTTTGAGTTGCAGTTTCTCAGCCTCGGTAAGCTGCAGGGCAACAACGGCTTCAGTAATGTGCATAATAAATGTCCTTGTGCCATCAGAACAAGTCGGAAGAACAGAATATTAAGGTCTAAACGTTTTGTAGTGCTACTTTAAAGCTACTGTGTGAAACTTTTAGCTGATCGATTTGAATGTCATTGACAAAGCTACAAGGACCTAATTTTTCCATTTTCCCAAGATAGATCTCAAGCAATCTTCAAGTCTCTGAAATTTGATTAAAATACTGCACTGAGAGGAACTAATGGCTAAGTATAAAGTAGGAAATAAAAAAATTATGGCTTGGAAAATAGTAATGCAGAGTAAAGATAATTTGCAGTTAATTATACAAAATACAGATTTGGTCTTTCAATTGTGCACTTATCACTTTAAAGATGTATATGTAAAGCTTTTCTGCATGACACAAGGGAGTAATGTGAATGCCATGTCTTTTAATGGAGCTTTTTCCAGCAGTCAGTCAACAGCACTCCAGTAGCTCTGTTATAAATCAACTTAATGAGGCATAAATCAGCATTTATTAGCATATGGGTTACGGGCACACTGGAAGATACATAATGGCAGATGACGCATAGCCTTCATTATCAACTCACAGAGAGTAGCACCAATCAACATATCACCCCACCTCCACCCCCTAGCCTCTCTTCAACAGATCATCTTTATTCGCAATCAGTGTGTTTGGTGGTTTCTTCAAATTCAATGTGCCAGAGCAGAGATGGACGATGCCTACAACTGTTTTGCTCTGCAGAGGACTCTTCGACAAACACAGCAGTGATTCTGGTGAGGTGGAGGGCAGGAAAGCGATGACAGGAACAATCTGATAAATGCTGAGCTTTAGAAGTCAGGCCTGCTCACTCTGCTGAAAAGACTGAAATTGTACAATATGATTGAACAGGGACTGAAATGAAAACAAGTAATGGAGAATCTAAAAAGCACTTTTAATTCATCCATTAAGTTTGATAGGTACATTCCTCTATCCATCTCTTCTTAATGTCTTTCTTTCCTGTGCATTCTTTCTTTTTAAAATCTTTTGTTTTACCCTACTGCTCTCTCCACCCATGTGCTCTGGCACCCAAAAGAGAGTTCAGTCAATTGCAGCAGGCGTTTAAAGAGTTGCCAGTCACCAAGAAAGCAGTTCTGTCATTGGTGCTCGGTTCCTGGACCACAAACACACGCCCTGTCGAGTCCCAGCAGTGATCTATCAGCTGAAACGTCTACAAGCGCCTCTCTCAGTCTGCCACTCCGCATAATCAAGCCCCCAGTCACAGTATGTGGTCCCGGCCCCCTTGGTTTGACTTTATCTGTAAAAACGGCCTGTGTAGATAGTCTAGTGCTGGGAACAATTTGTACAGTCGGGTAAAGAAGATTTATTTCTGCTATGCGTCTAGTGTCCGGTTGTAGGACCCCACATGGATTTGAGACTGAAAAGCAATTAACTCTGTTTGTTGATTCATGTCAGAATTTATCTTTACTTTATGAATATAATTCCTCTCCTCTCTTTCAATCTCCCTTTCTTCACACTTTACAATGCTGCATTTATTAGTTTGAGTCCCTTAAACTCACTGTCAGACCACTGTCAACCATAAAATGTCAATGTTTTGACTAAAAGATGATGGTTCATACATGGTTCAACCTTATACTGTATTTCAAAGGAATATGCTCCTGTCCCGTTTAAGACCTCCTTCTTCTGTCATGGTGTGAACTTTTCTTATATTTAATAACTTAGGCTGCAGTTAATTTAAAACCCAACAAATCCCCCCTATTAGTTTCCACAGAAGGCTGCAGGGATAATAATCACAGCTTCATATGCATATTTTAGAATGGAAAAGTGTCCCTGAGGCAATATGAGTTTGCTTTTATTTCATGTTGATCTTTCTCTTGTCTTCTTGAGTTAAACGAAACAAAAGAGCAGCCAGGCTGCTGTCGTCGTTTAAGAGACAGTGATCTGGCTATCACAGTAATAAATGATAGCAGATATCATGCTATGTGAAGGTTGAATTTTGCTTAAATCAGCTGTTTAAAGCAATTGGAAGGAAAATCGTGTGATCTCTTATGGGTTAATGGCTTCAGCAGAAACAGCATGATGAGAGCAAAGTAATATTTTTTCATTCTTTTTGCTTTCTTTCACACAGTTACATCAATTTTTGACATTTCTGATAAAGTGACTGCAGTGGCTTGAAACAGTATTGCATGTCACTGTCACTCTGCCACCAACATGATGTCTTTATATTCAATAATATGCTAAAGGTATTTTCTAGAACTGTTCTTTTTTTCTTTTTTTTTAACATGAAACAATCAATTTACTGCTGCACTTACCAAATATTTCCTCATGCCAACACATGAAGAAAGCCTATTGGGGTCTGCCTGCTGGGATCTTTATTTAAAAAATGGACAGAAGTGAGCAGCAATAGTGTCCATATGGTTGCCTCCAGTTCTCCTCTAATTATCTTGCTAGTGAATACTTGCAGACTCTCACTGGGGGAGAGGCTCACAGACAGAGCCGGCACACTCTATTTTCTTAGGGTGGCATTTGTACCACTGTGGTGCTGTTTTGGTTCCATAGGCAAAAAAAAGTGGGTGTAACCCATTTTACCAGAGTGAAAGAGAAACAGCTCACTTGGCAAGACATCTTTCCTTACATTTCTGAACTGGCTCTGCTGCATGCTGTATTAAACTTTCACACAAATACAAATATACACACCATGTATATACACACTATTAACATAGCTGAGGCACCCCACATCTTCAGAAATGTCATTTCTGAAGAGATGTTGCACTTCCTTCTCAAAAGCCTTTTATTAGCCTGTCAGGTTGCCCTACAAGTAATCTTTGGAACTTCCTAATCTTGATTCAGAGACGTCTCATGTACGAGGACATAAGTGTGTTGGGAATTTCTGTGACTGACACTGCTGGTTGCAAAAGTGTTTTGCCGTAAATTGGAAAGACAATGGCGCCACTCCAGGTCAGAGCAGTCACTGACTGACTGGAAAACTAGATTATCAAC
>JBAMHW010000016.1:23491760-23501914 GCA_037177495.1 Rhadinocentrus ornatus | reverse complement strand
ATAATGAAACAAACAAACAAACAATTACTCAAAACTGTATTAAGTATAATGAGATAAGCCAAAATGCTCTGGCTGTTGTTTACCTAAACTACAGCAAACACTCCATCACTTTTAATTTGCAGATTTGCAGGTTGTTTGGTGCTCCTCTCTCTGGTGCAGTTGATTTAACATGGCACAAAAAGCTAATTAAGCTCATTAGAGATATTTGGTTTGCCAATATTGTCATGCATACACACAGACTGGCAGCATTTCTGCTACCAGAAGTCCATTAGCGTAGCATAATCAGAGTAACAGTTTTGTATTTATTGACATTGAAAAACTTGCCTTTAGCTGCAGACATGTGCAAGCATTGCTTTGTCTCATTTGACAGTTGGTGAAGTAGCTGACTGGTAATCAGCTGCTTGAAACTGCCATAAAACCGCAGTGGGACTCAGAGCTTTATCACTGTAGGTTCAAAAATAAAAAGGCTCAGCTATCAAATTATTCTCTTAGTGATCTAAAATAAAAGACTGTTTCATTTTTTCTTTTCATTTGTGGTAGAAAAAAGCTGAGTAAAAGAGAGTATTGAATGTAAAGAAATGCTGAATGATTGTAATCACCATAGGACTCTTATCTGGGCCACATCATTATCACCAAATATTACATCATGAAAAAAAAGAAAAGGTAAGAAAAATCACACTTAAGACATAATTGAGTTTAAATTCTTAATTGGCTCCATCTTTTTCACTGGGGGCATTTGAAGAAATAGAAACTTAATGATGCTATATCTATCTGAGTTATTGGAAATATGATCTTTTTAAAAAGGTTCTTTTGCTGAATTGTGGGGTGCTGTGAGAAAAGCGTACACGGTATTGATTGCTTCCATCCATCATTAGTTTACTTCTTTGTTCAGCTCCACTAACTGAACAGTGAGGCCACTCTCTGAGCTGATGGACTCCCTCTCAACTTTCCTTTTTCTAACCTCTTATTATGGTACCGCTGTATGATTTTTTTTTTCTTTTTATTTATGCAACTGTGCACCACAACATTGAGCTGCTTTAGAAATTATGGATGAAGTTTCTTTCAAGATGCTGTCTCATACACCATGTCTGCTCTGTTTGATGTTGGCAGTGGAAGACAATTAAGGATATATAAAACCTGGTTTCTCTTGTGTTTCCTTCACACTGTCTCTCTCTCTCTCACTGTATCGGTTTCTCATTATTTTCTCTGGAATCACACACACTGATACTGTATAAACCCTCACAATGCTATATCATCCAGAACAACTGATTAAATTGAATGTGGTCTTAAAATACAGAGGCTCTGACATGTCTTTAAGTAGTCCAAATATATGTGTAAACATTTCTGAATTTCTGAATCAGTAGGCAGAATGACAATATCTTTGTTCTACAGTCATTTAGCAGACACTTTTCTCCAAAGCAACTTACATCTGAAGGTGGTTAAGAAGTAGCATTAAGGGTCTTGCCTAAGGATCCAACTGGAAGGTGGAACTCGGGTCTCCCATGTGGAAGATGAATACCCTCCCGACTGAGCTATCCAGCTGCTAGCTCATGTTAACTCATGAACTCAGGAGCAAGGTCCTTGCCATGATGATGTAAGCTTTAAGTCATTTAATGTAATAAATGTTTATGGAAAGAGGATGGTGAAGTGGACATCTGGGGTGGTGTCGTGACAAGCTTGTTGAGGGTGGGGTGCTATTTTAGGTTCTTCTTGTGAACCTGGCTAATGGAACCCATCTGCAGATGGTACCTGAAAAAAGTTAATAAAGGGGACATGAGATGGAGGAGAGGGGTACGGTGGGAAAATGGGAGGTTGGACGAACATAAAAGGGAAGGCAGAATGGAAGATATTGAGAACAGGGATGGAGTTGAGGGAACCAAGAATGTGGCTGAGGCATGGCCTGTTCCCAAACACAAGTTAACCTGTTAACTTCATCAAACCCACTGATTTTAGCCACTTAATGTGCTGGCAGTGGAGCTAATTAGATACAATGCAGCACATTCAGTAACCATATCAAACTGCATATACATCCATGGTCAAAAACCTTAGGACTGAACTGAATTTATTTCTAAAAGACATCTAAAGTAGTGCTTTGTCTTTCTGCAATAGTAAAAGAAAAGCCCAATCATATGACAATCATGTAGTATTATAGTCAATGAAATATCCAGATACCATTTTGTCTTAATATTGCATGGCTATATTTAGCAAGTATCTGCTATGAGTTTTGATGACAAAACACACATCAGATAATTGTAAACAATACTCTGAGGCAATATTAGCATGTTTGATAGCAGGATGCCTAAAAGCAGCTTAAATACGGGCTTATAGCAACTTTCAGCTTTAATTATATTGATGTTTTGTATGTTGTTACTTACTGTTTTCTTTCTGTTTGTAAAAAGATAAACTAATTCAGATGAGTAATTGTAGTGCTGGGCTGGAGCTGTCACACTGTGCATTTTTAGCTAACATAGCATTATTTTTGAAACAACAAAGAATTCCCAAA
This sequence comes from Rhadinocentrus ornatus, assembly GCA_037177495.1. Lineage (NCBI taxonomy): Eukaryota > Metazoa > Chordata > Actinopteri > Atheriniformes > Melanotaeniidae > Rhadinocentrus > Rhadinocentrus ornatus. The sequence continues at coordinate 23,499,411 of JBAMHW010000016.1, read as the reverse complement.
TCCAGTAAAAGCAGCTTTCAGTTAACATAAGATGCTGTTTTTGTTATTATTATTATTATTATTATTATTATTATTATTATTATTATTAGTAGTAGTAGTAGTAGTAGTAGTAGTAGTAGTAGTAGTAGTAGTAGTAGTAGTAGTAGTAGTAGTAGTAGTATTCAATTTACTTCACATGAAACGCCCCTCAAACATAATCCATACATTTATCACATATTCTGTTTGTCCTCAAAAGAAAATGTTTTATTCATGAAGCGCTACTTAAAAATTCCAAATGAGAAGTTCTAGGCACGCCGAATGGTTCGAGACACAATCACAATGCATCTAAGAAGCTATTATTTTTCCCTTCACAACTCGTACTTGTACCATGTTTATGTGCATACGTTGTGTGGAAGCTAGACAGAGAAAGAGAAATAAAGAGAGAAATGATAACAAAGAGCTGTATAGAATTTGCTTTCCCGTGCCCTCCTTTACCCCTGCTGCTGTAGAAACAGCCCTGCAGCCCAGCAAACCTCATAACTGCCCGAAAAATCAATAATAAAACAGTGACTGTGCTGACAGAGAGTAGTGGTGTGAAGGATTGTTTCTGCTTTATTATTTAACTGAGCCTTGTGAACTGTTGCTGAAAATGTTTGTTTACCAATCCTATATTCGAACTATGTAGAGATTATGTCAAAATAAGTCATTTACAAAAACAAAAAAGGGCGTGAATCCTCTTTGGTTTCCTGTTTTGCATTATGTCAAGCTGATTATATTTGAGCTCCAATCAGATGGTTGAACAAAATATGGCACGTGGAAACATGTCAACGTGCCCTGACCCTGATACTTCACCTTGAACAATTGATGATAAGCAATAAATGTTAAATGTCGTCAGTTTATTCCTGTCCATAGCTTTTAAAAACTCCTGGGTGATATTAAAATGTGGGAATAAATGTCAAAACCCCATCATCAGTTTTTGCATCAAAATTCAATTCTATTGTCTTGACACAAGGATGTTGTTAATGTTCAAGCTTCAATTTACTGGGAAAATAAGACTTCATGGTTTTGTTTTAAGGTAAGATTTCACAAGCAGGACAACACACTGGAACAGGTACAGCTGCATTCAAATGTGATTTGCATTGTGTCTCAGCTCTGCTCAAGTTACAGGCCCTAGTAAGGTTTTTACAGGTTGTGCAAAAGGAAATTGTCTCTGGGTGAGGAGATGCGGTACATGAGTCAAAAAGTGCAATAAAAATCCTCCTTAACCTTATTTGACAGCGTTTGTTGAACATCAGCGCCTCAAAGTGTCTGCGGTTGGGGAGCTTTTGTTTTATGGCATTTTTGTGAATGGTGTGTGAGAAGCAAAGCAAAGAGACGAGAAGATATTATTGCACTTTAGCTTCTTTCTGCATGAGAAAAATTGTTAAAATCATTTTAAAGAAACTAATTCTGAGAAGCAGCAGGACCATTCCAGTGTTTTTAATGTTTTTTGGTTTTAATGTTAAAGCACTTCATACATTTGCATCTCTCTGAGCATGAAGCTTAGTGGCTGGAGAGAGATAAAACTCATATCAATATTCTTTCTATAATCTTATTCACAAGCAAAGAATGTGGAGTCCTCAAGTTTGTGATCCATCTCTAATGTCTTTGCTTTTATGTGGAACGGAGCATATTTTCGCTATACATCCTACAGACGCAAAGTGAAGTGAGACATTTGTTCTTTTTCTCTTTCAATTCGCCCACGATCCATGCCCCCACCATCTGGTAAATGGGCTGTGGCTGGCAAATATAGCGGTTTATTTTCATTTTACCAAGTTAGAAACTTATTCCTGCAGATACAGAGAAAATCATATTTCACCAGTTCATGTTTGACATTGATATATTACTTTGGTCAAGAGCATTCGCTTTCACCACTCAAGTAATTGCATTTGGATTCCACCACCTACAGTCTGGTGAAAAAATCTGAAATGTAAACAAACTACAAAAATACAATTATCCAGTTTTGAAATGCACCCAACGGGGCTTTATGACTGTGTCTGAGGCCACAGCAAGTTTGATAGCAGGACAGCAGTGAAGACAGAGTTCTCAATGACTGAAAATTTCCAGTGTTAGCTGTGATCCAGTAGAATTTTCATAAAAGCAAGTTTGATGTAAACTTTAAGCAAGAAAGGAAAATATGATAAATGTATTCCTGGGTTTGAATTAATTTCAATTCAGTCTAATCATTTCATGTAAGTCTTTCATTTTTAAAATTCCATGAAGATGAAATTATTAAAAAAAACTCATTAATGGTATAGGCAAGGCAATTTATTTGTTTAGCACGTTACATGTATAAGACAATTTCAAGTGCTTTACATAAAACATTGAAAGCATTACAGCGGGGTGCAGGAAGCAATAACAACCGTTTAAAAACAAACTTTAAAAGAAGTTGAATAAAAACTAAAGAAACAAGATAAAATAAAATAAATAAAATAGAATAGAATAAGTAGAGGTCCAGTGTGGGGAATTTAACTGTTAACTGTTGATTAAAGGCAGCAAATGGAAGTTTGTAACCCTGATCTAAAGCTGCTGAGAGTTTCATCAGACCTGCAGTTTTCTGGGAATTTGTTCCACATGTGAGGAGCATAAAAGCTGTTTCTGAATACACTGTTTCTAAGTAATTTTCATTACAATTTAATCCTAAACAACAAAGTACAAGTAGTTATGTGAGTACCTCCATGAGTAAAAATGAAAATAGCCAAGTGACAAAAGACAAAGAAACATAGAAGCTAAAATCTGCACAAATAGACAAGCCGCTCTCTCATAACTCATTCTCACTCACTTTTTGGGTGACAGTTTCAAGGCCAAACCTTGTCAGAACTGAAGAATCCTGTTGTCTTCAAATTTAGAAAGCAGACTAATTATTTTAAAAAGAAAAAATAAGAAGAAAAGAAATCCTCAGACACATGTTAACAGTTAAGGGAGCAGAATAACAACAAATCAATAATCATGGAAGTTTATGTGTGGGAATAATGCAATAATAATGCAGTACATGCATGCCTTATTGGCTGAAATTGCCTGAAAATGCCCATCTGTAACATTTATTTCCTACCACAAGCTATTTGGATTTCCCTAAATCTATTTATTCCAGCACACCAAAGTTTCCCCTGTCCTCCAGTAGACTCATCTGGAAGCTATTTACATCAGTTTTGCATTATTTATGACCTCCTGCTACTTACTAACATACCACAAACTATGATATCACCTTAGGTATGATGCAAATTTTATCATGCTGCATCTTTTTTGCAAATAATGACTGTAGAGATATAAGAGCAGGCAGTCTGTGAACAGGAGGCTGATCCAGTTTGATGGGGGGGGGCTGCAGATTGTGACAGCAGCAAAATTCTGTTTAACAAACTGACTTGCTTTATAAAAAAGGAGATATCTTTTAGCTGTTTTATTTCTATGCTGTATGTTAGCAGTTAATACTGTTTACCAAGAACTTTTCAAGACACTATAATTGATTTATGAGCCCTAAGAGGTTGTGGGTGATTTGACACCAGATACTTGCACATGGTAATGCAACTTGAGCAGTCTTCTGAATTCCTTTTTTCACCTTCTTGCCATCACTGCACTACGTAAACGTCTCTGCAACAGTAGCATGGTTAGTTGTGCCACCTGTGCAATACAGTATAATTGAAAGATCTGACCATATGTTATGTAGGTGAACCAGAGACGGATGGATCTCCAAGTTACTTTCCCTGATGAATGACTCATGTGCTTCTAGATGCAGAAGTTAATTAGACCTGACCAAGGACCGTGTTTGTGTTGGTAGGCTAGTCAAAATGCTGACTTGATCATGAATGAGGCCTCACAAGGTGCCACTAGCCAGTTCTTGTTTCATTTTACACTAGTTTAGTCTAGTGTTGCTTTTTTTTTCTATTTCAATATTGTCTTATCCATTTAATTGGTTGCTACAGCATGTAATATGCATGTGAAGTACACCACCTGCCTGTTCCCTTGCACATGAACCAGTCTTCTACAACTTTCATATTATTCATCTGTCTGGTTGTTGCTTAATATGCTTTGCTCTTAAAGTTCGAATTATGCTTTCCTTGTGAGCATGTTCTAATGAAAGCACCCTATTCTGCTAGCTGTATCATTAAAGAGTCTAACAGAGACGGAGAGAAGGAGGGAGCTGGGAGGAGGGGAGAAAAGGGAATTGTTGAAGGGGTTGGGTAACTCAATTTTAGGGAACACAATAGAGCAAGAGCCTTACTTCCAAAAGGCAAATTGTCATTCTAAGCACTATGGCACCTGCACCTGTCTAGTGAGTTCATCCTCTGTACGGTGGGTGTATTTGCTTGAAGAAGCCAGGGACCAGACGAGAGGGCCACATTATGGTGGGGCCTGCAATGGAGGAAAACTGAAAGTGAAACTGTTTGAAATGAGTCTGAATAGCATTGAAATGAAAATCAGCGATGCTTTATGCCTGCCTTTGGAATCCATTCATATAGGCCTTCATTTAGTTTTCACCAGACTAAGTGGGCAAACAGGTGGGGTTAGAGTAAATCCACCCAGACAATGATGCTGTTGCCGCAGAGACAGAAAGAGAGCCTCTGATTCCCAGGACCACATGCTGCCAGGCCTGGTGTCCCCATGCACACATTTGACACCCATCCTCCACCTCTATTTTGTCTTGTTCATTTAGACTCTGGGTGGGGTGTGGGGGCACCATCAGCTGCAGGTCCTCTCACTATTCAGTTCTGAAATTACAAAGCTGTCTGCACAGATTAAAGAGGAAGGCCATCTGACAGCAGGGAAACACATACTCCCACACGTTAACACCCAAGCTGTGCTGTTCAAGCAAAGAATACATTGAACCCCAACAACGTACTTACACAAACACACAAGCATCTGCCCATGTATACCCCCTTTCAACCATTACTCTTCTTCGCCATAACATTAACTTGACACTTTTATTAACACACACCCGTCTACCCCCTCCACACTATACAACACTGAGCAGGTCTGCCACATGCACAAAGAAGCAACAGGTCATAACCAAAGTGAGAGCTCCTAATTGACGGTGTTGTCTTCTTTAATGGTTGTGTAAACGTTTTGCCAAGGTTAAACTAGGTAGCCCTTAAGTTGAAATGTGCAGTCACAGCTGTCTGAGCAGTTTTTTCCAACTCATGTGGCTAACTTTAATCTGTGGCACCTACTCCGATAATAACACATGACCGCAAAATGACAGGCTAATTTTCCCTCTGTTTGAGTCCTTTTGTAAACCCCCCCCACCCCCCACCCCACCCCCCACACACACACACACACCCATCGCTCACTCGTCTGTCTCTTACATCATCATCTACTTTATATGAATATCTACCACATGCTTGAAAATAAATAAACAGAATTCATCTGATTCCACTCTCAATCAATCACAAATTATTCATGTATGAACCACACCATATTAAACAGGTATTAAATATTAAAGACTCTGTGATGAATTTGGCAAAGACTATAGCTCAGTTTAGTTTTGTTAATGAATAATATGTCATTTGCATTAATGTGCCAAAGCTTGATTTGACAGTATAACCCCAACAACTTAATACTTTTTCTCCCTGGCATAAAGTAAGCTGAAAACTGAGTGTTATTAAGTTTTTAATCTTCTTTTTGTGATGTTGTGACCTTGAGTCTATTCGTCCCTTACCAGTTACACATCAGTTGTCTTTGCGAAGCCAAATACATTGTTGTACTTTATCAATAAAGACTATTTTTTTCCTTCAACTTGGAGCCACAACTTTGGATGTTAAAAACCACTCCCATGTGCCAGGCTTCAATGAGCCAGCTTGACATGGAAAATGACAAGATATACTGCAGAGAGATCCTAGATGTTGAGGAGTCAACTGCCCCCTCATACACTGAGAGAATAGGGATGGGAAGAATCTGTGAAGTGCCTCTGATAGATGGTGTTCATGTTTACAAATTATGATGCTTTGAATAAAGTGATACAGAGAGATGAAGACGGTGAGAGGTTGAGCTGTCCAAAGAACCAGGATGAAGCTGGATAGTAATTTCCATACTGGGTGAGGAAGGAGCGGTGAGAGAAAACTCTAAATACCCCCAAATTTATCTGGAATAAGAGATTTAAGTGAAAATGGAAATTCAACAAGACAAAAAATTTAATAAAATAACCAGAGCAGACTCTACTGCTTGAGGAAACTTAGATCCTCAATGTTCGCAACATTCAGTAATTCACAGAGTTTTGGACATTTAATTGTATCACTGTCCACGTCCCAGTATACATGCATGGGATAAGAATCTAGTTATCAACTGTGGTATGTTGACAGCACACAGTGGACTGTGTGATTAATGAGTTAAAGACATTCTGCCATTCCTATCTCTGTGGGAGGTCATTGTACCTAATAATATAGTCAAATTCTCTACAAGTTACTTGAAAGGTTATTTATTTATTTATTTATTTGACACTTTGGTTATAAATCATGATTGATATTACAGCAACGCAAGAGTTTGGACATGCTTTAAGCAACCACAAGTTGACATGATGTCCTACAGATGAAAAAGCATGTAAATAAAAGAAGCTTTATTAGGAATTCAATGATATTAGTAAATTTAAGGCTTACTGATTTTACAAAAATGCACAAAGACTGAATTCAGGCACTTTCATTTGTAAAAATCCACTTTATCAATCTACACAATAATAATTTTTTTTCTAGTGCGGCAATATGAAGTGAGTCCTTGTGTTATCAGCCAATCAGCTGAGGGTGGCGACATAGAGCCAGCTTCTGCAATCAAACACTCACCTGATTGGCTAGTCACATGACTTCCGGCTGTCACAGAGACTATTGTTGCTACCGTGCCGAAATAATTCCCACACCCGAGTTGCTGTATGTATGCTTAGTTTTCCCTGCATCGTGTTGTCTAGCTGGACAGACGTTAAATAGGTCCGGGAGTTGTCAACAGCACAGCAGTCCTGCAGGCAGCTGATACCTGCTGCTGCAACACACTTTGCTGGAGGAGCTACATCTAACCACCACTCCTGCTGATCATCTCAATAATTGCTCTGCTTTGCTTTACAATGCCTGGGCCACTTCGCTATCCTGGGCTGTTTTGTCGCAGCGTTTATTTTTAAAGGTACAGTGTGTAGCTTTTTCTGTTTGAAAAAAATTGCTTTTATAAATACGTATTTTACCAAAGTCTAATCACAATCCCATCCAAATGAAAGCGTTCTCGTAGCTTAGAATCAGATTTTTATAAACACATGGGTGGCGGCGCAACCAACAGGAGGCTGCCATGTTGCATCGCCATCTTTGAATATAGTAGCTGAAAGGGGACAAACTCATTAGCCTTGTGCGTTTTACCTGCGAGTCCCCGCTGTTTCAGGGGGAGGGGGAGGCCGTGGGGGTGATAAACAAGCCAAGACGATCGTTGATGATTCAGCTTGCCAGCTTACATTGAAATGGAGGACCATCTATACTCTTTGCCCGCGAGATGGAGGAAAAAAATAGCCAAGAAAAGAAAAAGAAATAATAACCAGGAGAAAATATGAGTGTACATCGGTGGAGCATTTACCAGATGGAGGCAGCTGATAAAGGAGAGGGACTTCAAAGCTAACGCGGAGGTTGCAGCTTTCTGCTGGATAGGTGAGTTAATGCAGTCTAACAGTGAA
>JBAMHW010000016.1:23475519-23491660 GCA_037177495.1 Rhadinocentrus ornatus | reverse complement strand
CCTCCCTGGATAAATCAGCTGAAATACATGTTATTAAACACAGAGTAATGTTACAGCAGCGCCGACAGTCCACTGCCGTGCTTTGACTCCCTCTTTCTCTCCCTTCATCAGATGATCTCTGAGTCTGCAAGTCACAAAAACTGATTTCATACGATAACATTAGCTATTAGCAGTAGCTTGGTACTAAATACATGGAGGGCACGTTTGTAACTTATTGGCATAAAAAAAAAATAATTATGTATCGTTCTGTTCCTCATCACCTGACAGGACACTCGAACTTCACATTTATGAATCTAGGTGGCTTCTGTAGTCGTAATAACGCTCTTAAACGGTAAGGCTGCAGTAGAGCACTACTCGGTTACTTGTAATATATTAGCGGACCACTAGATGGGAGTAATTCTTACACACTGCGGCTTTAAGGACATGCCACTGCTCTTCAGCTGAATGGTTGAATGCAATTTAGAGGTGACCCACATTGAGGGCTTTGGCTTTACTGCGGGCTTTAACTTTATTTAAATTAAGGCAGTTTAATTTAGTTTGTGTGCTGCCATTTTATTGTATTTGTTTTGTTTACTGCCCTAACATTATTTTATTTCTGCTTTTCAGTGGTTTGAGAGCTTGCGGTGGTGGTGTTGGCTCCCTTCCTGGTGTGACCCTCCCCTCTTCTGCATGCTGCTCACGTTTGTCTGTGCTGTATGGTAGTGTGCATGTGCTGGGGTGGCCCTTCCCTGGATTCCCTCACCTCCTTTCAGCCCACCTGTCCCCTGGTAAGCCTCAGCCCTATTTATGTTTATTTTTAACAGTTTGTTTCTCTTTTGTTTAAATAAATTATTTTAACTGGATGATTGTCTTGCGGCTCATTAGTATAACAAACCTGGTTGCCTTGTTGGAGCAAATATTAATAGTCTCTGGGTGAAAGTCCCAGAGTGGCGTTGTCGGAATTTTTAGTTTAACTAAAGTTCACATGCTTCCCCTGTATCGCCACACTGGCGTCATGTAAATGTGCAAAAAAAAAATATACACAGACAATAAAAATGGGTTTGATGCTGGGGGTCGCTGTGGAATCCTGGTGTGATCATGCAAAAAAGAAAAAATAAATAGTGTACTGCAGACTCTCTGAACAACACAGTGATCAAACAGTCTTCAACCAGAGGCTTTTTTAAATCCATGACCAGTAGAAAAGGAAATTATTTTTATGAAAACAAATTTAAATTTAGGACATTTAAGTTTTTTCATGTTATATTTTCTTAAATCATCAGTCTATTAATACCAATTTATTTTCCCTTACAGATAAATACAGGAGTTGATCGACTGGCGACCAGCTCATTTCACCTACCAACTGATGGTAGCTAGCATTGGATCTGGGTCTTTCACAACTTGATTAGGATAAAGAATAACTAATAAATTGGTATTTTATTCCTAGTCAGGCTTTCCCACTGGAAAGACTGGAAATCCTCCATGTCTAGATAGCTAGAGCTGCAGTAAAGCGGAAATAGCCATGTGTTTGACATAAAACAAACACCATTGGTGCAGCCTTAAATGTCATTGCTATGTGGCTGGTGTGTAATTGCAAAACCTGCCAACACCTTAGAAAAAAACAACAAAATGTCACAGCCTTTCCAATCCAAGTAATTCCTCTACTGGTGTTCTATTCTCACACTATAACCTGAACCTGTGCATTCAAGAGAGATTCCATGAACCATGAAATCCCCTGCTATTCCCCAGGACAAATCCCTGTGACCTCACCATGAAATGATACGCTCGGGTGTCTCTTCACACTGCGGTCTCCTGCGAGGTCTGCTAGCACATCAGTCATTGCCGTAGGTCTGTGTCTTTGCTCAGATATCACAGGCCAGGCGTGCGGTTGCAGTTGTGGAATTGCAAACTGAACAGGGGTGAACGAGGCATGTCTTGTGGGCCTCAAACCACATCATGAGCAAGCAGGGATTCTGGCTGCTAGGGCATGAAGTAAGAGAAGGCATCTCATGAATCCCACCTATCTTGGCACCACACACAATGTAATACATTTTATTTACAGAGCACTTTTGAAGATACACAAAAGTGCTTAACAGCAGAAAAACAAGAACACATTTAAAAGATTAAAAATGTATTACCTTATTAAAGATACCCAATAAAATCTTTAAAGTAGCAGCATGTGTGTAATTAAACTAATATCAGAAATGTATTTAACTTGTACCTTTTTGTTGCCATTTTTTTTCTATTATTCTGCAAAATAACTGTCAGGTTTTCTGTACACAGCATACAGGTAAGTAGGCCAGGAGCATCATTATGCTCCAAGTCATCAGTGAACCCTTTATAGTTTAAAGCTGTGTCTAAATGAATGTCCAGGGCAAAACTGGCAAACCACAGCAAACTTTCAGAAAGTACACATCACAATCACATCGACCTTTAGCCAGGACTTCTGGCTTCTGTCCACTCAGAATCAATTAATATTGTATGGATTGACTAAAATGTCCAGCATGTGTGATGAAGAGCGGCACAAAGGTTTTATAGTTACCACTCAGTCTGGTAGGTAGGTAAGACAAGTTCACGCAGAATTCAACTTTGTGTGTGAATCCCACATTCATACACAGAGATAAACAAGATTTCTTATTACATGTGCAAGGATGCAGTTGTTTGAATAGAAATAGTATTAATTGTGGCCCAATGCTTAATTTTAAAGACAAATCATTACTTATAACTAATGGTTTATAACTTTAAAGTATAGGTAGACTAAATTATTTTTAGCTTATTCAGAGCTTCTAACTATTAAACTTAATTGCATGATATATTCTAATGTTGTGTGAGTTACTTTCCACCAGTAACACTCTGTTTTACTTTTTTTTTTTTAATTTTTACAAGGATAGTTTCATTGTAAATGTTTGTTTGTTTTATATTATAAATTTATTTACTTAGTGCTGTGCTGCAAAATGGTGTCACCTCACGGCATGAAAGTTCATTGCCATCACATTTGAAGCACTTATGTATGAGTTTGTGGCCCAGTTTCCTCCCACAGTTCAGAAATATGCATGCTAAGCTGACTGGAAATTCTTAATTGACAATGAGTCTCGTGTTAGCTCTTTATTGGACTAATAATCTGTCCAAAGTGTACTCTGTCTCTTGCCAGGTGACTTTGAATGTTTATTTGTTTTGTTTTTCATTGATTGTCATCATTCTCTGCTGTTGTCAGTCTTATGTTAGCCATCTAAATAATGTTAGATGTCACACTTCCCAGAGATGGATGCATACATTACATAGTTTTATTAGGAAACATAATTTTGGTTACGGAAAAAAAAGATTAAAAGCATCCTATCAAAAACAGCTGTCTCACAGCAAGAACATTTTTAAATGCTGTTCACTTTGTTGTAATAACACTATAGCAAGCATTGGCTTGACTTTATAAAGCAGCTGATGCCTGCAAGGTGAGAGATATCCAGGTGAAGAGAATTAGACAGTCTGAAGATCAACATGGATGTTTTTTAAACTACTTTGAGGTGAAAAACCCTGTCTGAACCTACCAGATGCCTTCCTCACCCATACTGCTGAATGACCTGAGGTGGTCACCATCCTGCACTTCAGTTCAACATCACCTGCAGGACATCTCGTTCTTCCACATTAGATTACCTGCCTGATCCATTTATGCAGGTGGAACATCTGCAGCCAGTGCAGGAAGATAGACAAGGCCTAAAGGTTTGTGCACAATGGGACATATTTTCGTGATGGCTGATACACAGAGACACACACACACACACACACTTTTACTGGCAGGTTTTTTGCTTGACTCGCTGTAAGTAGCCAGTCATTCTCAGATATATCAAATTTTATGGCATTCAAACAAACAAGCATACAATGCTTTAATTTTGCACACTGACAAAGATATTAACATCACTTCCATCAACGCAACACATAATTAGATCTGCTTTGGTTAATGCATGAATATGAGAAAAACATACATTCATGGACTCATGAACTTCCCAGATCAATAACTATGTTGGAACACTGCTGAAAAACAAAGACTTCTTTCCAACCATAGTGAAATAGCAAAGTCACAAGCTACACCACTGGTGCCTTCTGTTGTATTTAATGTTCATGTTGAATTTAGGTTTATTTGTACAAAAAAAAAATCCTGTTTTGCAACTTGATCTACATTTGTGTGGGTCAGATAAGATAATTAAACCTTGCTCTGTTTTGGAGGGTTGTGTTTTATTCTGAACAAATAGCTGAATGTTCCATTTAGTAAAAGTTACAAAAACACTTTAAGCTCAATATCTTCTTATAGAGGGAAAAATAGTAACTGGCCAAAACTGGAGTTTGCTGGTCAGACAAAAGAATCAACAAGGAAATGCGTCTGAGTTGCCTCAGATAATTGCAGACAAAACAATAGAATCTTTCTTGTTAGCCAGCTGTTTATGTTTGTTAGCAGCAAATTTATGTTAGGCATTTCTGTACATATCTATCTAACAACTATTTTAATGCTACTCTATGCTCTATATTCTTGTTGTAAAACGTTGAATTCATTGATGTGTTTCCTTATTCTGAAGTGTTGAAGTGTGTGTAGCTCTTGTCCACAACAGGAAAATGATCTCATTCACTGCTTAAATTCACCTTAAGACAGGAAACGCTCCCTCGCTGAATTTGCATAACGTGATTGTTCTTCGTAATGAAAGCAGCAGAACATATTGAGAAAATGCTTGACTTTTTAATGACTTAATTAGAGAACCCTGCTGAAATTGGAGCAGAGGATCTCAGCATGGAAATGAGCAAGGAACCCTGCCAGACAACAGCATGCTAACTCAAGGTCCTGTTAATTGCTGCATCAGTCGACAGATGTGCCTCACGTTTCTGCCCATTTCCTGCTTTATTAAAATTAGCCGGCCCCCAAAGAATGCCAAATGTTGTCTTCTTTTACTAAAAGATTTACGATCACTAAGCGGCATCATGTCATTCTAATTTCCAACCGTTTACAAAGGATGCTGTGTGAAGCTTTAGGCAGCTGAGTTTATTTAATCTTTAACTACAACTATTATTGGCAACTAAGCTGCTCCAAATTGACAAATGTTGCATAAATGTAGATGGAATTCTAGATATATTTATGTTAGCCTCATTGTTATAAACCTACAGATGTCACACCAAGCGTTTCCCCAATTTTCCAGATGGAAAGTCAGTTTCTCATATAGATTAAAAGAAGAGAGCTGTATGTGCTTAAGTTCCACCCCAGTGCACTCCTCAGTAAACAGCAAAACAAGCATTAATCACCCAACTCATTGAGACAATCTGCACAAGTGCCCCCAGCACATAAAGTCTGTTATAGACCATAGTGATAGACCATTGGCAGTGGTATCTTATTTACCTCCATACATTCTCCCTTTCAGTCAGACTCTCCTCTTCAGATGACATTAGGTTATGACTTCTAATATTTATGGTGTCAGATTAAATTTCTACCAAACACATGTTCACCTCTGTGCTCACAGCTGGTAAACATTTCAGGCATCTGATGACAACAAAGAAAATCTTTAATGGTAGATAGAAAATGTACTCGTGATATTTATCATTTCCAACTAGTGTTTTATCTTCCATCTTTCACAAGCTCCATTTAACAGAGAACTAAATGCTTACGGAAAACTGAGGAAAAGTTCAACTGAACAAATCTTAAAATTAATTTATGAACACATTCAGTAATGTGGTAGAAGTTCGTGTTAAAATAGAGAGAGCAAACCCACCATAGAATCTAAGTGAAGAGCATCTTCTTAAATTGGTAATATCACGCATTTACACATTTTGTTTGGACGACCTGTGGGTTTTATTGTTTGCCTAAGTTACCATGATTATATGCAGAAAGTAAAAAGTGAGTAACTGCAGAGAAACTTAAAATCAGTCACAGTAAACATTAAGTAAGTTTGCTTACTGCTACTTGTCCTTCCTTGTGGGTCACAGCCTGGAAACAGAGGTGACTAAAGCTCAGAGGAAAAGAGCGACTGCTGCAGAGAGATAAAGCACCAAAGATGACTGAGTGGGAAGATGCAGACTTCAGCTCCATAAGTGACAAGAGAAGAAGATAATTTGGAACATGTAAAGCCATGAATGTGTCACTGTCAAAAAATTGACCATAAGACCTCAGAATTTAAATTTAAACTGAAAACTTTATTAAAACAAAAACTGGAAACAGAACATGTTAAAATGAAAATTAGCCATAAGAGAAAACACATATTTTATCCTGTCACAGTCCTGAGGGAACAGTTTGGCATTTTGGGAAATGTTCATTTATTTATATGCTAGTCAACTGACGATGAGACTCTCTTTAAAAAATGTTTGGTAAATATAAATGCAACCTGCAGCCTGATGACTTACTGATCATTTAACATATCACATATTAAAAAGGTGGGGAAAGCAGCTAGCCAGTTCCTGTAGAAAGGTAAAAAATAAAATAAAATAAATACAAGAACCCCTTAGGCTCACATTTTAATTAATTTATGTATTTATTTATTTTGAGTAAATTGTACAATGAACAAAAGCTTTTAACAAATTGCATCTTGTAGTTCAATATGGGTTATATACTGGGCACACACTGACATCCCAGAGAACTGACTTGTTACCTTGCAATTTCCCAGTCTCCAACGATTCTTGTAATGGACACAAAAAGAACACATGTAGGTTCTTGAGATTAATTGCTAACTAGTGGCCCACCTTGGCATCATTAGCAGCCCACATGGGCACCATTTTCCAAGTCTGAGCGACAGCTCATCACTCACCAGTAAGAGACTCTCATGGGACTGTTGGCCAGGTGGGTATCCGAAATGGCTCCAATCCAGAAAATTTGTGTTGTCACACAAATAAACGAGCACCTGGCAAAGTAGCTGTTAAGGCAGCACTTGTGATTAACAGCTTTATAAATCTCCAAAGGCATTTGCCAATCAGGCGGAACATTAAAACTACTGACCACCGAAGTGACTAACACTGATCATTTTGTTGCTTTGCAATGTTTTTCTGGGAAAACTTGGGTTGCAACATTCATGTGGATGTTACTTTGATATCCCAATAGACATTGCTTAGTGAACAAGCACACAGACTCTCATGGCAACACTACACCAGTGGGGTCTCTCAGCAGGAAAAAATCCCAAGTACATGTGGCTGTGACCTATGATAGGATCACTCAGCTCTGGCTATGTTCAGGTCTGCTCAAATACATGTCCACCTACATCCAATACAGCTGGTTAGGGATATGGGGCAGGGTTATGGGTCAGTGGGTATGGCTTCTAAAATAAAAATACACACTAAGCAATTTGGACATGGCTGGAGCTGAATGGTCCAACTTCAAATTTCAGCAAGATTAAGTGAGATGTTACTCAAAAGCTCTCCAGCACATCCATATAAATTACTCAGGAATAGCTCGAGGAACACACTAAAAGACAAAGTTGCACACCTGCCAAACCCCCAAGATTTCAATTTGATCGAGCATCCACAGATGCAGGAGAACAAACTTGATCCATAAAGGCCACAACCCTAAGGACTCAAAAGAAGCACTGCCAGCATCCTAATACAAAACACCACAGGAGACCTGAGCTCTAGTGTCCACCCACCCCAAAGGGGCAGAGCGTTGTAACTAATAATGATTGTATGAGACATTAAAGACATTACTGCTGATTTAATTTACTATTTATATTCAGTCTCTAATACTTGAGAAATCGCTGCTGAAGCTGTAACATAAAAAAGCAGTGTATTGTGAGATCACAGAGTCAAAAGCGACACCGGCTGTGATGAAGGTAAGTGTGCGTCTGTGTGAGAGATTTTTGAGTGGGGGTGGGGCTGTATCCAAATCATATAACACAGTCACTCTCCCCAACCCCCTTGTGCAATTTTCACAGTGAATGGGTTTCAGGTTTTGTATTTTAGACCTATTGATTATCTGCACTGAGGGGGCACCGTGACAAAAGCTCAGTGGGACTTCTCCATCTACAATCAACCATTGACTCTCTCTTTCACACATGCACAAACACACACACTTTTGTATTATTGGTTCCCAAGTTATGATAGGGATAGGTAAAATAAAACAGTAAAACTTCCAGCCGATATTAGTTTCTTTTATGGGATTGCCCAGTCTACTGTGAACCAGAATAAATGCGTTAAGGTATCTTAACGTATGCAACATCTCCGATGGCGTCTTCTATGTTGAACTGGCTCACATTTGAAGTTTGAAATCGGTTAGCTGATTGATTTGCCTTTACTTACAGTGGTCCTCTCTTCCTAATTAATTCTTATCTCCTTAAAATCTCGCAAAAGGGTAAAGATGGAAGCGCAGCCCTTCACCGAGAACGTCAAAGTTTAATGTTTCATACTCCAAAACAGGGCTGTCAAACACCGGTCCTCATACAGATTTTAGTTGTTTCCCTGCTCCAACAGACTTGTTTCAAATCAAATTGATCCAACATGTTCTTGTCAGCTTCTTCACAATGGCCCATTAAATCTGCAAGATATCGGCCCTCAAGGACCAAAGGTTGAGATGTAGATGAAGATGGACAAGACTCCTTTCCCCGGCCTTTGATACCAGTAAGACTTCCATTGAATTTTTGGGACGGGACGTGATTTCCATCTAGTGGCGAGAAGATAAAAAGCCAAGCGTTGACGTCAGTGTCGTAAAAATAGCACCGTGTGGCAGCAACACTTGAAGGCAAATTGTGATTTTAAACATTTTTGTTATGGCTTCCTCGTTGGTTTGTAGCGACACGCAAAGCAGGTAAAAGTAACTGTATTTATTTAGCTAAATTAACCCACAGACATGTCTAATGGAGTCGTTGTCTCTTGTTTGTCCACCGACCTGTTAATACTGTGCTTCAGTTAATAGTTCCGGACAGCTTTTATACGTATCTGTGAATTTTTAAATTTCATTTTAGGGTGAGTTCAGTGTTAAACAGAGACGTGAAACAGTATGGAAAGAAGTACATGTTCGACTGTAATGAAGAGACGTGCTGGAATTCAGACCAGGTAAAAACAAAGAAACAGAAGTATTTTTAATCCAGACTACATACTGACACAGTATTAACACCTTCATCACATCATTCTAGCCACACTTTTTTTTAACTAATAAGACTCAGTAATTAAAGTGCTTTAATCCACTAAGAATATCCTTCACCCAAAGATATAAATATTAAGCTGTCAACAGTTTTGTTTCTGAATCAGTTAGACCATTAGCCTCAAAAGTATGCAGTGTTGTTCAACTTCTTTATTTTTGTATTGTGAAAAGTAAACAGGCGTCATCAGCACATTTCATGAGGTCTGTCATTCTGGAGTAATGGACCTTTCTCGTCAGATATTTTAACATGCTATCACAAGAAATGCCCAATAATTATTTATGGTCGTCTCCGTGGGGGATCGTCCTGTTTTACAGGCGAGGTCATTATGCCTTTGCTTTTGATGCTGTAATATGTGAAAATACTGTGAAAAAGTGATACTCATTACAAGTATTTCAACCTCATTGTTAATTAATTAAAAATGTTTATACTTTTTTAGTCATTTTTGTTTATAAAAACTTTAAGAACCACTGCTATTGCGTAAGTCAAAAAGCACTTTTTGAACATAAAATTAATTTTTAAAAAATTCTTTAGAAAAAAAAACAACACTTAAATTACGTGTCATTTTTCAGATATTAGATAAAATATTGAAGCTTTAGTTTACCATTGCTAAATGATACTGTTTGTCACGGCTACTCAGTTTAGTCCTAAGGGGGCTTCAGTCCTGCAGGTTTTGTATTTCAATGTTTCTCTGCTCCAACACACCTGACTCAAATTAATGAGTTATTGTGCAAAGCTTCATAGGTTGTTGGAAACCTTTAATTTGAGTCATGTGTTAGAGCAGAGAAACATTAAAAACCTGCAGGACTGCAGCCCTCGTAAGACAAATTGCTTAGCTCTGCTGTATGTATGACAGTCAATGATCAATGTTTCGTCTTTTCAGGGTAAATGTCAATGGGTGTTGCTGGAGTTCCCCAAGTCTGTAAGGGTGTTGGAGGTTAAGGTCCAATTTCAGGGAGGTTTTTCAGCCAAAACCTGCAGATTAGAAGGTAGAACTTAAAAGATCTTGTGCTGTGTTTTCTTTGGAAGTGTAAAAAAAAAAAATGCATTGTATTTTTTCACTTGTTTTGTTTGCAGGTTGCCTCAAAGAAGGAGACTTCAATGTGCTTAGCAATTTTTACCCAGAGGACAACAATTCTCTTCAGATATCCTTCATTTTATTCCCATGGGGATGTTTTATTAACTAGATGGCTACATAGATTGAACCAATCCTGTGATGGCTTAATTTGTTATAGAATGGCAAATAGGGGAGAACATATAAAAAAATCATTAACCAAATATATTATTAAATATACTATAAATTAACATTTGTTTTGCTGGTACGAAATTGCTTATATTGTAGTCTAATGTGAGTTTAAACAGCTAATGCAACACAAAGTGCTTTAATGCATTGCCACTCTGAGAACACAGTGGGCTTCCTGTCACTGTCTTAGATGGCTCATAATAAGAATCGGACAATATTTAGCTGGACTCGCTTTTCGTTATTACAATCTAAATCTTGTTCTTAACTCCACACCCACAGCTTTCCCATACAGGAGGCCTCTGCAGTGGACAAAGTAAAAATAATGTTTGAGAATAGTGCTGACTTTTTTGGGAGAATAATTGTTTACTCCTTGGATGTCCTGGGGGAAAAAGCCTCATGACCAATTTCTTTTTTCATTCTATCATGAGAGAGGAAGTGACCCCTGGGTGAAGTACAGGATGGTGTGGTGGCACTTGGGAAACACGTCATCTACGCCAGCACCTTGTGAACTGACGTGAACGTGGCCTTTTTTGGTATAAATGAATTCAGGCATCTGTCAGGCAGTCTCGCTCTGTATCACTAAAACGCTCGTTGCTTTGTTTTGTGATTTCTGACTGCAGGTTTTATGGATGTTCTGTAATTATAAAAGTGGTGTACTTGGCTCTTTATCCTGTATTGTGCCTTTGATGTAATCACCATTCCATTTAAAAAAATACATTTTTATTTCATCCTGTTTGCTGACTTTGTTGTTGCTTATTCTCAGTTCAAAACATTTCTGCAGCACATCTGTCACATTTTAGTCCTTGTTGTACTAACTTCTTACATTGTAAAGCATTAAAGTAATGCATTCATGTTCATAAAAAAGAAAAAATCCAGTTTACTACATTAATCTCTCTACAAATGTTGATTTTTTGGTGGGACAGATCTCTTCACCATCTCACATAATCGTTTGTGAATTTCTTATCTGCTCCATCAGACTGTTCATGTATTCACTTCCACTGAAATCATGTCGGTGGCTTGTAGAGTTTCAGGATATGGTCCTCCAACACTTTCTGTACTAGAAAAACAATGAAAATGTTAATTCTACTAACTGAAAATTCAAATTGCGAATACATATATAATTTAATCAGAATATCTTTATAAGATGTGAAGTTATTTAGACAACACAAGATGCTTCCTGACCCCAAACCTGAAGTTCCGGAAATGTCCTGGATGGCTCAGTTGGCAGAGCATCACTCTCCACGTTGTCAACCAGGGTTCAAATCCCCCAGGGGACAAATATTAATACCTTCCAGTTGGGTCCTTAGGTAAGACCCTTAACGCTACTGCCTAACCATTTCAAGTTTTTTTTTAAATAAAAGTGTCAGCTAAATGACTGTAATGTAATGTCTTGCATTTCAGAAACTTCAGGCTGACTTGGATTAACCTGAAGTGGTTTCAGCTCATAACACATTAAACCAGATGATAATATGCAATGGGAATGTTAGCACCATTAATGTTTGCACATTTTTTGTAGATAAGCCTCAGTCTATTGAAAAATGTTCTATTGACCGGGGAAATCAAAGTTTAAGCTCTTTGACAAAGAATGTAAAAATGCACATATGGAAAAGAACCCCCCTGCAAGCAGGAACACATGGTGGAGGCCCTATTATGCTAAGGGACATATTTGCTACGTCTGGTATAGAAGGGATTTACTTAATATTAAAATCTGAATTTGACTGAGGTCTTATTATTGAAGATTTCTGATTGCACAAAGTGTGTTTATTTGCAGTCATCGCTTACCACTTACAATTAATGACCACCAATAAATTTGGCTAATATCTATATCAGATGAAGGAATACATACTTTTTTTGTGTCCCAGGGCGACAGCTAAGGCCATTGGACTGTACCCAGAGTCTGACTCGATGGTCATATCTGCCCCTTTTGCTAATAGAAAGCACCATAATGGGAAAGAAAACATTTAAATAAAATTCCTCTTCATTAATATTGACTAATAGTTATTCAGCTTACCCAGTAGCGCCTCTACGCATTTGACGTGATTCCCACGTACGGCATAAAGAAGAGGTGTTCCACCATTCTAAGAATAAAAAAAATATTTTTTATTTTATTTTTTTAAAAAAGACAGATTACTCAAACATAAAAAAAGGTAAGGAAATTAGTGTTTGATTATTTCTCTGCTTTAATGATAACTATTGGTCCTATTAGTCACCTTTACAACAAGGCATAACTTGCAAGGATCATTCATTTTTAGCATGAGCAATACAGCTAAACATGCAGGTAGTACCCCCTGAAAATGTGCCAAAATCGCCTGCAATATTCTGTTGTACACAGTCAGGAATCTCAGAAGGGTGTGGAAGATCCATGTGCAGCCACAACAACTTGGCACATCCTCCTCATGTTGATCACCAGCCTGGTCAAAATTTGTTGTGCGAGTTCTTGAAGGTCAAGCAGTGTGGGTGTATTGGTTACACTAGCACGTACAGTAGCATCAGTTGGGTTGAGGTCTGGACTCACGGCAGGCTAGCCGATCCTCTGTGTTCCCAAATTCTGGAGGTACTCTGAGATGATGCTGGCTCTGTGGGGGAGAGGATGTCATCCTGGAGGATGGAGTTGGTTCCCAGAATACAGATATGTGGAATCCCCACTGGCTCCAGAATCTCATTCTTATATATCCATCTATCAATAAGGTGCTAGTCATACATTTGTAACTGGCACACACCTGGGAGCACTTGAATCTCAAAACAAGAGTGAATACCAGCAGGAGAATATTGTAGGGGACTTTGGCACATTTTGCAGCTAAACACATTTAGCTGTGTTGCTCATTCTACAAATGCACAATCTTTACAAATTATACCTTGTTGTAAAGGTGACTAATCTGGGTTTCAACAATATATAATACAATACAAATTGTTACTAAATGGGAGAATTGATTGAACAAACAAATTTACTTATATATTGTACTAAGTTTATGTAATTGATGTTCTGCTAATAAATGATGCATTTTAATGTCATAAAGGTATAACTACCCAATCATATGTGTTAATGTCTACTCCATGTCTGAGAAGAGACTCAACAATATCCACATAACCCCCAGAGCTGGCCAGTGTCAAAGCACTCTCTCGCTCCCTTGCAATTGTTTTGGGATCTGCACCCTGTAAAAAAAGATTGCAGAAACTTCAGTCAGATTGCACACTTTCTCTTCATGGCATAAATGTCTTCTTTCTAACCTTCTCCAGAAGAAAGTCTACCACTGCTTTCTCTCCGAACGCTGCTGCCCACATGAGAGGCGTAAAGCCTCGTTCATCCTGACAGCTGAGCAGTGAACTGTCTGCAAGATAAAACAGGATGCAGTCCCTCTGTGGGTATTCTAAAAAATGCGTGATGCATGTTTAGAAAGCACATGTAACATGTTCTCACCTTTACTCAGGTGTGCAGCCACTTGTGACACCTCACCCTGAGCTGCCAGCTGATGTATGGACAGAGCTGATGGGGTTAACAGATGATTATTTCACATGTTCAAGTTTCAAATCATGAAAATGCTTAACACCAAGGCTTCTTTGCATGTGGGCTACTCACAATCTAATGTTGCTGGCCTTACTGTAACCTCATTCCCACGCTGCTTGTTGGTAAGTGTGGTGGAGTGTTTGAATAAATCATCTTCATCCACATCCATGTTTTCTGGATTCACCAGTCAAATCAAGGGAGATATAGCCATGCCAGAGGAATAAAGACATTTACTGTCTAATTATTCTAAGACTACACACTTCTTGTGTGACACAGAGCTGTTATTTTGACAGGAAAGTGGCCACAGATTGGACAGTTGTATAAAAATAAGACACAATACCACTGGACGACTTCTGTCTCGTATCGGAGGAACATTCATCAGCGTTGGATGGCTGAATTTGTTGGCCATCTGCTACCTCTTCATCACCTCCGGTCTCCATAATAACTGTAATGTAAACAATATATTGTCCAGCGACCAAAGAGAATATGTACCAATTTGGTTATTCTATGAAGCGAATAACATTTCTCACTCACCTCATCACACCATGGCCTCACAGTCGCGCTAACTTCCTTTTTTTAAAAACTGAAAGTAAATTGTTTCAGGTCACACAATTGATCTCGCGTGTCTCTTAAGTGAGTCCATTTCACATCGCTGAGTTAATAAGCTACTTAATAAATCTATTATTATAACAAATTAAATAAAACACGTTTGGATCACGAGCCCGTGAAACGCATGATCACATCTGGTACGCTTTCTCGAAGGAAATTTTTTTGTGTGTGCATTCATAATCGATATTTCTACCCGGAATGTTTCAAAGTGGCACACAACAACAATAATACAGAAGAAGAAGGAATCAAGTGACTACTACTCGTTGTTACGTTAAATAACCCAGCTATGGATGATCAGGAGATGCAACTGAAAGTTCGACGAGGTAAATAATTACAAAATAAATCTGTAAACAACTTACTTAATTGTTGCATGGTAACGTTGAAGCTACGCCGGGGTACAACCCGGGAGCCTTTTGCTCAGAATACCAGCTAAGCTAATGCTATGTTCTCTTTGCTCATGTACCCAGTTGTGAAGGGATTTCGTACCTCTTCAGATGTTTACCGACACATTGCTAGTACTTATGCTCTGATTTGTGTTTATTTGATGCTATAGTGAGTGACAAATTCACGGAAAGTATGTACGTCCTGGCTAACGAGCCTTCAGTGGCTCTCTACAGACTGCAAGAGCACGTCAGAAGGTCGCTGCCAGAACTGGTGCAACATAAGGTATTCACCGAGTGGTGTCTTTTTGGAGGCGTGACACATTTTGATCAAGGGGGGGTTTGACTCATTGATATTCTTATTTTTAAAACAGAGAATTTGTGTTCACAAACAGCTAGTTCAAATCTACTTAACAAAATATCAGTGTAGTGTTGTATTTATCCATTCTGTTTTCTCACATTTGCCCCATTGTTGTCCCACAATGAAAGATTGAAGGGGAGGCATAAGGGGGGAGGAGTTAAGACAACAGATTAGTTTGTACCAATTTCAGATTTTTTATTTCAGTATTAAGTGGCCTGAGAATATTTTCAACTATAAACTAAATTTATTTGCTTTTAGTTTAGTTCACAATAGGAAACCAAATGTGACACCCTTTGTTTTGCACAAATGATGCATCTGTGCATTTCAGCCTTTTGCTCAACATGTTGAGCTGAGATTGATTTCTAAGTCACAAGCAGAAGAACACCTTTGCATTCACAACTGTTACCTATAGCTTGTTCTAGCTTCTTATTTAATTGGTTTCTCACAGTAAATGCAAAATAACTGTAGAGTATAACCCAGCAAGTAGTCAGAAGTGATTCCTTTAATCTTCTAAATACGATATGTAGGCTTTCTAATCTCCCCTTCTGAGATTGTAGGTGGTCAGAAATCCCCAGAGATAGCATTGACAGCTGACTAATTCTCATGTCACACATGACCATCTTATGAACATGTTAAAGCTTGATTTTAAAGGGAGTTGGAATTTGACAAATTACAGAAACTTAGTATCTCCAATGTCTAACTATTTGGAGGTACATGGATGCAGCATTAATGTTTTTAGATTAATTTATTGATGTTTCGGTGCCATTTTCTAAGAAAAGGCCTCCAAAAGACAGATTCCTTTGCCTGTAATTTGTTTAGTTTCCCAACTTTCGCATTTGAAAATCACAAAGTTCAATTTTTTACTCTTTAATTTTTAGTCAGTCAGTCATTATCTGTACCACTTATTCCATGACGGGTCGCAGGGTAAGCTGGAGCCTATCCCAGCATTGTTTCAGGTGAGAGGCAGGGTACACCCTG
>JBAMHW010000016.1:23465389-23475419 GCA_037177495.1 Rhadinocentrus ornatus | reverse complement strand
ACATGCATGTCTTTGGACGGTGGGAGGAAGCCGGAGAACCCACACATACACGGGGAGAACATGCAAACTCCACACAGCCGAGGCTCAAACCAGCGACCTTCTTGGTGTGAGACTGTGGTGCTAACCACCACACCACCGTGCAGCCTCTTTAATTTTTAGTCTTTTTCAAATTCAAGAAGTTGTACTGTTACTTGATTTCAATTTAGTTCTCAGAGTCATTTGGTGCACACTGTCATCGCACCATGCAAGTGCCATTTTACCCTTTTAATAGAATATATACTTTTCTATCAGAGGACTTCATAACATTATATTATAGTTTGCTTTGATTGTCTATTTTTCACTCAGACGGACATGCAGAGCTGGGAGGAACAAAGTCAAGGAGCTATTTACACTGTAGAGTATGCATGCAGGTGAGATTATTCAGTCGTAAAATATTTATGTAAGCAAATCCCCAACTGCTCTTCTTCCTGCCCGTTAACACTTGCATTGATGTGCTTTGTTTGCAGTGCCGTGAAGAGCATGACAAACAGCAGTATGTATTTCAAAAACATTGACAGCCTCCTCCGTCAAGCCATCAGCATGAAGGAACAGATTAATAACTCGCTAGGACGCAGGTAGGAGGCAGTAATTAATATGTTCATTGAAGCACAAAGTGCAGGGGGGTGCACATGATATCTAAGACTATGACTGCACTGAAATAATCATGGAGCGGCCTCTTATTTCCTAATTCTTGTTTTTTGTTTCTTAATTGTTGCATTAACAGTATTATATTGTTAGATAGGAGTAGCAAGTTTAGGGGGTCCTTGCTTGCTTTAAGGTTGTAGGTGTACCTCCAGTTAATCTCATTTGGTTTTATGTAGTTATTTTGAAAACTAAATAGTTTTTGACATAGATGCTGTCAATGTTCAAAAGGTGTTGAACTGTAGGATTTCATGTTTTATGCCCTGTCATCCAGCCATAGCAGCAATAACAAGCCAGTTTCAGCTTTTCAGTGACACAGTACCCAGAATGTTTTTCTACCGTACAATCCCCTTTCACTTGTTTTTCTTTGTTTAAACCCTTCATTTAGCATAACTTACATCATCCTATGGTTTGAGTTACTTTCCCTTAATCTCATGTCTGAATGTTTTTGTGGTTAATGAAAAAAATTTTGTTGTCTTTTTACCTAATTTTATGATTATTATTATTTTTTGCCCATTGACACCTGCATGCAGATTACATGATGTGACCCCATCTCCAAGTCCCCTTGTCCCTACTCCTCATGCCCCATCTACTTCCTCATGATCTGTGGACAGAGGTGTCCAAGGTTAGTAGTGCCTCTAGACGTGAGATTGTTAGATTGAATGAGAAATAAGTGCAAAATGCATTTGACTGATCTTTTAGGATAACAGGCTTTTGTGAATTACTTAAATGCCTTACTTAAGACAATCTTCTTTTAAATTCAATTCTATTTTCAAGAATTTATTTAAAGTTTGTGTGAAATCATTTGAAAGCATAATAAAAGACATCAGGACATTTTTCACATATAAATGACATAAAGCCACTATGTACAGCAGAATATAGTATTTACATTATTGTAATAAAAGCTATAAATGTGCCATATATATATATGATAATTGGGTGGCATTGGCATGTAGATTTAATTCAAGTTCCTTCCTAATATGATGCAATATGGTTTCCATCATCTTAACAATACTGCATAATCTGAATGTGTTTATTTTCACACTCAGTCCCGTGTTGAAAAATATACAAGCTGAGAGTTCAGCCTCCGAACGGGAATTTCACATGTAGCACCCACGTGCAGGATTCTCTCCTTTAATCATTCTTTCCTCTGACCCGGAGTTCAGCTCATTTTATGTCACACAAGTGTAGAGTCTTTTGTCGAAATCCCAGACTTGCGTGCCAGAACACTCCTCATCTCGTTGTTGACTCCATTCCAGGGTTTTATCTGGGCCTGCAATAAGCCAGACTCGGTAGACAGGGTCCTGTGCATTCGAGGAAAACTACCACCGCTGCTGTAACCGTCTTTATCACTAGAGTGGCCCTGAGAGCCTTCTGTAGGGGAGTACTGCTGCTGATACAGTTCTCGCTGTCTCGGAGGATAGGAGAGGGGATGCTGGATGTGGGACTGACTGCGGTGTATCCGCGGTTTGTCCACGCCAATCCTTAGTTCACAGGGTCTAGAGACAGGCATGCTGCTAGCACCGTGGTCATTCTGATAGAGGGTGTCAACGTGGTCTTCATGATAGTGCTTGCCAGCATAGGAAGCTTTTACCAGAGAGTGTATTACAGCCACCAACAGGATCAGGATCCCAGAGGAGAGCACGCAGGCATTGGCAATCCCCGTCTCCATCTCAAATATCAGGAGCATGAAGATGGACATAGCTGCCAAGAAAAAGAAGAGGGTTGTTAAAAACTAGAGAATCTATGTAGGACAGAAACGCTAAATACTTTTCTCTACAACAGCAAACAGAATCAGTTTGTGGGGATTAAATAACTTTAAACTAAACAAACTGTGAAAGCTGCTTTTCTTAGTGAAGTTGTTCTGCTTGTCTGCAGGAAGAGGGCCGGGGACTCAGGCATGCTGAAGGAGGGGGGAGAAAGGCACAAGTCTGGGATGTGATGTGACTTCCCAAGTTTTTCGTGTTGCCTCGCCAATGTCTTGCTCCTCTACCTTTTGACTGCGGCTGAAGTGGGGTCACAGGGGTGACACTTCCCATCACAGTGCCTCCAGTGACACCCCATCCCCCATCATTCCCCAGTACAAGCCTCTCAGTGGAACAGTGTGCACCAGCACTGCCAGGTTCAGCATTAAAAACATTTAAGTCATGGCGACTCAAAGAATGCATTGTTCTCTTGGACCAGCTATCTGGATTAGAGGGAATGTGGTGGCGCTGTTTTGCCTCAGTTCTTGGAAATCCACAATGCCTACAATGTTTTGGGCTTGAGTTTACGGGGTTTTTGAGTTTTATGTTACAGGTGGCTGTATAAGAAGTAGCTTACATATCCGATTTGACAACACATGCTTCAAACGAAAGCTAAAATTAAATAATAAAAAAAAGGTTAATTTGCCACGTTTTGAGTCTGTTGTTCTTACCTGCCAAGTAAACAGACACCCCCAGGCAGAAAAGGCCAACAGCCACATGTCGCATAGCTCTGCTCTCCAAAAGAAACCAGTCTGCTCTGTTTAAAAAAGAAATCTGATATTCATGACATGTTCATGCTTTAACCTTGCTCCTTTAGTCTTTTTTTTTATTATTATTATATTAAATGGGCACAGGGGCAACATTTTCATTTTGTTTCTTGCATTGGTTTATAGCATGATTCCTAAACACTCTGATTACTGGTTATTTGGTTTCAATTTTGGGAAATTTGGTGCCCTCATTATTATTTAAACTTTCTTGGAATGTCCCATCTGTCAGTAGGGAGGTCCCAGGGTATGCTATTGAATTTGTATACCAATGTGGGAAAAGGCCAGCCAGAGGCCGTGTGCTGGGTGCATAATGAGAGGAAGACCATTGTTTAGATGGGATTCGTAAGGGTTGGGAGGTGGGGTGATGACCAAGAACATTGCAGTCTGGTCCTCCTCTCTGACACATGAGGTAACCCCCTCTGGTGCTTCTAAAGCTGTTTTCTTTTCTGGAAACCACATTTTAAATGTAATATCCAGTACGAGACTGTAGTTTACAGAATTAACAATAAAAGATTGTGTGGGCACCAGGATAAGGGCATTTAAATAGCTTAATTGTGTGTTGCTGGCTTTTTTCTTCACTTAAAGCAACAGATTTGTCCTCTTTCTGACCAGAAAGTAGGACCACAAATGGCTCATACTTTATATTTAACTATTTTCTAAAGACTTAAGTTTTTTAATGCACTTTCAGGCCACACTTTGTGATGTTTTTAAATGTGATCATTTAATATATAGTAAATCAATACAACTGCACTAAGTACAACCTCATATTTTAGGTTAAAAGTAAACCTAAATTTAAAAGAAAACTTTAAAAAGTTATAATTGCAATATTTAATTTCCTTACATTATTGTCACTTTACAGTTTTTCAGTTAATTTTAAGTTTTTAAGTAAAATTAAAGAGAGATAATATACAAGCTCCTAAAGAATAGTTTAGTAAACGAGCTGATATACCAACACTTCACCGCAGACTTGAAACAATAGCTGAATATAGCCATAAACTAGGCTACTGGTCATGTTTGACCAATTCAAGCTAAGGAAGAGAAACATATGTCTTTTTATATGATTAACATAACTATTTCAGACTGATTAATTCCTACCCTAAAACAGATTTTAAAAGTATTTAATAAGTAGTGATGTGTTTGTTGTAGTTGTTGTGTCCCATTGTCTGAAGGTGCATCACAACTGACCGGAACTACCTGTCTGGACTATTTTGGGCGGCTGCAGCCGCTGCAGGTGTTTTCATGCAGGCCAAATACCTGTCGGTATCCTGCTCCCCTCTGCAGACCTCAGTCGAAAAGTAGCTGTGGAGCAGACACACCACCACAGAGCTCAAGTTAAGGGTGAGAGACAGTGCCGAGAGCACCGTGGAGACTGGAAGCAGGACGGCCCAGATATGAGGGGGTATGATCGCGGAGGTGGAAGGGGGAGACTCCTTCACAGTCTTCTGTTGGGACTGCAGCTGGAAGATTAAAATCACCGATAAAACGGTCATGATAGCCGATAAGATCCCCAGCAAAGACAGAACAATTAAAGATCTCTGGCTGTATCTTTGCTTCATGTTTATCCTGTGGGAAAAATAAAAATGCCACTGCACTGGCTCCAGAGGAGAAAAAAAAATCGTTCGGACCGTTTGAACACCACCCCTCTGCGATCCCACAGTCCTGAAAGTGTGCTGGTATTTCTGTGTTTATGAAAATGCTTCTTTCAGTCCTGTTGGGGTGAATGCTTTCCTTCTCGGTGTGGATTTTAGCAGCAGTTAGTCTGTTGTGGTAGAGCTCCCCGCTGCCCCGTCTGAGCATGTGATGGGCTTTAAATCCCCAGATTAAAAAGTTCGCAGCAACAATGGAGTTTTTCTCTTGGATCGTCGGAAACAATGCCCTGACGTGCTCGCGGGAGTGGCAGAGCTCATAGAGCAAACACAAAACCCCCAGGACAAGAATAATGAAGACGTACTAGAACGAATACTAATCTGAAGTGACTCTTTTAGAATATCACAAGATATAAAGTACAAAAATGAGCATTTATTATTATTTTTTTTAATGCAATGGCATCGCCAACTTTCTAACATTAAGTGGTGATAGCACAAGAACTATTCTTCAGGTTACATTTTTATTAGAAGTGCACCTGATTTTACCCCATAGATTTTCGTTTTAAGAAATAAAATTCCCCTCTCGAGGTTTCATCTTGTTGGCTAAATATTTATTTGTCATAAGTTTTGTTTATCATGAGAATGGATGATGAACATTTTTAGTAGGAGCTCCTCTACTTAAAAAAAAGGGCAGCAACATATTTGCAAAACATACAAAATCTCATATATTGTATGAATCCAGATTGTAGTGCTGTTTTGCCAGTGAATTCTGACCAACAATGTAAACACAGACAATGAATTTTCATACTGAAAATGACAAGCCATCCATTGTCCAAGTCCATCGGCTGATTAGTTACATAGAGATAAAAAATAGATAAATAAACTGGAAACCACAATATTTTCTCTGACTGATTTCAAAGTAATCAAGAAGTATTCATATATTTTTTTTCATGTAACTTCAGACTGAGTTTGTATAAAGTATCAGATAGCAGTTCAAAGTACTCTGACCGAGCAATGTATGCATGTATGATCAAGGGCCGGTGTCTTCTTTTAGATTAGCCTACTTGTGTTGTAACATCGATGACAGCTATCCACATGAAGTGATTAAGGGATTACCTTGGCCCTTTTTAATATGCCAGCTGATCATCTGTAGCCTAAGAGAAAGCATATAAATTGAGAAGCAATATAGCAAGTAAGCAATATGTATATATATACTTTGATTAAAAAGTACAAAAAGCCAAATTTGACTGCTCAAGCTCAAGTATGAAAAACCCTCAATTTCTCCCTGGCAAGTGTACATTACAGCAAACTCTGGAAGAATGTGCAGCAGGCTAGCCTCTACAGCTTACCTCCTTTCTTTCATTGTAGAATATCCCTTTTATTCTTAGTCTGTCTCCTCAGATTTTCCAAATCTAATTAACTTCTAACCAGTTTCCTCAGAAACATTCAGAGCTAACCAGATATAGTATCATTTCATGCTTTAATTATGTTCCTGCCATTATTTCAAACACATTGCTTGTCCTGAATCTGCCTGATCTAACAAAACTTGTGAATATTCATCATAAATACACTTTATATGTATTCTGCGGGACCACAAGCACCCTGACATACTTAAAAGTTGATGACCTGTGTTGCAGAAGCCTTGTTGTTCTGTTAAACATTGGGTAGATAGTGGAGAGGTAAAAGTGTAACCCTTATTCTGTTGAAATGTAGATAAGAATGTAGCTAAAATAACACAATGTGAACAATTGCTCTCACATATGTACACTGATCATGGAGGCTATTTCTGAAACCGACAGCTTCACCACATGCTCTAAAAGGGTCGGGCTGATCTTGTCGAAAGCAGAAGTGAGAAGTTTCAGGAAAAAGAAAAAAAGAAAATGGACTTGATACGTAAAGTTCTCAGAGGTACCTTTATCTTATTACAGTTTTTACTCTATCATTCATTTTAATTGATGGGGTCAATGGGGTTACAATTCCATCCTCGGCCTCAGAACTAATGAAGTTGTCATAAACAGACGCCACACCAAGAAATAATTGCTCTTTTGCTGCAGGTGAAGCTTGTTATGTTTACAGATGGGGATTCAGAGTGTTCTAGTTCAGCTCAACTGTGCCCACGCAGATGAATCCTAAAGGTAAATGCTGTGGCGGTCTGCAGGGATGTTGCTAAGTATTGCATCAGATGCACAGTTTGGGACACCTCTTGGGATTTGAAACTGTGCGCGTCTGTGGGTATACATAGCTCTATGTGTCTATGCTTACATGTTGGCATGTTTGTGCGATTAAGAGAGAGAAACGGTGCTGTTATTCACACTTACCTAGATTATCTGTGCTAATAATTTGTCACTATTGCTTTTTTTTAGGACCACATTGTTTCACCTCCCAAAATAGACGATAATGCAGCTCATGAAGTGATTCAGTTATTACATTTAAAAATATCTGTTAACTAAGAGCATGTCTTACCTCCGTCAGCACTTTTGATAATATTATTTTGCCCTCTTCATTTTCACACCACTCGCTTCCATCAGCGAAATGCAGGTCAGCTGATAAACCTACATGGTAACAAGTCTTCATGGATTCTGCTGCATCTTAATGCAATAATTCATACTTGATTTAGGGTTAGAGCTAAATAAAGTAAAAAAAAATAATTCAAAATCAGCAGCTTTACTCCTCTGTAGCTCATGGAAAAAGTTTGTTGAAGTTATATTCATTGTTCTACTGTAGCTATTTTAAAGTTAAAGGTTTAAAGGTTGCTTTGTGGGCTCCTGATTGTATCTTGCTCTTATGTACAGAAGTAGAAAAACTTTTGAAATAAAGAACAAATTTCAAAATAAAGATTCCACTTATTTCTGTTGATCTGTTGTTGGTCTTTTCATGTTTGTTTGTTTTTTGTTTTTTTTTCAAGTTCAATACAATTTTAGATAACAATAAAAGAAAATTTAAAGGCAAAACCGCCATTTATACGTGATCATCTGTCCAGTGTCTTTGGTTTCTTAGTCTTGGAAAGATGCTTTGAGATTCCGATGATGGCAGAGAACAAAACAAGGCGCAAATTGTATAAACGGTCTGGGTTTTTTTTCCTTTAAAATCTTTGCCTTTTTCTTTTGTTTTTTTGCTATTTACTATATTCTCACTCACTGCGTCTCAAGTATTCAGGTCAAAAAGTTTAAAAGGGGAAGTCACACTGAATGCTCATAACTGTAAAATGTACCAAAGGTTTACCGGCCAACATTGCTTTATACAGCAGCATGCAGAGGTTTGGTGGAAATGTTTGTCAACCTGAGGAGTTTTAAAAGGAGTTTAATACTAACTGATCTAAAGATGAAAAAACAAAACATTATTTTCAACATTTCAGGCAACGCTAGTTTATTATATTTTACAATAAACGAAAGGAGCAGCATGTTTGGCATCATAAAAGTTTTGAACTGTTGTATAACTTTTATCAAGGTCTCAAACGTTTACCAGCTTTTCAGTCACTGTTAAGACAGTCCATAATGATGCACATTTTAAAGCTTTAGAAATATTCCCTAAGCTTTATACTGCAAGAGAAGGTCTGAAGCACTTTCAAGCATTTCAAGCAATTTTTAGAGAGAAGACCAAGAAAACTTCTTGAGACTGCTGCTTAAAAGGCTAAATTTAGCAGTTTCAGCAGAATAGGAGTATAAGAAAGAACTTTCTGACACATTAAGCAAGAAAAAGAACAGGCAAATGTCATAAAAAAATATCCCTCCTTTAGCACAGGTAGAGAAGAGCTTTGGGATTGTGCTGTACTCAGCTGTAGAAGAAAGAAATGTTTGAGTTAAATATCAGCAAGATCTGGAGCCAAAATGTTAACAACAATTTATTTTTATATGAGGATGGCTTCTGCAACAGATTGAGGACTACAAACACAAATTCCAAAGTAGACTTGAACGTCTCAAAAGGTTGACGTTTTTAACAAGGCTCTTACAGTCTTCTGATCTAAGTGTCACTGAATTTCTGTAGACAGAACTCAGCAAAGCTGGACTCAGATCTAGAAGGTTTTGTTTTTTTGTTTTTTTTTGTTTTTTTTGTTTTTTTGCAGCAGAACTAAAAGATTGAGAAATTATAGTTTTGTTGCATTTCTAAGCAGAGACCCTGCCGGATGCCAGTAGTTTTTCTTCAGGGCATTTTATTTAATAACTATTTGAAATCAGGCTATATTTCACTTTCTGTCTATAGTAAGATATATCGTGGCCAGGAGTGGCCAAACATTTACACAGTCTTTAACTACAAAGTCTTTAACATGTACATCTGAAATGTTTCTTATGTTTTTATAATGGGATCTAAAGATGGAAATGACATGATGGTGCATTTCCACTTTCCTCTGCATCTCTGGGAAGTTGAACACAAAATCAAACCTGTTGGGAAAATGTGCCCATGAAGACTAAAATCTTTTGTTTATACTAGTAGCTATAGACAAATAGTCATAGATAAACTAGCCCAGTTTACTGTTGTGAACATGCCGACAGCGTAACTGGAGCGTTTGAAGGCGGAGGAGTGTGTCCAATGGCACAAGCGAGGAGGCGGTGTGTGGTGACAGAGAGAGGCGGGCGGCAGCAGCAGCCAGTTGTTGGAAAGCAGCGCGCTACTCTCCTCAACCATCGTCTGCATCAGGTGAATATCCGTACATCAGCAAAGGATAGAGCGCACGAAAAGACTCCTCTTGCTCATCTATGTTTTTCACTACCAACTTTACTTTAGTTTGATTTCCATCAACAGTAAACAGACGTGCGTAAAAGAAATAAAGAACAAAAAGGACACCGAGGAACAGGTGAGATCAGTATTTTTAGTTTTTTCTCAGTCTATGTATGTTTTAATTATTGTTTCCGTTTTTTTAAGTCAAATGAGCAGCAGTTCCCTGAGGTTTCCTGTGCGACACATTTCATGACACAGCTGTGAGTTACCAGCCTACCTGTTGCTGGGTTGTTGAGAGCTGCCTAAAGATAAAACTATATTAGACAGGGACGCTTGGCAACCCGAGGACAGACAGGCTATTCTTATGCGGCCTATTTTTGACAGGCATAAACAATTCATTAGGCCTTATTATGTAGAAACGTTTTTTCAGAACTGTATTTTTACTGTTTTTATTTTTAGCGACAAATGTCTGTGTGCAAAGACGAATCTGCGTTAGTGGGCACATCCCATTACACGAGTCCAGATAGATAGATAGATAGATAGATAGATAGATAGATAGATAGATAGATAGATAGATAGATAGATAGATAGATAG
>JBAMHW010000016.1:23442181-23454847 GCA_037177495.1 Rhadinocentrus ornatus | reverse complement strand
ATATAAATACATATATATAAATTATATTTATATATATATACAGGTACAGGTACATTATAAATTAAATGTACCTGTATTTAAAATTTAAAATTTTTAAAAAGTTTTTTTTAAGACTGTCTTTAAAAGTGTACATATGTTTTTTAAATTGCTGCAATACTCCTCTATGAAGAAACAGCTTTATAATGGAATACTCCCCAGAAGCATATTCCACATTTAAAGTAACAGAGGGCTTCTGCAGTCACTCACTGTTGTGTATTTGTGTGTGGATCAACTATATCTGGAAGGGATATCTCAAACCAAACTAATGCATCAAAATGAAGTTATTGTTTTTAAAATCCCCAAATTTTACACACAGATACTTGTCTAATTCAGACTGGTTAATCCAAAAGAGTAAAGGCTTTGCAGGAGAACCCTTAGTGCAAAGAGAAGAGATTAGATTACAGTAGTACGGGACATTTAGAAAAAACAGGAGCAGCCAAAGCCTTCTTCAGCATTCATATGGACATGTAAGCACTGTTAAAGACTGACTTAAAAACAACTTTACATTTTCATTTTCCTTTCCGGTTTATGCTTTTAGTTTTTTGCTTTTATTCCTCCTAATGAAAATCATGATCTTTACCTTTTCAGTTTCAAAACTGACGTATATCCTCATGCACTGCACTCAAATACTGCAACAGCCAAGGATGTATTTATTCTTGCTATCTGGTCTAATTTGATTTCTGTAACAAAAAACTTCACTCACTTAGCTTTTACTAAAGGGCTTCATGTTGTAAGTGCATGTTGTAGAAATGATTAAGCTTATGATGCCCAGAAATATGCAATTACTCTAAACATTTGCTGAATATTTAATGAAATCATCTGGCTTTTGTTGTTAATGTTGCATTTCTGGATATCTGCATGTTTCACTGTTGCATACTTAAATTCTGTGATTCATATGGCACCGAATGACACAATGGAGGTTTTATTTTGGCGATTAATTTTACTATAATGAATCTCCACAACAGGACGTTTCAGTGTTTCATCCTGATGACAGTTAGCAAACACTTTTGCCGGCTGGTGGGGGTCCTCAAATCCAAGTTTTGTTGCTCAGTTTGTGCTTTAATTTTTTTTTTTTTAAATCATGTTATTATCAGTATTCTAACATTTAATGTATGTTTGCTGAATTCTTCACTAGCTAAGCAAACAGATTTTTATTCTACATTTGTTTTGAGCCCTTTGAAATAATAATAATAATAACACAATCATTTGTAACTTTGCCCCAGCCTAGTTTTTATTTTGTTCAACACATGCCATTTAGTTTAATACAGTTTCTGTCTTTCAGGAGAAAATGTGATTCTGTTGCCTTTTTTTCCAGTTTGATTGAAGATAAAATGCTCCCTCCTGTGATGCTTTCATATGCCCTTTTATTTCTTCTTTTTCACCCACATTTCCATCTTTTTTTAACACACACAGACCTTCATTATCATGTCAGGGCCCTGTAAGGCAGCTTCACACGGCCACAAAAATGAGAGGGACGAGAGTGGACCACTTAAAAGCCTGGAGACCTTTATGACTTCACAATAAAGAGAAATAAAAGAAAAACAAATCTGCATAAAAAGGCTCATTACCACAGCTGGTTGTCTCTCAATAATTATGCCAGAGCCTCTCCTCATGCCACCCCATGGAGCATTTACCTTCCTTTATATTTCAGCTAACAGCCAAAAGGAGGGAAATGGAGGAATCCAGACTGGTCTGGACTGTCTGCTTCCTAAATGAAAAGACTGTCGCCGGGGTCATGTCTAGTCTGCTCCCCCGAGACCAGGCTGCGCCCATTCTGTAGGTCACGTCTGTGTCGTGTGTATACACACAAACCTGGTCTCTATAGCAACTGCTACTAGCAATAGCTTTCTGAGTTAGCATGCTGAAGTCCACAAAGCAGACTGAAGGGGCCCGAGGCCTCCAGCACAGATGCACACAAAAAAAGTGATTATATGAATGTGTCAGCCTCGTCACCTTTTGCTTCATTAGGCTGCTTAGTCAGTCAAGCCCATTCCTCTCTGCCAGAGAGGAGTGGGCTTGACTGCTCTTAGTGGGTAAAGAAGAGACAATTTATGCCCCTTCAAATATTACCCAACAGCAACATAAATGCTGTTTCTGGAAAGATTTAGTCCAATGGGAGCTTGTCACTCCCTAACCCCCTGCATTTAGACAGCCTTGTGCCAGTAAGACACATTTGAAACTTTTCATTTTCCAAAACTAAAATAGCAAGCATTTACTTTTTAAACACCACTGCAAAATAGAATTTCTAACTTCAGTCCAACTTCCACCACAAATTTATAAAGTTCCTCCAGCAAAGAGCACCCACAAACATATTTCCTCAGACACTTGAAGGGGCATCAGGTTCATAGTCATCATGAGAGATTAAAGAATGATTTTCTCAGGAGGCTGGGGTCAGAGATCAAGACCCTGCACGGCAGCTAGACACCCCATTGTCATGCATGATCTATTTTTTCAAATGAAGGACCAGCTTTAAAAAGAAAAGATTTGTAGATGAAATATCCCACGCTCTGTGAGGGAAGGCAGAAGAAAGGAAGAATTTCTAAATGAGACCAAAAAAGTACATGTTTTTATTAAGCTGTACACACAAACACACAAAAAGAAGCATTTGGGTTACAGCCAAAAATCTGCACACCATGCATTCAAAAAATCTCAAAGCAGCATTTTAATATGATCTTCACAGTAAAATAATTTCAGAGACAACCAAAAACACTAAAAAGCAAAAGTTGTCTTAAACGGAATACAAAACTCATTCTAAATTACGGAACATGTCATTTCTAAGATCAGAGGCATTACTACATAAATAAATAAATAGGTGTTGATTAATCTAACCTGTACATGAATGACTGGATATTAAAAACAGCACAAACTCAAAATTGATATGGTTAGTTAAGACAGTGCAGCTTAAAAATGTCACTGATGGGTAGTGTGTGAAAATATATTGAAATGTGAAATGTGTACAGGCCAATAGTTGAAACGTTTCTTCTAAATATATATTAACATGGAGGAGGGAGGCTTTGCAAGTCAGCCCTGAGCTTCCAGGCACTTAAGGTAAAAAAAGAAACCGTTCAGTGATCAGCTTCCAGACATTAATCCACACAATGCTGCCATATAAAAAAACAACAAAAAAAAACAGAGAAATTAGAGAAGAAACAAACAAAACAAAAAAAAAACATTTAGCACTCTTGAATCGGTTCTTTAAGGGAAACAAAGTCCCCTTACATAAACATAACATCTTTCTACTCAGGTAGTAAATACTTAAACCTGCTATGGTACCATTAAATATCTTAAATGCAGCATTTTACAGCAGTCTTATTCTGATAACACTATTATAGGTAAGTTGTAGAAAAATGTTCTTATAAAGTGGATGGAAATGCTTCTGGGGCCTGTATGACAAAGTGCAATTAATTGGCTGGCTACGTTTGGGTTTAGTCTGGGTTTCCGTCCCTGTCTGCGCGTCATGCTGGATGAGTGGTTAAGTCACCATGGTAACTATGCTCCATGATTCTCTGAGTTTACAAGTCGTTTAACACACAGCCATCTGAATATATTTTCTAATGTATTTCTTATTTCAGGTGCATTTAGCAGGACTGAAGTGATACAAACTTGTGTTTTGATGAGAAAATTAACTTTTTTTATGCTCAATAAAAAGGTACAAAAACATTAATCCACCTGCAATCAATTCCTACTTATTTTACCTCACTTTCTGATTATAAGCATTTATTAATAAATAAACATCCAACCAGTTGGGCAGGTATCATGTAGATATATTAAACAGTGATGAGTAGAGAAAAGCCTGCAATTAAAATGTGCTGTTTAAGGCAGCTCAGGATCAGGATTTTCTGTGGGAAATGTGAACTTTGCTCATCTTTTCTGACAATAAATGAGAAAAACCAACTAAATAAATGGAAACAAAAATAAGGAGGATAACATGGTCTCTATTCAATAGATATCCCCCCGGATCAATTATTGTGTATATCGTGATTGTAGGCCACAAATCAATACATTTTTTAAAATTTTGGATACAAATCAAAAACCTCAGCTGAGGAGTTATAATTTTTTAATGGGGTGACATAAAAATTAAAACAACTATTTCAGTATAACTTAGTGGTGATAAAACTAGATTTTATTTTAAAAAAAAAGCCACAGCCAGCCACAATATGTTATCTCTTCATCTAAATTTGCATAGGTAATGTTCAGACAAAGTGTCTTTAATCAAACAGATTTCTGCTTGTCAATCATGGTAAAAGTATATATACTTAACAGAGCTGCCAAACAGGAAGCTTGGTCTCCCAGCAAGCTTTGATTGATCAATTTGGTACAGGAAAATGAGAACCGCGCAACCGAGCATTTTGCCACTAGGGGGTGCTCCTGATATTTGAAGGATGGTTTTGCTTACAAACTCAACAGAATGGAACTGTCATGAAATCTTTTCAGTTAAGTAATGGGCCAAAGTACAGGTGACCTGCAGCCATCTCCTGTTTAGACTGGAGCTTCTGCAGCTTTAATGTGCTGGAAAAGATACACTTTCTGCATGTATGTGATGCCTGACTTTGTGAAGCCAGCTAAAAAAAACAAAAAACAAAAAAAAACTTGAATTTGCTTTGTGATACAAGCCCCAGTTCTTTCTGTATATCTTTGTTACTGAAACCAGTATCCGGCTGGTCAAAATTATGACATTGTCCATACTTAATCAGAAATGAGGTGTAATCTGTCTGTGGTTGAGTGTTTTCATGAAATGTACCCTTTACTTTCTGCAGAAATTCTTTGCAACAGCACACCATAGGCTGAGAGCTTAGGTTTCATTGCAAGTCCAGACATAAAGCACTCAAATTTCCTCAGTTCTGCATTAAGTATTGGTGGAAGTAGATGCCAAACAGAGAGCTGATGACTTGGCAGGCAGCAACCCACCAGGTGAGGAAGGCGAAGAAACCACGGAAGAAAAGTGGAGTAAGGACGGACCGCAGCGCTGTGAAAGTCTCTGTTAGGCGAGCTACTGTGGCCTGGATGTCCTCCTCCATGTCTTCCATCCCGTCTTCATCTTCATCAAGACCACCAGGCAGCACAGGTGCTGCTGTGGGCATCACCAATGCTGGTGTCACCCCAGGAGTCTCGTCTTCACCCATACCCCAGGAGAAACCTCCTGTAAGAAAGCACCACATGTGAGGTTTAACTGACACTAAAACTTGAGTCAGAGTAAATAATATAAAACTTTACTCTACTGATATCAGATATCAATAGATTAGTTTGACAATTTGGGACATTCACTTTAATTTGTTAACCCTTTACCGACCAGAAACTGAGGTGGGTCTGATTGAAGTGTGTAACTGGATCCAGTTTTAATTCTGCTAAATGCAGAA
The DNA here is from genome assembly GCA_037177495.1 of Rhadinocentrus ornatus. Classification (NCBI taxonomy): domain Eukaryota; kingdom Metazoa; phylum Chordata; class Actinopteri; order Atheriniformes; family Melanotaeniidae; genus Rhadinocentrus; species Rhadinocentrus ornatus. The sequence continues at coordinate 23,449,451 of JBAMHW010000016.1, read as the reverse complement.
CAGTTTAGTTGCAAGATAATGTCTTAGATAAGCTTCCATCTCCAATATGGCCGATTGTCAAAACATTGGCAAACTGGTCAGCATTTGCTGTTACCTGTTAAAATAACTTGTTTCACAAATAGAGCACAGGTGCCACAAGTTGATTAAACTCTAAAGAATCACTTCAACATTTTAAAGCTCTTTATCATTATTATGCTGAAAAAAGCAGAGTAAATTTCAGGAGGACGAGCAGAGGAATGAATATCCACCATATTTAATATCATCTGTTGTTCATCTCATTTTCAGACTGTAGCTACAGCTTGAAAAAAATATTTAGGCCACATTAATTATTGTCAATTAAATTATTAGCTAAGAGAAACTAATAATATTTCTGCATACTTGCTCAGCAAAAGGCGTTAACACTTCCAAGTTTAAAGTAAATCTTCCCACTGAAACTAAATTTCTGAAAGTTTTTGTAGCCGTCAGGGTATCTGTTCCCCTTCTTTCGTTTATTTCGTGTTGAAATTAAAGACGTGAGCAAGAGAAATACTCCAGCTCCTCCTTACTGCACACACAGAGCAGCTATGGCATGCTGTCATGTAAATCAGAAAAATAACACACTGTTACTTTGTGATAAAAGGACAAAATGTAAACCTGTTAAGAGAGAAAATGTGACTTTAAATGACTATCGGATTTATCTCGAAGTATGAACGTGTATAGCGACATCACTTCCTGGTGTTGAATGTGGCCGCTCTCATGGTGTTAGCGTTAGCTGCTAATGTGTACAGTAATACGCAAGAGAAGCTGATATTAGACAGAAGTGACAGACAACCAGGTGTGTATATATGCTAAGATCTTGCCGAGCCTCGGTAAGTCACGTGAAAGTAGGGCCACGTCACCATAAAAAAAGGATGTATAAAAAAATGATCAATCTCCAAGTTTTATGAACCGATATAGGATTAGTTAAATTTAAATCGCTTCAAATTGAGTTTTTACAAGAAACAGCCCCATTATGCAACATGCTTTCATGTAATGTTCATTTATTTAGTAGTAGCAGTGTTATTTACTTTGATAGAGCAGTGAAAATGAATGTAACTTAATACACTTTTACATTAAACATGTGATTAATACATCTACTTGACTTCGTAAATCTTTAAAAGTTGTAGTAATTTCTCACTTACAAATGCTGAATGTTGAGCCAAGGTAAGTTTATTTATAGAGCACATTTCACACAAAAGGCAACCCGATGTGCTGTTTAATTCAATTTAATGAGAGATTCAAAGTCTTGGTAGTTGTATTAAGTACAATCCTACAGAATTTCTAACTTACCATTTAATCTTTTATGAAAACCACAATGTAAACAATTTTTTACCTTTGTGTTTTTAGACATAATGCTAAGCTAATCTGTCTCCTCACTGTGGTCTCACATTTAACATATTACACCGGTCCTGGTCTCTTTCTTCGGTCCGAGCTCATCCAAATCTGAATGTTAAAGCAAGCCTTTAATTCTCAGCTGGAAGGCAAGGGGATGAATTGTAGAATAGCTCCTCAAATGTAGTTGTTCTGACAACAGGGGAAGGATTTTACTTACCTAGTGCTTTGAGTGACAGAGTGGAGAACAGGATCAGCAGAACAGGAACCAGATATTGAAGAGTAACTACGCTCAGGTAGCAAAACACATGTGTAACCTAGGAAAAAGAAAGAAAAAGAAAATCATACTCAGTTTTACTAAGATTTTATTTCCTAAATTAATAGTTTAAAATGTAAATATTTATTGTGCAAAAAAGTAAAACTCTTAGGAGGACAGAAAAAATCAAAGTGCAAGTTGTAAAAGCTTAGCTAACCTTCCTTTGGATGTCAATGGCAGCGATGCGTCCTGCCTCCTTCTTCATCTGTTCTACCCACTTCTGGGCCACGTTGAGGTAGGCTTGCAGGTGGTAACGGGTCAGTCCCAGTCGCAGCGCACACAGTACAACGATTATCCACAGACGCATGCTGTCAAATGCTGCACTGGGCACTCTGCAAAAGTAAGAGTATTAGAAACCAACCTGCTGACCTTTAGACAGTACATGGAGGACACCTATTATTTCCTGACTGTTAATTCTCTAATAGCTGGAATTACTCGTAGAAGATAAAAGGAACAGACTTACAGTGTGATGGAAGTCTTTCCAAAAGGTGCATTGGCCAGGAAGTCTCTAGCAATGGGTTTCACCCACAGAACCAACACAATGACTGGAGAAAGGAAACTCATTTGCAGCAAAATCCTGTCAGGAAACAGAGACAGCACTGAGATCCATGCGCAGTAGAGTTGGGCTAATACAAATACTAGCATCAGAAATACATGTCGACCCTGCAAAAAAGTAAGGGGATCCGTATCGGCAAGTATTTCTGTCTAAACACCATCCGATACCATGGAAACAGAATCATAATTCTTTGTTTCTTGCCCAACCCCAGGACACACAAACACAGGAAGTTACGCAATCTTGCGCAACGATTGTTTTGAGTTAGGAAGCGGGGAAGCAGCTTCACGTGAGTCACTGTTGTGCTAACATTTCGCATTAGCATTATATTAGCGATTACTTGTTAGAAAATTCCACTAGCAAAACAGTGACATGCCTCATACGCAGGGCAAAAGTTTCCAGAGGCGGCACGAATGCTGCCAAACACCAGCAACCACAACGAACCGCAGCAATAAACACTGGCAAATGTCATTAAAAAAATGTGAGGAATTTGCAGACGTTGGAGACACAGGGCTGATCATTTAGGGGAAACAAATGTGATGAGAGAAATTATGAACAGGTTCTCGGATACAAATCGGAGCATGACCCTTCTCTAAAAAAGTAGTTTATAGGTAGTAGAAAGGATTTATACTTCAGCTGTGCAGGGGTGGGTCTAGAAAAAAACAAGGGCACTGACCAGGAAAAGGGGGGCACAAATAAGACCTCTTTTTTTTTTAAGGTCTAGATTTTTATAAAATATTAATCTTATTACAATTAAAGGGGTCGTACAGTGTAGAAAAGTAAAGAAAAACCCAAGTATAGGTTAGTTAACATTAAATATTTCTAAACACTGACTTGCTTTGTCTGTTGATAACAGTACAGTTAAAAGTGGCAAAGTGTCGTAAATGGTGATTTAATCATGATTTATTCATTTGTAAGCTGTAATTAATCTGATATATAAATTTAATGTTTTATAGTTTTACCTATGCTAGGCAATTACCAGTAACAATATCATACAAAAGTCTTTAATAAATATAATTTATTTAAATTATAAATTTAATAGACCTCTTAATAAAATATCACAGGTACAGATACTCAGTATCGGCAGGTATCGAAATTAGTATTGTACAGAAACAGAATCAGAACATCTCTAGTGCACAAACATCACTTTTATCTTTTCTAAATAAAAACTTCTTACTGAATGAGTGGGCGGTTTGAGTTCATCTGTACAGCATCTAGATGAGTCTGAGCCAGCCGAAGTCCGGGAAAAGCCAGGAGAGCGCCAATGTAAGCGCAGACAGCAGCCAGACCAAGCTTCACCGTCAGCTTAGTCACTGGGATCCTGATGTCAAAACAACCATCAACAGCATGAAGCCAATATGGCTCCATCTAGAGAAGATATGCCTAAATACAACAAGCAATATCAAGCACTTTAAAAAGGTTCCTTTGGTATGCAGATACTTACGACCAGTCAGCATAGCCCTGCTGTTTGGCAAATATCTCCAAATTGTCAAATAGGCTAGAAAAGCCAGGCTCCAGGCCGAACTCCAGGTAGTCCTCTCTGACCACAAGCACCAGCATGGCCACCAACAGAGACAGAAAGCCAAAGGCAAGGCACACCGAGCGTTCACCACCCTCCTCAGAGCGGAAATAGTGGCTCATCAGAGTGTGAAGGGTCTTTCTGAGGGTTATGGGTTAAAGCAAAGTAACCAAGAGGCAACTTATCTAGCCTATGACTCCATACATAATTTATTGAAGATTTTAAAATTCCAAATACCTCATTTTAAGTTAATTCCTAATATAACTTATTACTGCTAACATATATTTTCACAACTTATCACAATGGTGCAATAGTGACCGAATACTTCATGACTTTTGCTACCACATCACATAAGAAACTGAAGAAACTGCAGCTTTACAATGACATTTTCAAGTTCTCTTTCTTTAGTCAGTACTAAATACACTTACAGACTCAGCTGCTGTGTTAGAAAAAGTTGATATACAGTCAAAAGGATACAGACCAAAAAGAACTGTAATGACACACCAGATGGCTCCGATATTGACCTCTTTGCTGGCATCCACCACACTGTAGTAACACTCAGTGAAGAGGAAGACCCCAAATGCATAGAGTGCAAAATCTACAAGCCACTGGTACTCCAGGAAAAAACGCAACACTGTAAGCAGAAACAGAAAGTTAAAGCTGAATTTCATAAAATATTTTCATAGAATAAGGTATACTGATAAATACTGCATATGTAATTTGGGTCAGTAGTCATAATCTGTGCTTATAGCATTATCTGTAACTGTAAATAAGTAACTGTGATGTAGAGAAAGGAGTGTTTGCTTTACCAAGAGCATCAACCACTCTGACTGGTGTTTTCTCCAAATAAAGGTCGATGTCTTTGGGCACAGTGAGAGGCTTGTTCTCCCCATTCTGTCGTCTATGAGCAGCAGTGAAATTTTGTGGGAAAACACAAGCACATTACAACTTTGTAGGTGAGTTTTATCAAGAGGAAACTCAAAGAGACAGATCAGCAACCCATCAAAATATAATGTGTCTGGGCTAGACAAACTTTTACTTTAGGAAATCTGATTTTTTATTTCATAACATACAGCGACTCAGGTATTTAACACTAAAAATCTAAATAGAAAAATACATTCCCCATTTCTTACCTGTCTCTTTTGTTTAGTTTCGGCATCTGCTTTCCAGCCAATGCACATAGCTCTCCCTCTGAAGGGTGTTTGAATCGGAACAAACTGAAAGAATCAACATCATTTATCTGCGAATTGCATGTAAAATTAATGAAGCCGTATACGCTAGCATTAAGAGGGCAATTACCTGCCATTGCAGAGGAGCCAGCGGGCAAATGAGCAGTGTGGAGCCATCCTCTGCATGACGCTGGCAGCCAGCAGGCTGACCACCAGCTGAATCCCCATCAGCGCCTGTCAGAGAATACAAACACCAGCAAATGAAAACACTATTGTGTCAGATGGTGATGCATAACAGAGCAAGAGGTCATTTTTCTGGCGCTGCAATAAAACGGACAGAAGTGTTTGGGAAAAAGCAGTCTTCAGTACAACAATTAACATTGTTCACATTATTGCACATTCTAGTAGAAGCTAAAGATGCAAACCACAATATATAATAAAAAAAAAAGAAAAAAAAAGCGTCAACTGTGTAATAAAAGCAACCTTAGATAAAAGTTTGGCTAATTTAAACACAGGGTGTGTTGCAAGTCCCTACAAAATTAATTAAACTTAGCAAATGGTTATAGTGCTAAATTTAGCTAAAACTCCACCACCTGTCAGCCTGCTGCAGCAGTTAGCCAACTAGTTAGCATTAGCAAAGTGTCTTTCCGCAGCTATTTTGAGCTCTAGGGAGCCCCAAAGCGTGATTTTTACGGTTGAAGGCTTTCGTGTCTGGATGTGAATGAATTTACCATCTCCTCTATTAGAAGAAGAGGTCGAAATCAGAGCAACTGCCGTAGCTTCTGTACATGCAGGACAGTCTTTGACAGCTGGACCAACTGACATGTGAAACTGACCAATGCACCGGATGTAGTCGCTGGGTCCCGAGATGCCTTCAAGTACTCCGCGAAAGCTCAGTAAATTAGGCTTTTGATAAAAGCTGCTGATACTGACTACGAAACCCATAGGTTTCACAATACAACTTACAAATGTTTTTCTTTATTTTCCCCCAGTTGTGTTTAATAGTTCTTTAGACGGTCGCAAGCAATCTGATGTAAGTAAATACTTTATTACGTTCCAAAATGTGTTGCCTGCTTTCAATTGCTCCAACTACTTTTTTTTCTTTCTTTTCTTTTTTTTTCTTTCTCACATCTTTTGTACTTACCTAGCATGGTTTACAACTGTGGATCTGTTGGATTTGGTAAGATTATGTAAGGCAAGGTTAATTAACAACAGGCGAGTAACATGATTCAGTAAACTGTAGAGTAGAGATGCTGAGTTCTTTAGAAGTAAAAATAAAGAAGCGTTCATCATTCTGATTTTAAGATGAATGCACATGTTTCATGCAAGTCAAAACTATCAATCAGCCTTAATTGTTCTTTACTCGTACAACATTTTTGTAATGCAAAATGCAAGTCAGAGAGCCTTATAAAGTAACAAGGCGCAAAAGGAAAGAAAAAAAATAATAATTTTTTTAAAGATTATAATAATAAAATTATTAAACTTGTGTAAAGAAAAAACAAAATCATGTGACTGGCACCTTGCATGCTTGTAGGTGTCACATGATCTGATTATATTATTATATAGCTGTGGTAACAGGCACAGAGTCTGCTACGTCAACAAGCAAGCAGAGTTATGAAAACTCAGACAGGCCATGGATGCGCTTCTGGAGAAATACAGTTGGGTTAAAGGTGAGGTAAATCTCTACAGCAAAGACTGGATTTTCTTACCATGCGAACAACTATAGACCTGTCTCTAACCTTTCTTTTATATCCAAGATTATTGAGAAAGTTGTATTTCACCAGCTTAATGACTTTTTAACTAAAATCCTTATTTGACTACGGCTGCTTTGGCGTGTTCTTGCCTTGTGACTGTAGTCTGTGACCGTGTCTTCTCTCTCACGCCCTTTCTTGGTAGCGAAGCGTCATGCAGGTGCAGAGCCCTGCTCTAGTCTTTCCTACATGTTGTTGTTTATGCTTTTTTGCTCTTTTGATTGAATAAGCTTGGTTGATTATTCATCTTGGGTCCCAGCCCTACTCTCAATTTTATTTTTTATTTTTTTACCAGGGCACAGCAAATGTTGGGGAATGACATGATATGCACCCATCATATGGTAAATAAAATATCAAATGTTTACTCGTACCCACTGTTATGTGCTCACGTACCACTAGGGGTACGAGTACCCCGAGTTGGGAATCACTGCTGTAGATCACAGAATCCTGTTGCACATGCTGGAAAACTGGGTTGGACTTTCTGGAGCGGTCCTTAACTGGTTCAGGTCCTATTTAGAAGGCTAGAGTTATTTTATTACGATCGGCAGCTATGAATCCGAGCAAGTAGCCATGACTTGTGGAGTCCCCCAGGGGTCAGTCCTTGGACCTCTT
>JBAMHW010000016.1:23382428-23424787 GCA_037177495.1 Rhadinocentrus ornatus | reverse complement strand
ATTATTATTATTATTATTATTATTATTATTATTATTATTATTATTATTATTATTATTATTATTATTATTATTACACATCTTCTTTTATATGAGAAATAGATAACTATTAATGTGTGTGATTCCATATCATCTAAATCCAAAGTCTGGTGTTATCATTGTACATTGAATTGCAGTGGCCCATATAAACCTGTTTCTCTGAACTTATGAATTCTGGGTTTGGTAGCCTAGCAACAGCCTCTGACCCATGCGAGAGAAAGAGGGGAAAAAAAACATTTTTAAAGACTGTCATGCAGGCTTAAAACCCTCAAAGGACATCAGATTTCAGTGGATGTAATCTTTGAGTATTTTGTGTAATGGTTTGTAAGATTTTTTTTTTTAGTGTGTGTGAGCGTGTGTTTGTGTGTATGTGAATGTTGGTTGAAGAGAGTGCTATTGTCGTGGATTGAACACTGTTGGCTGAAATAGGACATGTAAGAACCTTTTTCACATGTATCTAACTAAGGTAAAACAAGATTTAAAGGAAAAAACTTAAAAGTGAGTTTATATTTAGCTCTATTCATCAGCATTAGCAAAACAAATTAATTGTTTTAATTACAGTAAATTGTTGTAGATGTATCAGTCCTGCCTATTATTATAAATTGTTTTATACTGTAAATCTTTAATGAATCATTTTTATTCTATTAGACAATTCTTAGATTCTTAATAGACAAATCAAGTCAATCAACATATTTATTGTGTTTCCATTTTAAAAAATTATTTTAAACTGCATATTTTACCTTTTTTTTTTTTTTTTTGTGAAAACATCTCAAATCCTCTCTGTTATATTATCAACCATACAAAACTTTCCAGAGTAAAGCTTCATCCTGAATCAGTGTATCATTTAAAAAATTTCCTTTTGGAAAGAATCATGTGCACCATGTAGAAAACGTAAACACATGGATCAGGCTGCCTTCTCTCACAAATAATCTTTTATGTTTTGCAGAAGTCAGTACAAACTAAGTACAGTCACAAAGAAAGCCCACTTTTCCCTTTGCGAGGCGCAGAGGTCAGTGACTGGGTCATAACAAGGCTTCATGAGCCCCAGCATCTGAGGTGAGACACAGTCTTAGTTATGTTAATGAACTTCTTCTGTAAACACATTTGAACTTTGGTCTGTTTTGTATGTAAGATGTGCTCATGTGGAAAAACTGCCATGGTGGTTAAGTCCCTCATTTTGCTAATTCCCTCCATCCTCCTCTTACTTTCTGTTCACCTGCCTCTGAAGATGCCTTGTAGTCCAGTGCTTGAGCTCACACAGAGAAACATCTTTCATTTAGTTATTTATTTTACTCATTTAGCCTAATTCTGGAAAGATCCAAGGTACACCTTCATAACTTTACAGAATTTCTCTGAAATCTTTTAATAATACTTTTTTTTACGACATAAAAAGGTTTTACTTTTCCATATTCCTATTTTTGATTGCCTGATTTTTTTCATTTCCTAAATTTATGTTATTTAAAACATGTTTACATGATATCTTATTATCTATCATTTTGTTTTTCCATAATTATTTATTTTTGATTTGTAGCCTAATTGATTTGCAGATAGATTGGCTTTTTAGTCTTGAAATTTTAACATACATGTTGCATCACAAGGCTTTTGACTTCAGCTGTCAGCTCCTCCACAGTCTTGTTGGCAAAGCCTTGCAAGCTGTGTTTCTATGTTGAAGGTGATGGAAGGGTGAAGCCAGAGGTATGTGACTTGCACACTTTCCTTTCACTTTCAATCTTGGTGTTGAGTGACAGGACTAAAGATGACCTTCCTCATTCTAGCTGCTGAGGCAGCCCATCAAGGCCCAGAATGCTGCTCAGCTCGTGCATGTTCGGCCTCCTGTGGAGAACAAAGTAGAGGGTGTGATGGAGGCAGCACCAGGGAGTGAAAGAGAGGAAGCTGAAGCCCCATCCATTGGGATTGAGGGCCATCATCGGGGAGAAACAGAAGAAGTGATTTTTTTATTTCCCTCCAGGGTAACACTAGCATTCTGTGACATTGCCCTAGTTCTATATTGCCCGCCTCCCATCCCCAAGAGAGAAAGTTGCATTTGAGAATCAGACAAGGAAAGATCAGAGGAGATTTCACAGCCTGTGGCTATCCTTCATAGTGTTCCACCACCTCTTAAACCTTCTTCGCTTTGCCTCAACTCGTAGAGGGCTGTCGGTCTACTTAGTCAATATCATATCCACAAACTAGATAAATCGATGCAAACAAGCTTTGGCTGGACATGAGCTTTAGAAGTGGAGGCATAGCTACAGGCTAAATTTGATGCAGAGATACATCAATCCAGAAGTGACACTCTTCACATCTTCTTGGTATTCATAACAGCAAATTAGGAGCTTGTGTGCACAGGTCTACATTCATGCTGCATTTTCCCCTTCAAGGACCCATGTGCAGGTGGTCCATTTGTTGCAATTGTTCATTTGGAAGCCCAACCTATTCGGGCTCATCTTGCCATCACCTCCTCAGCTCCGCCATCCCACAGAAACCAATTCGGACCTCTGCTCCACACCGTCATGGCATGTTGGCCATGGGAGATGGAGTCCTTTCAGATTCTTGGCTACAACTCCTGCCTCCCTCCGTCACTGCCCCCTCACTGCTTCTCAACATTTTCTCAATACGCCTGGTGTATCAGCAGGGTGGCTAGACAGTGTGAGATGACTGTTCCTGAGAATCTGTTAGTTATTCTGCACATTTTGTGACCTTTTAAAGTACAAAAATTGCATGTGTGTTGTTATTCTATTTTATCTGCTGTAGCCCCTTTGCAAAAGCATCTGAAACAACTGAAGCACCGATTATGTGTTTAAACAAATTGATTGGGAGTTCAACCAGTATCAGGTTATCTGTAATGGCACAGCTTAACACCCACCATCCATCCACTGCTTCTTAAAGTTGGCATCCTGCTTTTATCAGCCTGCTGTTTGCTGGGACTTTTTCTTTCTTTAATGCTAAAGTGCACCACTTGACTGTTCTCAAACATTATTTTAATTATACCCTCCGCATTATGTGGCTTGATAGGAAATAAATCTCTTCAAATAAATACAGTGGATAAAGGAGGCGTAAAAGGGGCCTAATGCCTGTGTGTGCATGGGCGTTAAAACAGTGGGGTATTTTTACGTAAATTAAAATCCATAATTTGGAGGAAAATAGAAAGGACAATATCCGAATTTGAAGAACAAAGGAAAGTTTTAAAAGTAGGATAAACTTATGGGACCAAGAGGAATGACAAATGAGGAAGTGGGTCTATAAAGGTTACACTTTTTAGTATCCTATAATAAATGCTGCTGTGAGTACTGTAGTAATAATCATAAGTTGCTTTTTTTTTCTTTTTTTTTTGCATTGGTATTTATTTCTTTATGTTCTTCCTTGGAGCACAGATGCCTCTGGCATCTCAATGCACACTGGCTGAGTAGTGGCTGCATTAAAGATTGGTGGTGCCTGTGATGGTGGGGTGCAGAAGGGTGACCAACAGAGGAGGGAGGGACAGGGGTCCCCTGAAAGGCAGCAGGCTGCAGAGTGAATGGAATGGGGGAAGAGAAGGTTGGGGGGCATTAGCGGCAGAGGCAGGATGGGGGTGGTGGGGGTAATAGTGGGGGCTTCCATTGGTTCAATGCAACGGCTGAAGCAGCTGTGAAAGGATGTCTCCCCTTTTTCCCACGCCCAGTACGACGCAGAGACCCAGCTTCAGCCTGCCAGGGTCAAGTCACATTTCTAATACATACACTGGTCCTGTGGACTCTCACAATGCATACGCACAACTCATTTGTTTTATGTATGCACACAGACAGACACACAAACTTGCATACACGCAGCGAGCAGACAGCCTCTCAGACAGAGCCTCTCAGACACTCTGTGCAGTGGGGGCCACTACCGTTGGCAGTGCTGCCTCATCTTGCATTTCAAAAATGAACAAGGTGAAAGTGCATTCACAAATATTCATTTAGACTTTACTGTTAGACTTGCCATTTCTGCAGTTTTAATTCTAGTTGGTCAGTTATAGAAATATCTGCACAAAGAAATTTTGAGTTTGTATTTATGTCTATTATTATACACTTTTACATTTACCTCTAAGCCCACTTCATATAACAATATATCTGTTAGTGTCTTCCCACCAGTTGCTAAATTGAAGTCCCTTACTTCCCTTTATCTGTTCATATCACAGTTGCCAAATAAACTATAATCATATACCAGTGAGGGGGATGTAAACGCTTTGTTCCAAAAGCCCTCGTCCCAAAACTGCACCCCCACCAGCCCAGTGCCAGATGCCCTGTTGTATTGTGTGGGTGCTGGGGAGCAGACAGGCAGGCAGCCCCTTTCCTGTCCGTCTCTCTACACCATGATGTCACACCAGTTGTCTGTCTGTCAGGGCCTGCAAAAAATAACTTTCAATGTGGGAAAGGGGTGTTGGTGGTAGAAGTTCAAGGAGGGGTTCAAGGTTGGAATAGGATCCTTTTTTTATGTGGACAAAGCTTGGGGGTTTGGTGTTGAAGGAAGACACTGTCTGGCCTGAGAGGTCAGCTCAAGTGGACTTGAGCAAGAAGTGTGTAATATGTGCATGGGCATAACTTTACATTAGAGTCCAAACTCCTTGTTTAGTTTCGTAAAGGGCCTGGAAGAAGAGGAAAGGAAATTAACCTTTGTTTATTATCAATCCTATAAGGAAAATCTTTAATTGTACACAAATGTAGTGACCTCAGACAATACATCAGTTTAAGTATTAAGCATGTTATTTGGGATAACTAAATTTCCAAAATTTTACACTGAGTGAATATTATACCCTAAACAGCAAATGTTGATGCTCTCATTGGAAGTTTTAGATTTTCCTTAGTAAACAGGGGAGTAAATCGAGTTGCTTATGGATCTGCTCCAGGATTACTGGTAGTTGTTTCAATGTTGTCACGCTCTCCTCCTTAGTTTTAAATGTTCAACCACAGGACACATACTTTTTCCAGTAATAAAGTTCAGAAAAGTCTTTAAGAATATTTAAAGCCATGAATTATTATTCATAACAGTGTTTACATGTTATTTAAAAAAAAACTGGTAGACATCATAGATCGTATCATATACCTCCATGTAAAGTGACAATGTTTCATGTCCAAACTTTTTATAAGTTGTTACACATTATTATAAAGATCGAATGCTTTCTAGCTTGGTGTGATATTGCTGCTTCACTCACATCCTTTTATAGCTCTCTTACTGTTATCAGAACTCTTTAGGGCTTGAAGTAGTATAAAAATATATTGAAACATTTTTGGCTTTTTTAAAGGTTTGCTATACTTTATAAAGGCATTAATGTCAATCTGAATAAAGTTTTTCTCGTTTCCTGAATTGACTTTATGGAGAATTTTCATCTGGCAGCAGTAATGTGTTGTTTACAGCCCACCAGCAAACACAGACAGAGACAACAGGCTACTTTTTCAACTGGTAAACATTTACTAGGACTCACACACCTTTGTCATTCATCCTCTGTTTGGACTCCTGGCTTAGTATGTCTTTCTTCTCCTTGCTCTTTCCATCTCTTCCTTTAATACATTTTTGCCTTTCTATCTTTCTCTGGCTGTGGAAAGAGTTGATAGCATTGGGAGACAATGGAGAAAACCCACTTAATTAGCTGGACGAGAAGTTGCATTGTGGCAATTACCAAACACAAAGGGATGGGAAGGTATGGCTCTGTAACGTGCTTCTGCTTGCATTTGCTTGGCTGTTGTAGCCCTGAGTACAAGCAGGCCTTTATAGGGAGAATGAAAGCAGTAACAATGGAAGACAGGATGTACTCCACATGTAGAGCCATTTCCAGTCCTTTTACAACGAGGGACAATAGAAGCTGCACTCTCTTATAAGCTGGAAATGCAGAAACTGTATGATCTCCACAGATGGTGCCAACTTTTTAGGTGCTTTTTGTGTGGTTCTGTGATTTGTTTTTCCTTGTTTCTTTTTATTGAGATAATAATACAGATCACTTTATCGTATTAACAATTAATCATGTTTATAATTGTTAGGTAGTTATACAAGTACAAAAATAGGGTTAAAACGAGTGAACTATTCAATTACAGACTGCTGTGAAATCTTTCAGTTTGTTATCAGTCATTTACAGATTACAATAAAAATATGTATGAAATAAAAGGTAAGAAGGCTCCTAGAATATCACATGCTCATAAACCAAAGCTGGAACTCCACTTCCTGTTTCATGAAGCTTTTACATTTTAAGACTTTGGAGACTTGAGCAACCAATCTAACAATTGTTTCACATGGCTTTAGTTTTTAAATAGACCGGCTGAAAACAATAAAAAAGCAGGAGTAGGATGTTTTCAGCCTATCATGCGCTATCTTTAGCTTAGTTTGCAACAAGCACATAGCTAGCTGCAGTTTATGAATCGTTCTAGTGAATATCAGCCAATGAAATTAGAGGTTATTGGCTGGAAATGAAAAGGCATTTTTTTGATGAGTATAATGTTAAATAAATTTAAATTCTAGATCTGCTGCTCTTGACGTTGTTAAATTGTTAATCGTTTTATTTGTCATGGCAGCAATGACTAAAGTGGTCTGTGATCGTGAGTTAGCTGAGTCGTTGTCACAGAAGACTTAGTACTAGGCTCAGTTTTTGCTAAATAATGTTTTATATGTCTCTAGTTTCAAAATTGACCAACTGAAAACAATAAAAACAGAAGTATGTTTTCAACCCACTAATGAATTTGCACTAGCTTAGTTTGCATTGAGCATTCGCTAGCTGCAGCTGATTATTAAATGTGGTAGTAAATTCCATCTGGTAAAATTACCAGTTGTTGACTACACATGAGACAACAGCTGTCTTTACAGTAATATCAAAGAAATTTGAATGATAAATCTGCTGCTCTGTTAAATTTTAAATATTTTTTAAAATATTAAGAGTTTAAAATGTTTAGCTAACATCAACTTAAGTGTGAGGCCTCTGACAGTGAATTTAGCAGTTAATTCTTAGTCACAGTAGAGTTAAGAAAGTAGTAGGCTCAGGTTTTGCTCATTAATGTTGTGTTTATTTCATTATCTATTGCATTAGCAGCTACTGCATTCCATGTGAAAAAATGATCAGGTTGATATTGAAAATGATTTCAGCACATCTTGTTTTGTTATTAATGACATAATAGCACTTGAACCTTATGAACCTGATAATTTGAACCCCTAAATTTGGCCTGAACGTCTTAAACATTTCAGAATAATTCTATAAAAGTTAGTTAAGATTGTTTTACAAATCATAACACAGAGATTTGTTTTATAAATTAGTTAATGTGTTAGAGTCATAAACTAAGAGAAAAGAGATTGATTTGTATAACGGTATATCTTAAAAATTATGTTAAACTGATGGATAATGCTCGATAGAAACATGCTTTAAAAGCATTAAATGTTTTATATGAAATGTATGGAAATTGATCTACTTAGATTGTTTTCTGCAAGCTAAAGGCTTACAGATCATTGCAGTGAGAGCAATTGTATGCATAATGTTGGAAACTGCCTCCATGCTTTAGTAGCCAGGAGCAAGTTCTTAGTGGTGGAACGTGCCCTTTTGACATCATCAATACAAGCCTGTGATGTATTAGTTATTGTGCAAAGACCAGCTCAGCAGGTTAAAATGTGGGGTTGAAATGCAACAGTCAATGATACAAGCCCCATGTTGATCACAGTTTTTCTTACATCAAATTCTAATGAAGAGTGGTCTAAATGTTAACATTAAAACAATGTAAATATATCTTCACTTGAACGTAGTAATTTTTTAAAGCTTGTTCATTAGGCTGCAACTAACCTAGTAGCCCAAAAACTTCTTTAGCTTGAAAAATGATAAATGATCTGCACTAATAAAGAAACCTTTTAAATCTGTCTAGTTCTACAAAGTGCTTTACAATGTGTTTCGCATTCGCACAAAGAGATATTTAGGACTACTTATTATAAATATGCACTCTATATACTATATGCTCCCCATTTTTTCCCTAAAATCACAATCAGCATTTTGCCCACAACATTGTGAGTTAAATGAAAGCAGATCCATTGTTATCCCTCTTGACCACATGTGAAACAACAAGGTTAATTATTTTCTCTGCTCTTTCATTTCCTTTACTCTTGCACTTATTTCTATTCCTGATTATCCTGTTGCTTTGAACCAAAGTGGACACACTACTTTTCTATTTCTATCTGGCCATGAGTGGGCCGCTGCCTGGTGCCACTCTGTGTTCGGCATGTGTGTGATTGTGTTTTTGCAGAGTTGGGTCTAGCAGAGAGCATCTTCCTCTAGTGGAGTGGCCTGAGGGGATTTCTTTCATGAAGTCAGATAACATCCAGGCGACCCCCTCTTCCCTTTTTTATAGGAGTTCTTTAACCTTGATAAATGAAGTAGTGGCGGGAAGGGAGTGAGGAAGGGAGGGTGGGAGGAAAAAGTTGCAGGCTGTGTTGGGGGATGAAGCTCTGATGTGGGATGGAGGAGAGATAGAGAAAGGAGACACACCAACTCCCTGTCCGGCTTGCTCTCAGGATCAATAACGTTCGGTAAGCTGCTGAGCACTCCTGTCTGGCAGCTCTACCATAGGGGATGGAAGAAATAGAGATAGAGGGGGAGGGAGGGAAAGAAAAGGTGTGTTAAGAAAGCCTCGTATTCTCTGTCTTGTCACAATTTTTTTTTTTTTTTTTTTTTGTGAAGGGGAATCAAGGCAAGTGACAGAGATGGAAGGAAGGAGAGGAACATAGATGTAGGGTGAAAATGGAGTTGATATCAACCCACCTATCCTGCTAAACATGCTATCCACCTGCCTATCTATCACCCACCAGAAAGGTACACGCTCATGCACACGCACACACACTCTAAGGTCTCCTTTTACAATGCCACAAGGTTACCGAGTGTCGATACAAACGCGCACACCCCTCCAACAAATGGGATTTGGCATGTTCAATCAACAGTGCTGCCAGATCCCTGTTGTTAAGTGTTGCAGAGCCATATCTGTCGGCGGCGGGCCTGAGCTATGCTACCTGGACCCGCTAACTGTCCCCTAAATATCCTCTATTAAAGGCCTCAGTAATAGAATTATCTGCTGCATTTGTCATTGGATTTTAATAGGTGTGTGTGCTGTGGCATAAATAGTGAACAGAGAGGGAGTTGTCACATTGTGCACCTGTTATAAAAAAGCCTTCAGTGACTCCTTCACCAGTGCCTTGAGGTCATGGACACCTCAGCTCTCCTCCTCTTCATTCACCCTCTTCTACTCGATTTCCCTGCTTGACGTTTAAGTCTCTGGTCTCTCTGCTTGGGCCATCTCTCCTGGTCTTTTTTCTGTCCTGTGTTAGACCTGATCCGTTCATCTGCTCTCCCCTAATCCTGTGCTAGAGAAGCCTTCTCTTCACCCCTCTTTCTGCTTCCCATTGTTCTTTTTTTTTAACTCCATGCCTCTTCCTGTTTTACCGTGTCCCTGTACTCCTTGTGCCTCTTTCTTCTCTTCTCTTTTCCTCCTCTTTATCCCCTCCCTTTGCTTTTTCCCCAACCTCTCTTTATGACTTCTCCATCAACTTTTCCTCCCCTTTCACTTACATTTGCTGCCTGTAATTAAGTTAGTGATCAGTTGACTGCCCCTATCATTGGTAGAGAACAGGTTGGTCCTCCCATCCCAGGAGGGGGGTACATTGTCTGTGCTGGTTAACCAGTGTAATCCCCCTGTTAGGGACAAAGGGCAGTAACTTTACTAACTCAGCCACCTCTGAAGGGCATTAGCCCCCTGACGAGAGCCTTACCCTATCCTGCTCCTGCCTGCCCCAACATCATACTGCTGGCTCTTTGCTCATCTAAAGAAGCCAGTCTGACTTTAGACTGCATAGAGTAAATGCAGAAGACTTCAAAAGCACATTTGTGTATGTTTGATAATATCTACAGTTCCACATTATTCAGCTTGTTGCCTTAGCTACCTTGCACTGTATATTACATTTTTGCATAAACTGAGCGTTTATCAAAGTGTACACTAATAGGATCCCTCAATTCATATTTCCACCCCACCAGAACATATCCACACATAGTGCACCATATGAACATAAATCACGTAGTGCTACTTTAAACCCAAACACAGTATCCCCACATACTGTACCTCACTCACTCTCTTTGCCTCTGTTTTCTTTATCACACAAACACACATTCACACAGAGAATGAGTAGGTAAGGTTGCTATGGGAACGGCTGGTCAGAGTTTACCAGAGGGGAAACAAACAAAGTACTGTTCATGAGAGCAGGTTGGTCTATGCAGAAGGAGAAGTGATACTCTCAGTGTGTGTGTGCAAATGTAGGTTGTGTGTCATGTGTAAGAAGTCTTTAGATAAATGTATGAAACTGGACGTTCTGTATCCCTTCATGTTTGTCCTTTTCACCATACAAGCAGATATGCTTGTATTTAGAAAAAAATAAAATGTTTAAACTGCTCAATATGAAGTTGTGTTTTTTCAAATGAACCCAACTGGATTTTTATGCTCATGTGGCAGCCCAGTTTGTTTGTTTGTTTTTTTCTTTTAGATCAGTTTAATAAGCTACATTCACACCAAGCTCATTCTCCATACTGCTTCATTTTTAAAGCTGCAGCTAAGGAATATTTTCATGTCTGCTGGTCACAGTTTTGTCAAGCCCAGGTGGTGATCCTCAGGTGTTCCAATTTCAAAATAAAACACATTTAATAAAAGTTGAACAGTAAGTAGAAAGCACAGATTAGGTAAAAAAAAAAAAGGAATATTTAGATTATGTGATTAAACTATAGCATACGAAATACAAGATTAAAAAGAAGACAAGAAGCTTAGATTTGCTTTTTTTGCATGGAACCTGTATTATGTCTATCTCTGCATTACAGCACTGTAATTGCCCTATTCCTGCTTTGCTTTCTTAACTCTTGCAGTATCTTGTCTCTGATTTTGTCCTCTTCTTTGGGAGTAGGTCTTGTGGTAGTTTCTGTTAAATCCTCTGAGTTACAAATAGCAGCATACCAGCACATCCTTTCCGTCATTTCTCCAGCTTTTTCACCGTCCTTCTTTTGATTCATGTGAATAAAATGCATTGAAAGTCAAAAGCAGCGTACAAATCAGTCCCATAAAAATGCCACTGTTGACTCCATCTGCACCCCCTCTCCATCTTTAAAGCCCCACACATGGCTGTTTGAGTACAATTATTACACATATGCTTTTAGTCTTAGTTCCCGTTTCTATTTATTTGCCCTGAAACAAGCAAGTCCAAAGCCTTGGGGCAAAAACATTCCTGACGCCATCACCTCACCATCTTCCCCTCCATCACTGCCACCCCCCTGCTCCCTCAGCCCTCTCCTTCAGGACTGACAGCTAGACAGACGAACTGTTTTCTCTTTCTTTGCCTTTCACCTCTCAAACCTCCCTCCATCCATCCTGGCTGGATGGGCACAATGCAGGCGCTCTATCCTGCGGCAGGGAGAATGCAGTCCTAAACTAACCATATCACCAAGGCTGCCTGAATGCTGCCGAGCCCCATTGTGCTCAGTCAGAAGGGAGTTAACACCCATGTCTGAGCCCAATGAATAGTATTATTGTGTCTGAGACATACACCGCACCCCGGGTCTCCATCCATGTCCCCCTAACTCAACTTGCCCCTGCCCACCCCTCCCAAACTTGCTTCTCTTGTCCCAACAGTGTTTCCCCCCCCACTCCCTCCACCCTCCCTTCGCCCTCTCCTTGACAGAAAGCTCTAACTTCCAAAGCCTTGCTGGCCCACCGACTCAGAACCTCCACACTTTACTTCTCTATTGGCCTGGCAGCCAGCCCGTGGGTTTAAGTCTGGTTTTCAAACAAACAGAGAGGTAGAGATATGTGGGCAGAAGGCCTGTTGCAGCTTTGTTGTAACTGTGGTGAGGGAACTTTAGTGATTGTGAGGTTGGTGCAACATAATGGGGATTGAATTTGGCCATGACTCTTTTTCTGCTGTGGAACACAATGGGACCATCAATCATCAAACAAATGTCGTGGTCCCCCCCATCAGCTATTATCATAAGAAGAGGGCTGCTCAACCCATCTGAATAACTCTAGGTGATTCAAAAGCTGCAATGTTTCCTTTGACGAACTTTCCATGGGGTAGCACTACCCTGGCCAAAACATTTTCATTCCTTCACATTAAGAGTGGGGAAATCATAGTTTGAAATATTCTGTCACTTCTAAACATTCATTATTTTTTATAATTTATACATCTAAATATTAGGGGCAAATGAATAATCTTTTATGGCTTAACTGCTATGAGCGCATGTAGAAGGAAAACTTTTCCTGCAAATATTTTTAATGTATTCTATTGATGCAGTGGTGATTTTTATAATGGGACCCACTCTCGCAATATTTTGCTATCTGCAGCACATCAGAATCTAATAGCTGAAAGTACCGTTGGCAAGCAGCATCTCACTGCCTGACACACTTAACTCTCTGCAGTTTCGGCTTTCTAAGGTTAGCAGGTTCATATTACCAGCTGAGAGAGGATGCCAAAATTCTCACCCTCAACTTTTTTTTGATCAAAGACTAGGACTGACATTCAGAGTGAGTAAAATGCTGAAAGTTGAGATTAACTTGTTTTTTTCTCCATCTCTGTCTGTGGTTGTTTGTGTGCAGCAGGAAGAAGAAGAAGAGGCAGTGGAGGAGGAAAGAAGCAGAGTGGGTGGAAGAATGGAAGGAGAGAAGGATAGAAGCAGTTCGAGGAGGTGGTTCGAAGCGGATGAACCCAGAGCAGGTGAACACAGCTGTGGATTGCCATGGGCTCTCTGGCTGCCTTCCTCCTGTGGCCCTGGTGTTGCATAGAAGGGTCCTGAAGAGCCAAGAGGGGCCAGCCAAGGCTGCAACAGAGTGGGCAGGCTAGGCAAGCCAAGCCAGGAGAGAGGCAGGTGAGGCGGGTGAGCTGAGCACTTGTTCCCGCCGGCTAGGAGCCTCCTCGGCAGAGTGGAGCAGCATGGAGCAGGAGAAATCAATACAGAGGAGAGAGGCTAGCTGAGGTTGCCCAGCACCGCCTGCAGGCCTCAGAGCCCAGGGACCAACCACCACCACTACTCCCAGCTCCACTCTCCATCTCTCTTTCTATCTTTCTCCAGCAGTCCCAGCACCAACCAGGGCCAGGGCACCAACCCTGCAACCGCCCCACACGCAGTGTGTGTGTCAGCATATGCACATGTGTGTGTGTAAAAGAGAGAAAAACAGAGAGGAAGGAGACAGAAACAGTCTTTGTGTGTGGTTCAGCCAGAGGGTTTTTTTCTGGCGCCCAGCACCGCTTGTTAAAACTTTGTCAGAGAGACACGGAGACGGCGAAGGAGGGAAAGTAACAGTAGAGGAATGAGGCAAGATGTCAAAGGTCTCTTTTCTACCAGCTCCCTCCCTCTTATTACTCATTCCACCTTCACTGTTTGAATGAGAATCCATCTGAGATGATACACAGGACTTTTCAGCTTAGTCCCATTTCCAAGCACGTAGCACACAATACTCCAAAGATCTCATGAGCCAGGATGAAAAGACAATTTGAACTTTTTCTCTCATCTACTGTATCAGGCACAACCTGTCTTTTCGCCTTAGATTTTCTTACCCTCACAACAGCAGCTCCCATCAGAGGATATGGCAGTGCAGTATTGATCTGTAAGGTGGAAGAGAGAAAGACGGGCCCAGGCTTTCATACCTCTCTCCCTCGCTATGTGTGGGGGGAAATAGCAGCTGAAGTCCACTTACTGCTGTGCAGCAGGGATCCCATGGCAGCCCAAGTGAATGGCTGCTAATTGAATGAGAGCTGGAATGAAAAGGACTGTAGCTTTACCTGTGCACATCTGACTCTTTTCCCCTTTGCATATATATAAATGTTCATCACCAAGAGACTCATGCCTCAGACGTTGAAGCAAAATTCTTAGAAATGGATGAAAATTGCCAAAATAATCAGGAATGACTTTGCCTGGCTTAACTTCATTGTAGACCTCAGCACCTTAAAAAAAATCACAAGTGAAACAAGATGATTTTTAAAGTGACGGTAGCAGCATTTGACTACAGTTCTGAGAACATTTGGACTTATGGACAGGAAAATGGACAATTTTCCAAACATAACAACTTACAGAGATTACATTGCTCTTCTAGGTGAGTATTTCTTTTGCATAGCTTTATTAAACTAAACTAAGATATAAAAATGTTTCTCTCCTTGTAACACTGTCATGGTGAAATAACATCCCTGCTCAGAGGACCACGAGTCTTTTTAAAGTGAACACAGACACGTTGTTTTGTAGTTGATCTCCTCAGTCAGCCCTGGGCTGTGATCATTCTGTCACAGACCGTCGGAGGAGCTCGTTGTTGTTGCCTGTATCAGAGAGGGTATTAAAGCATTATTTCCCCTTGCCTGCCAATCTCCTGGCACACAGAAAGAGACTGGCGCTTCAGCCTGGCAGCGACCCGTGCTTACAAAATGGCCGATTCCTGTCTGCCAGCTGTCTCCCTCATCCAAGATGGCGCTTGGTTGGTTTTTAATGCCCGCTGTTTGCCATCTGCCCTGTAATTGTTAACGGCTATGCAAATATCTTGTAATTGCCATTGCATGTGCTTGATGCTTAACCCCTCCCTCTTGGTTGTAAATAATAGTGCAAGCGTACAAGGAATAAAAAGTAATGCAACCCTGAGCGGTCGCTGATTGAATACGTAGCAGGAACAATTAGCAAATGAATGTTGCCTGTTGTTAGTTGGATTTTTACTTCGCTTTAAGCTCACCTTATTCTGTATGCAAATCACTGATGCTGTTCTGCTTTTGGTGCTTGCTAAAAAATACAGCAGCTCCTTGTCTTTATTTCGGTGACTCATTTGGAGATGCTCATGCGTCCTCTTATTGTGCCATATGTGACATCTGCGGTTGGCTGCATTACCAGGGCACCCTGCCTCCTTTGACAGGCAGGGCCCACACTGTAAAGGAGAGCAAAAGCAAAGGAGAGGCATAACATAATGACCTCATTAGCATGCTCAGCACTCCCTGCTATAGGCCCTGGTGCGCTGCTGCGCCGTGGGACCCACCGGTATACGCCCTTCTCACAGCACTCAGCATGCAACATTGTGTTCTCCCCACACAATGCAGCGCTTCATACAGGCTTTATTACGCCTTGTCAAAGCACAGGGGGATCAGGGGTATCAGTGCAGAAGCAGCAGGGTACACGCTGTGTACGTGGAGCAGGAGATGTCTTGGTTCTTTATGGTTTTAATGTGGTGTTAACCGTGTTCATGGATCTTCTGTTGTTGCTGTCGTGCATTGACATGTGTGTTTATGTTTGTGTGTATGTGTTTCTGAGCCCCATAGTTGTGTGTGTTTGTGCA
The DNA here is from genome assembly GCA_037177495.1 of Rhadinocentrus ornatus. Lineage (NCBI taxonomy): Eukaryota > Metazoa > Chordata > Actinopteri > Atheriniformes > Melanotaeniidae > Rhadinocentrus > Rhadinocentrus ornatus. The sequence continues at coordinate 23,409,440 of JBAMHW010000016.1, read as the reverse complement.
ATTGTCCGTTTTATTGTCAGCTCCCATGGCATTTGTGGCTGTTTTCACCTGTCAGTGGCAATTATTGCAGAGTGTGATTTGGTGAATTGTCTATGTCCTGGAGTTAGACTACTCATCCACTCCGAAGACATGCTGTATGGCATCTCTTCTGTCTGCAATGGGAAAATTTTAAGTTTACAGAAAGTTGGAATATGACAACAATAAAGCATATATATTAAGCTTTTCATTACTTTCTAAGTTTTTATTTTTTCAAAAAAAATTTTCCTGAAGATATGCTGCTATGATGTGCATGTATTTGTGCATTTCAATTGTATTTGTGTGAGTAGAAAAATAAAGGCAGAAAACACTGAGAGAGTGAGGTCAGCTTGACTGTAAAATGGCTAATCAGCCTTGACAAGCATAACAATGCAGATTCTACCAAATTCTTGTCCAACATTTTAAATATGCTACTCACAGTACTATGAAACAGACAAATGACATTTTTTTTTTTTGTAAAATAAGTTCAGTGCGATTAGAGCTGTAGATTATCTTTAACTGTGTAGTGCTGATGTTTACACTAAAAAAAGAAATGGTGGTCCATCTTCTTATCTTTCTTCTTCATCAGACTGAGGCAGGTTTAATCAAGCCTCTCTGTCTAATCGCTTCACAGTGACACTGATTAAGCTAAGGAGAATCTGAGCAGGTTAGCATAAATTGCCCATGATGGCTGTGGTTAGCTTCGACAGGCCCACTACATCCTTTTATTGCAGAAAATAGAAGGAGAGCATGAAAAAGTGCTCAGTTTGTGACTAGTAATAAAGAGACAATGGCTAATCAATTTTTTTATAATCGTTTTTTTTTTTTTTTTTTGCTTTACAATAAATTTCTGGAGCAAAATGCTAAAATATGTGAAAATGAAAAATCAGGCTGAGAAAAAAATCATGTAAAATGTTTAAATCTGTTGTAGAGTCGTGTATTTGTGTGTGTGTGTGTGTGTGTGAAGGTAAGGATTGCTTTATCTTTTATATACATTTAGTAAACTACACCAGATGACACATATCATATGAAATACTGACTGAATGTAACACTGCAGCTTGTAAGCAAGTGAGCCATCAGTACTCTAACGTATATGCTCATGCACACACACTGTATGAATGAACACACACACACTCGCACATGTCCATTCACACTTACTCAATGGAACGCAGCGCCCCAAAACACCAACTCCTGCAGAAAGCTTTTAATGCTGATAATGGCCATGTGTTGCTACGGCGCAGCAGTTTTTCATATTCAATGCACAGAACATGTGCAGGATGGTAAAATTTTTGCTGAATTCAAGGTTATAAAAAAAAAAAAAACTATATCTAAATTCTGACAAGTAAAAACTTCTTCCAAAAATTAAAGAATTTTCAAGTGTGTTCTCTTCTAATCTTCATACAAGGACTTGAGTGTGGACTGTTCATCTGTGTCTGTTATTGTTGCCCACTCCATTGCAGCCTTTCTCATTCTGGCTGCCCCTTGCTTTTTATTTGCCTAGGTATTGATTGAATGTGGCCCACCCTCTGAAGTAATAGTTGCTGAAAGCATTTACAGCCATCACTCAATTCTTTCTGGCCTGTTGCACGTCTCTGTTCCTTTGGTGTGACCAAAATGATCTGATTTAACTTCTGAAGCAAATTATCACTCAAATAAAAAATGGCATATATATGAATAGATTTTTAAAAGACCAGAAACATAAATTTTCCTCGTTTTACAATTTGACCGGCTAAAAGTGTCAGATTAATGTCCATAAAAAACATTTATTTAAAGCAGTTTAGCTTTACATTATAATATAAAGCATTATATCCTAAAGAAAATATTAAGACATCAATTTCTTGAACAAGACAAGATGTTATTCTGATTCATTTTGCAACAAGAAGCCTGGCAGACCAAAGTAAATTGATTTCATTGATGCTCAAGCACATTCCTTGGGTGAAACTTCCCTTCTGAGGAAGTAATTCATAAGTCAAGTGTTGCTGCTGCAGTTTCCTCAAAGCTGCAACACTGAGCCCCAAGTCTGATTATAGACTCAACGAAAAACAGTCAGGCATTTATCCAAGTCACTGATTATGTCATTTCAACAGGCTGCAAACACTCGGACAGGCTAGACAGCTCTGAGGGGAGAATTATGAAGCTGGAGTGGAATGGGGGCTGTATGAAAAGGAAATGAAAATGGAGTAGTGCTGTATGTGTGATTAAACTGCCTGCTCGCCTGCAAAAGGCCACGGCTGCTGTAACACGGGCCTGAGACTTGGTCGTAATGAAAATGTGAAGTTGGTGGGGTTTGAACCCCCTGAATGATGTGTACACGCACATGCACTCACATTGTTGCACATATATTTTTATAGAGTATGTATGTGCTCTGTCTGAATGGATTATTGGATCTGCTGAGAGACACTGCAGTTTGTGATATAAAACGGGAGAGAATTACTGTGCTATTTTCCATGCAAGCCTCAGGAATTAAAGAATTAAGAAAAAAAATAAAAATTTGGATTATAGTGTTTGGCAGGTTATTCCTAAAATTTGTACACAGGCCCGATGTCGTTGTCCTTAGAAACAGGCAGATGATACCGCAGTGGCCACATAAATATTAAATTGAACTATTCAGATGCAGAGACAGCATCTCAGGCACGAACCGTGGGAACATGCTAAATGATGAGGGGAGGAGGGAATCTTTGCAGTGGAGGGGGGTTGTGGTTAGTTCATGGCCAGACACCCCAGCTGCACTGACTTCAATTCAGAAATAGGTTAAGAAGGACCTCAAGGGTCAAGGTTAGAGGAGGTTGGGGGGAGGGGTCATCATTGTAGCATGGAAGGGTGTGTGTATGTGAGTGTGTGTGTGTCAGTTGTCTGCCGTTCATCCCAGGTTGGCTGTTTGGCTAGTCTGTTAGCTGCCTCTGTTTGCTTATTTTATAAGCTGCTTCTTATTGCCTCACTCCAGGGACAACGTTAGCACAAAGGATGTGGAACCTAACCCACTTCAGTCAGCCCATGGCCAGTCTCCAGCCGGCCCAGAGCCAAATCATGCTAGAAATCAGTCCTGCAGACCAGTCAACCTTGGTCAAACAACCCCCAGCCAAACACAGTCAAACCCAGTCAGACACTTTGACAGCCCCCATGTCTGTCTCAGTCTGCTGCCCTCTGTAATTTAACATGTCGGCTCAGGGTTCATTGACTGTGCACACCTTAATCAGACATGTATGTCTTTCATTTCTTGTCCCGCTTTGAAATGTTTTGGCTGGATCTTATTCATTTGAAATGATCCCATTTTAAAATCTAGATCAAGTCACTGTTCAGATTCACTGTCTTGTTCTTCATCCTAAGCCATTTTCTGATTTTGTGTGTCACATCATGATGACGCTGAACATCAAATGGCAAACCTCTTTACTAGTGAAATGTAGTTAGTCACTGTATCTCTTCCATTTCATCAAATCATCCAAGAGGCAAGACCGTGAGCTGCGTCTTACACTTTTTACATTTTGAAATAAGCAGCGTAAGCCCTTTAAGAGGAGGGACTGCAGAACATTAGGGGTGGAGAGCAGAAAGAGCGGATGGATAAAGTAAGAGAGGGCAAAAATGGAGAGTTGTGTAGGCACAAGCTAACCCACCCTGCGGTAGCCTGCTTCCATTCTTCATCAGGGACTTATGCTTCATTAGACTGTCTGAAAGAAAGACCCGCTTTCCCTCATCACCTCAATAGGCTATAGTCCCCCTTCTCTTCCATAGCCTGGAGGGTTCTCCTACAAAAACCCACCTCCCTTACCCCCGTTTTTCTCTTCATTTCTGCCTATGTCTACTAATCGTCTCAACTCGCACTGAAACCAAGCTTAGTAACAGCAGTTTTGTGAGCCCCTCTGGTCCAATGCTTCTCCCCCTTCCGCCTCCTATCATCCTCCGATCCCCACCGGCTCCCCTTCTCTGCTCATTCACTCACCTTGGTCAGACACACCACCCACCCACTGCTTAAATCCCTATCAGCATGTCAAGTAAATGTCTGCCCAGCTGGGGTTGACACACATACAAACCCACCCACCCACTCACACACACGCACACACACACACACACACATATGCTGAAATAATAATGCACTACACACACAATCTTTTGCTTGCTTCTGGGGTTTAGCTTTCCTCCCTGCTGACCCTTTTCACCCCTGTTTTGCTCTCTTCCCCTTCTTGCCGGTTCTCTTTCCCCCTCCTCCCCTCCTCAGGCACTAATCTGACAGGATGGTTTGGCTAGCTGACTATATCTGCAAGAGGTTTATCATAGAGCTTCTACGCTTGCCTTCTACTACCTGTCCATTTTTTATTTTTTTCTAAATTAAAGTGCTTTTCTCCAAAAGCTGCTTTGCACCAGGTCGTGCTCACCTTTACATCCCATCTATTTGATTAAAAGTTCTGCAGAATCCCATCCTCCAAACTTCAGTCTGTTTATCTTCTAATGCAATCAGCAGCTGATATATCTACTCTTGTGTTAAGAAATAAGGTGTCATATCTGCTGTGTTTTGAAGATGCTCTGCAGGAGGACAAAAAATTTGCCCACTAACATTCTTAGATTTAAGTTTTTCCTGTTTTTCCACACAAATATTTTGCAATAAATATAATTTCCTTATCTTGCACTCACAGTTCCATTCATTATTAAATGCAACAGTCTTTCACTGAGGTGTTATTGCTTTAAGATTAAACAGGAAAAGATTGTGATTAAAATGTTTATAACATCTAAAGATTAGATTTAGTCTGTTGTTGATGTGGACATATGGCTGTGGAGGCTTATTTTAGCATCAGTTTTGAAGCTAATGGATTTTCTTTTCATGCAAACTCTTGCAAGGCTAGTCTCCATCTGATCTTCCACCAGCTAAATTCTCCTTGGGTGTGAAATTATTTGTGTAATTTGTGTTTGCTATGCTCTTGTGGTGCTAACATCGTGTTGCTACGCTCCATGTTCTCCCCCTGCATGTGTTCCTGCTTCATACACTCTGCTTATATTATGAGCATAAAGAAAGACATTCAACACTGAGCTCCCTGCAGACATGCAGGTTCTTTTTATATAGATTCTTTACAGAAGAAAGTCACATTTTCTTCTTTTTATTTTTTTATTTATTTATTTTTTTAAAGCTGCCACATTCCCTTTGTAGTATGTTATGTTTCAATCATTGTTCTAATTTTGAGCGACAATGATGAGCTCAGTGCATTCTCAGCAGTGCCTCTGTCAACATGCCACAGTCTTTATGTAAATGCATTCAGATGCACTCTCAGCCCTCGTAAACCATCATCTCTGCTGGGTGGTGGTGGTACAGTCACATTTTCTCTTGTAGCACGGATGGCAGATTGAAAAAAATGCACTCAGTGCACTCCGTGCAGTGGACCCCTGCCAATGCGTCTGAGAAACCCCTATTAAAGTCTATGTATATAACGGGGCTGAGATTTACAAATGTGCGTTTTCTTGCCTTTAGGCATGTGTGCCCCCCTTTGTCGCTTTGCTTTTTCATCAGGCGCACAGCAGACAGCAATAGAACAGCGAGGACAGGGTCCTTGCTGCGTGTGTATGGTGAGCAGGGAAGAAAAAAAAAGGGGGGGGGGGGCACATTTTCATCTTAGTAGGTGCTCTTTTCTGAAGCTCAGTGCTCCGCTCATGTTGAGATATTTTCCGAGTGCATTAACTCAATCATGCACACACACACGTGGACACACACATAGCCGAGTACATCTGTGCCACTCAGCTCTGCTTGATCTCTAATGTTCTGAACTTGACTCAAGTTTATTGTCATACATTTCACTGTCATCCTCAGTGTCCTGTGAGACCGACTAAGTCTCCAACGCACGTTTCCAGGGCAGGACTGTGTTTGTGACATACACAAGCATGCTCACACAACCCTATTGTTTCAGCTGCAGGATGACTGTAGTCCTCCGAGTAAAAGTGTGTGCTGACTGTACCTGAGGACACACAGATGGTGCAGTTTGTCAGTGACCTGGTTGCACTGCATTCAGCTGCAGCAAAGTTTAGTCCTCTGGTGATTAGATGAAGCAAGACCAGATTCACAGATTCCTCTGACCATACTGCTTTCAGTGTAAAAAAATTTAAATCTGATTCTAAGTTTGATATTAACTACAATACATGACTATATAAAAACAGTCCATATTTATATTGATATTGAAAAATTTTCTGATGCAGACCTTTCTAGGAAACTGGCTGTCTCTAATGTTAAAGTTTTTCTCTCCTTATCTATGCCCCTAAGTCTCCTGTCTATTCTTTTTTCTTCTTTTTTTTTTTAACATTCTCCGTCTGTCACATGAAAACCAGGGGCTGCAGCTTGCTTTACTAAGTCCATAAAGAGGCGTTTTAAAAAGCTGTGTTAACAGACCAACAAAGCTTTAAAAGAGCCCCCCTCTGTGAGAGGGTGGTTCCCATAGGGATGTGGCGTGGCGCTCCATTGGCAGGCCTCTACCCAGCCTCTCATTCAGCCCTAACTCACAGTCACGGTCACTTATGGTAGGAGGGAAAATCACACAATTCAGCCCAGGTCTGATCCAATGACATGTTTTTTTAATGAGGTGGCTCTATGTCTTTGTTTGGGCACCAAATTCAAGTCCAGACCTGAGCAAGTCCTACTGAATAAGATGCAAGGCCATGACCAGGCACAACGTAGCACACAAAAAGCACAAAGAGCTTCTGTTCAGGCAATGAATAGCTCTCTGCTTTCACACAGCTCCTCTGCAAACACACTGATGCTGACAATTAGTTTTAATTAGTTATTGCTAATGATAATTTTCATAGTTGAAAGATAAGCTTAAAACTCATATATTAAAGAGAAAACAGCTGCTCTCAACAGTCACGCTTTAAAGCCATTTGCAGCCCCATGACTCATTTTTCCAGGGTCATAAACAAAAGAATTCTTTTTCTCTTTCATTTACACCAGCCCTAGTGTCTTTTACAGAATACGCCACACCATATATCACACGTATACGTGCCTATGTCATAAAGTGTGTGTACATTTGAGAATGTGCCAGGTGCTCTCTGGTTTGTATGTTTGGGGGTGAAGACTGTCATTAAACTGTCCGCCTGCATCACCAGACTCAAACATCACCCTGCCAGGCTGTCCGCTCCGCTTCTTGCTGGGCCCTTGAACGACCCACATGCACAGATTCACATGGCAATCAGCCAGGATTCACACACACAAACATACACTCTGTCTCCTCACGCACGACACAGAAATGATAAAAGGTTTTAAGGTCCAACATTAGATTCTGCTGATTTTCATCATACTGACACTGCAGCACTTTATTTTTGTTGTGTTGCATTAGAAAGTCCTGTCTATGATTAAATAATATGAAATGATAAGCTTGGTGTAGATCAGATTTTTATAACTTCTTCTGCTAAGCCTTAAAATAAAATAGACATTCTGTAAGAAGTATTTTAAGTTAAAAGAGCTTTGGCTTGGAGGCAATGATGACCTAAAGTCCTAAAGGTATAAAGCTTTTTAGTTCTTGCCTCTTTTATCAAGGAAGGACAAGTTTTTCCACTGAAATTCTGACAAAACTGAAGGTCAATTAAAACACAAAAATGCTGGGGAAAAAACGCAGCTTTATGATTGACTAAAAGAAGCAATGGACTAACACTTAGACCTTTCTGCCAGACTGCTTAAGCAATCTTATAATCTCTCATACAACCAGACTTTAGTCTCTGATTTGGCCCAACTCATTCCTTGCTCACGTTCAAGGCTGCACTAAAAAGGAATTAGTATGCAGAGAAGCAGACAGACGACCCTGTGGATCTAATAGGTGGTCAAACTGGGGAAGTAGACTGGAGTGGGTGGTAAGAGCCTCTCATTCACCTCTCCTCCACCTCGTTCCCCATGCCCTCTTCCAGACGGACAGGCTCGACTGAATTGAGGAGAAAGAGCAGCCTCCAAAGCCCCCTTGTCCACCCCCTCCTCGAAATAAAAAAGAGAGACTCCCCCATCCCCCCTTCTTCTCCCTGGTCCTCATTTGCTCCTACACTGCTTGTACCCATAGCTGCTTTCCTCAGTTATCTGGGTTATTCAAGGGATCCCAGACACCCTCCATTCCCCCCCAGCCTAACTCTGCATAAATTTGCCCCGTCTCCCTGGTGTCGTGCACACCCGGTCTGCCATCTCCCAATCTGCTGTCACCTTCGGTCTTTTTCTACCACACTCATACTGTATTCTTATTAATTTCAACTTCCTCCCATCTCACCCTCTGTCTCATGTTCTCGGCGTCTTCTAAATGCTACCTTTTTCCAATTATGTTCCAATCAGTCTTCAATATCCATCTCCTCTTGTCCCCCACTCCCCCACACACTCCTTCCCGCCATCTCTGCTTTATATTCCCCACAATTTGTCCGTCTTCTTTTCTTGTCCTACAGGCAGTCCCTTACCAAACCAAGCCCTCTTTTCTTCTTTTCATCCAGGATATTGTTTACATCTGTCTCAGTAATCACTGGCAGAGCCTCTCTAGACCTCACAGATGTTGCAATAATACAGGGGATTAGCAGGCTTAACACTCTGGCTTATTTAGGGAGTTTTCCCAATGGTTTGGCAGTGAAGCCCATCAGATCCTCTGAATTTGACCTTTTTCTCTCTGAGCTGAGATCCTGCAGTCCCACTTCTCTTTGATTTGTGTTTTTTCTTTCTCTCTCTTTTTTACAAGCGTCTGGCATGCTGATGGTTTTTTTATCCAGATTGCTGCTCTGAGCTCTCACTTTGTACCTCGACTTCAGTATTTGGATTAAATTAAAGAGCTAAAACACTTGACATTCTTTTCCTTTTTTCCTAACATCTGGCAGCTTACTCATCTATAATAACATCACTCACATTTTTTTTTACAAAATATTTGAACTATCATAGCTGCCTTACAGAATATGTTTGTGGTCTTTTATGACTTCTTGTGAGATTAACAATTTGGTATTGCTAGCTAGCTGCTATCTCTGCTCACAATGATGACGCTTGAGCGTCCCCAGTCTCCTACTCCCTCTTCTTTAACTCAGTGCTGAAAGATAATTAGGTGGTTGTCTCAGACTCAGCACTTCTGCTGCTTCTCTCTGTATCACGCTGCACAACTGAGTCCTGTTTTATGACCAAGCAGATCCACCGTCTGAAGAAGTGTGTGTGTGTGTGTGTGCTTGGGGTCAATGTATTTCAGTCTGCATCCTAATCCCAGAGGTGATATTAGTCTGGTAGAGGCGCAACCCATTCCTACCCCCCACAGTGTGTGTGTGCATGGGTGTGTGTTTGTGCTGCAGGCATTGAGGTCAGCCTGGAAGCCCAGACAGGCTGTACCTCGGCCTTTGACCCATGACTGTCTGCTTGCTCAGGGGTCACGCGCACCATTGATGCAGACAGCTGATAGGCGCACAAACAAATGTACCGCCCCCCTCCCCAGCTGTAAACATTAACAGTTCCGTTTGTCTGAGGTGATAATAAGATGACACAAGCAGCGTCATCCTTGCTACATGTTTCAAACGGTAAAGTGTTTTAACCTCATCCGAATTCTCCACTGTGCTCATGCTTATCTAAAAAATAGATCTACAGAATCAGAAAAAAACATAACAGGACCAACTGCACTATCTGCAAGATTATTTCTGTCGCTAAACAAACTCTTTTCATATGCTTTTGTCTTTACAGATGCAGTCTGAAAAGCCACTGTGAAGATAAAAAACATTCTTTCCATCGTTGGGCCTTGAGTAACAGAGTGTAGCCAGGTTCTTTGAACAGGTATAGCCTTGGCCATGTTTTGGAAACACCACCGCCACACCTGCACTGTCGGCACAGTCAGTTAAACACATCATTAGAGCCAAATCATCTCGTATGCCGTCTCTCTTGATGCAAACAGGTAAGTCTACACCACTACGAAAAGGTAAGATTAGAGGTTGAATCGATTTAGGAGTTGTCAAAAGTGTAAAATGAAAGTGCTGGATAACATTTTGCTAAATTTGTTTCATTAGATATGAATTACTGTCTTTGAGATCTATTTTAGGTTGGAGATTGGATGAGATCCCAAGGGGTCCTTCTTTTTACTCTGTAATTTAGATTCAAGGGTTACACTGTAAAATTTTTCGGTGAAAGTTTTCTGTAACTAACCTGCTTTTATCTTTTCTGTGCCACATTATGTATAGTTATATATTCTTTGAAAAAATCTTTGTAATTGTGTATCGAACTTCTTTTTATTTCTTAAAACATTGATTTAACTTGTCAAATGGAAAAAGTTGCTCTGAAATTCTGAATAAATTTGGTGAAAAATGTGCAATAAAAAACGGTCTCTGTTGTTTTTTCTTCTTTGTGTGCATACATGTCAGGAATGTTAAAACCTGTTAATCGTACAGGCAGAGAATAAGTCAGACTTTATATTTAGCTTTTTGTCAAATAATGACTAATAATACCATAATGAGAGAAATTCCTGTGTAGGAAAGCTAGCTGCATTTCTCACTGCTAAAAAGCTCTATAGATGTTAACTATGTCTTTCTGACGTGCCTCTGAGAACCATGATCAAAGGTAGAGAGCCAGAAAGTTCAGAGATCTGATCACCTAATTGCTTTTTGCTGTTTTCATTAGTTTAATAACAATTAAATCCAGAATGTTAGAAAATAAATGGTCTTATTCTTTAGCTCAGGACAAACACAGTGCTGATGCTTCGTATACAAGCTTATAAAAAATGCTGTATGAGAATCTGTTCACTTTAAATTACTCTGATTATAGCAGCAGTGGCTGAAGGTTTGGACCAACAGTTACACCAGTGGCCTAAATCCCTAGTGTCAATTAGGTGCTTTTGTATATGAGCAGCAGGGGTGTTGAAGCGAGTTGCTGGAGCTGAAGGAAACACTGAACAATGATACACATTCATTACCACACACGCACACAGGTTTTATTTTTTTTGTGGGGATCACACCTCCTTTTCTTTTCCCCCAACAGCCAGTGGAAGCGATGCCCCAGTGCCCCCAGTGTGCTCCACTGCTCTGGTTGAAATGGGCTCGCTGCCCCCCTGCAGCCCCCCTTCACTCTTTCCCAACAACACTGTCCTCTTGCTAAGTCCGGGCACCACAGCCCTCGGCCTCCTCCTGACTGGTCCTGACCTGAAATTAGGGCCAGGCAAGTCTCCATGGCCAGAGCAGTATAGAAAGGAGACCTGAGTGTGTGTGTGCTCCATGGCCCTGAAAGAAAGCAGGAGATTATCCCATTCTGTGTGTCCAGTCACCAGTGCAGTATTGACCACAGTGGGCCACCCAGGGAGCGTCCAGCCAGCCGTGAGATGGCCTGATATACATGCTTACTTGCCGTGGTAGATTCCCCTACTCTCACCGGGTAGAAGAACCAAGCCCTACAGGCTGGACGCTTTCTAACAACACAATGTGTGAAGTGACCAGTCCTTTGCACACAGGGACACACACACACAGTGCACAAATCCGCACAATTCAGACCACCCTCTGTACAGTAAAAAACATTGCCATCAGGTCGTTTTCTGTGTTCTGTGAGGCGAGGCGAAGGTCATTTGGAAGGTGGAAAACCTCTTTAATGGTGGGAATGATACCATAACACCTATAGATAGAGTTACGGATCATGTAACATAAAGTCTGTATACAGTGTACAACTCTGACAGCAAGGCCTGGTCCTTTCTGATGGTAGATGTGAAGACAAGCGGAAAAAAGTAGGTTTTTTTTGGAAGAATTTTTTTTTTCCATCTCACTGGTTATTCCATACACTCTTAAATTCTAATGTCCCTTCAATCACTGCCCACCTATTTCATTGTAAACGTACTGAAAGTAATTCATGCCTTGTACAAAATATGTCTAATAAATTATCCCAATCATATAAGTTTTTGTGAATTAATCTTAAAGTTCTTTTGTGCAGTATGAAACCCGTAATTAAAAACTCTGTATTTATAGATCCTTGTGTTGTAAATAAAGCTCATTATGACTTAGATGAAGCCCTCAGGGGTCAGCTAATTGTCTTGTAATTGCTTAGTTGTATATTTGTTGATGGAGGGTTTCTAACATCCTGCTCTATTAACAACACAAAGGCTTTAAAAAGCAAGACACACACACACAAAAGGCTCCCTTGACCTTAAAAACAAACAGGACAGTTTAAAATGTAGTCATGCCTCGACAAACATTAATAAGAATAGCTCATTCATTCAGATCTAGGATGTGTTATTATAGTGTTCCCTTTATTTTTTTTAGCAGTATATATATACATATATTGCTGCATATGGGCAATGATATGGGCAGATTCTGTTATATATATATATATTAAAAAGGTGATCTGTCACATGCTTTCCTTTCTGTTTTGATTTGGATTTCCCCTGCAAATTTCTTCAAATATACATGGATGCATCAGTTGAAATAATCAAATTGTTAATCTTATTTTAACAGTAAAAAAATCCATTTAATTTGCAATGTTTTACATTAATACTTTTTAGTACTAAAACAGTTGTTTTAATGTTGGTTACTGTTGTACTAAAAGCAAATTACAGAAACAACAAAAGGATGTGCAAAACAGTGGATATTTAAATAATTATACAGAGAAAACAGCAAATCATCTGGCATGTTGATGGATCTTCCTTTAATCATTAATCAATCATTAAAATCTGTTCTGCTTAAATTGCTCCTACATTATTGATAATATGGGAAACATATTTGTAGGATTTTGATAAGATTTTCATAAGTTTGGCTTATACCACATTTTCATAGTCTATGCTATTTTTACTTTAGCTGCTGTTAGATAATTCCTCTGAAAAGACTCAAATATACAATAGAATATTTAATTTTCCAAAACTGGCCTAATTATACAGTATCTCTGCAGTAGTATGTCAGCAAGGGACGTCATGTACATCAAGGCCCTCAGTAAGGAAACGTGTACATACACAACTCAAGCATAACCCTTATTAACAATTGTTTTACCCTTTCAGCCAAATTTGTCTTTATAAGGGCTGAAAGATTAAAGTCATCTACTATTAAAAACAAAACAAATAAAAACAGGACTGTGGTGTTTATTTTCAACATGCTGCTAAAATGGAGGCTCTAATGTTTGCAAAACAAGACAGAAAATGTATAATTGGTGCACAAATAAATCTGTATTCTGTTTTGTTGTTGAAGGTGATCAGTGGCATCGGTGTGCATCATTGTTAGTTTGGTGTTGGCCTCTGACAAATGGGGGAAAAGCAGATGAGGATAGAAATTAAATTTTTATCCCATTTTATTTTTTATTGCATTTACTAAGGCACAGTCACTGATCCACATATCCAAAAGCCTGACACTGCGAATGCATTTCCTTTGGCCGCTATTTATCCCTAGCATCCAAGAACAGGTATATGAACCTTACTATTATTGGAGCAATTCTTCATTATCTTGGCTATGTCTTTTTAGGTGTTTTTTTTCCAAAAATATGAACAAGGCTAAATGCATTAAACCCAATATAATTTAGATATAAGGTAAACTTCCAACTCAACACAATTTACAGTCACATTTATGTAACAGTGATGCAGAGGCTCTTGAATTTCATTTTAAAGACACAAAATGCTTCCAAACAAGCATTGAACAGTTGAGATGTTATGCCATCATTCACAAACATTTTGCATTTGAAATGATTAACAAACTATCAGAGCTGCAGGAATCATATGAACCTTTTGAACTCAAAGCACAGCTGTGGCCCACCAATGCCCTCTTTCAGCAAGCACACAACCAAAATTACATTGTTACGTAAGTGCTCTAATTTCAGTTCTCATGCTCACTTGCAATGAGAGGCTTACTTGGGAAATATATTTGAACATTAAAGTGAGGGGGAAAGGTCTTGTGTTATGATTGGTATATTACAAGCAGGTATACAAAAACATTGAAAAATGTAACATGTAATTTAATGAATGCTAAAATATTTAGATTAAAAGTAATAATGCTCTGACTTGAAAGTTTCTCTTGTGCTGAACAACTTTGTGTGTTTATCTGTGTATAAGCAAGGGTTGTCTCCCTGGCTTCCCTAAACTTGATAGTCCCCTAGACACCTAATAAAATGCGTAGGCTCAGCCCACAGCGCTCACATAGGAGCAAGTTGAGGGTTTGTTATGTTGAGTAAGGACATGGATGGGTGTGGGGTGATGAGTGGGAAGAGGTAGGGGAGGTCTGCATTAAAAGGTCCAAGAACTTAGAGCCTAGTTTGTCATGCTAACTGCAGCAATGGCATTGAATGCGGACACAAGGAGCAGAAGGTTCACAGGACCCTGGCCATTCTCATGCAAAGTCTGTCAGGGGCTTCTCTTTCTGCCGTCCGCCCACACTCACACCCACCCCCAGCTTCTGCACTTGCTGAAAAAATACATACATGTTTATAGATGTGTGTGTGCTCACTGAGGGCAGAGAAGCAAACCCCTTTCTTAATGCATGGCTGACCTGTGAAGTAACATGGAAAAGCAATAACTACAAATCCATCATGCAGCTAACTTGTTTTCTTACAAAATGTTTTTAATGATAAAATATGTTTTAAATGCAAATTCTGTTGTAAAACAAAAATATTATTGCACATCAGCAGCATGAAATAAAATCAGCTGCACATTTCCTACCAAAGCATTTTACTTAGAAGTACCACAATTTGAATCAAAACCCATCTTTAACTTCTTATTACCCTGACTCTGCTTTGACACATGGAAGTATACATTTGGCTTCATTTCCCGCCTGACTAAATAAGAATGAATTTGCCAGTTTATGTTTCAAGAAAACTTAACTTCTATTCAAAATTCTATTTCAGCATCTGTATTAAATCGAATGCTCACCCTCTCATCTGTTTCACCTGATCCAGAGATTGAGGGAATCGACAACTCATATGGTGTTGAATTCGTTTAAATGCCAAGTGGTGAAAATGTCAGCTGCACCTATGCATTTGCTTTCTTCAAATGCAAACACCACATGCAAATGAATGTGTTAACCGCCTCCAGGCTTGAAACTGTGAAAAGAACTAACAGGCATGTGTGTGTGTGTGTGTGTGTAAGTGCCAGGATTTATGTACTCAGTTTTATGTGTGCTATAGTTTCACAACCAGGAACTGAAAGAGTCCATGTATGTGTGTGTGAAAGTGTGTGCCCCCTCATCTGCACTTGGAGCAGCCGTTTGGAGCTTGTGTTTGATTGAGTGAAGGCCAGCGCAGCCTGAACACTCCCTCTAATGGAAGAGAGGGGCCCAGCAGCTCAGTAATGCACTGACCTCAGAGCTTTTACAACGCTGCCAGCCGATAAGTGGCAATATGCTGGATCTTATAAAATTAACAAGACTGAGCAATGGGGAGAGTGAGCTCAGAGGGTTGTTGCATGGGGGGGCAGCAATCCTTAAGCGCTTGTAAATATCAGCATGTATGCATGGGATGGCTGTAGCTTTTCCTGAAGCCGTTTCACAGCCGCAGCAGCATGATTAGCCATTTTTCATCCATTTTGTGGCTTTTTTGGGGGGGGGGGATTATAGAGACCCTTTTATGCTAGATAAAACATCCTTCAATGCATTTTAATACCAATGATTTTATGAAAGCTTCCTTGGTGACAGGTGCTTGGAGAGCTAAGACAAGAGCAGGCCTTTAGTGTGATGGCAGTCAGCCAATATAGATTCTGCTGGGTGTCACAAAGAGTAGGAACATTTGTGCATTTGCATGTGTTGGCTATATACCACGCTCAAATCTAATGGTGCCTATATTTTGTCATTGATTGTGTTTTGTATAAAGCGGTCACACATTTTAAATGCTCTAAAATAGATGCAGAATGATGCTGCAGGAATGGAGATGAGCCTCATTCCTGGATATCTCCCACTATGACCTCATCACCTTCTTCACAATTCGTGAGATTGGGTATGTGTGTGGAAAATGCGGCTTATTTGTGTGCATTTTAAACCCTATATGTGCACTTGTGTGTATATGTGAAAAGCTTTTATCTGCTTGCACTTCAGCAGGGGCTTCACAGTGAATTATTCATGCAAGATTTGAATACATGCAAATGGTCCACTCCCCTCTCTTGGCACAGATCCAGGTTACCTATGGCAACGGCACCTTCAACGGCATCTTTTCTACCCCTCCTCCTGCTTGTCTTCCTGCTTCTCTCAGGCACCCGCCCTCTGCCCATTTTATCCACCCAGTCACATTGTTTCGACTGTTGCAACACCAGGCTGGGTGGCTGCACACCGTAGGGTGGCAGGGTATCCCATAATTCACAGTCAAGGTCATATAAGCAGGAACGATGACGAGAAAGGAGAGTGGGCAGGGTCCCTCCATCCTGAGCTGGTAAGACGATAAGTTAGCCTCTGGTGAAGAAAGAGAAGCTATTTTGGGGGTGAATAAATGTAATCAACAATGCGACAGACTGGATACACATACGCACACACACTCACAAATGATTCAGACATACTCATAGCTCATGCGCAGTAATCCATGCAGTAAAATATAATAAGACAGGGATAAATCTGTATGTAAAGAAATACTCTAGCATCCTGTTTGCCTTAATAGATTTGGACAGATATCAGAATGCCATAACAATACATGAAAAAATAAGCTTTTGCAAAATAGAACAGAATAAATTTGGTTTTAATATTTATCTGCATTAACTCGTTTTAAATTACTCTTAGACTGATGTGTGTGGATACATGAGTCACATTAAATCAACTTGATAAAAGTGTAAACACTATCTCCTTAACATGTCAATGTTTATTTTTTTAATTTTGAAAAAATTTGTAGATGAAAATGTTTTTTTTTTACTCTGCAAGAAGATGTTTTTTAATAAACTATGAGAAACTACAAAAGGGTGAATGATTTCATCCTAAATTTTAACTGTTTAATTTCCAGGTAAATAACTATTAATTTCAAATAAGAAAATAATCTATTAAAAATAATTTTGAGAAGTATTTGAAAATTATAACACAATTTTCTCTGGCATTTAAAAACAGAAATTTAAAGAAGAAAGAAATGTTTGCACAAGTAAAAGAAATTTAGCTTGAAATATATTAAATAAAATGTTACATTTGCATATTAAAGAAAACTGACATGAGAAGGTCACAGTGAAGAGAAAGCAGGTCAAGTGCAGGCCATGGGGTGATCAGCGCCTAAATAACCTCCATAATGCTCCAGAGTGCACAGGAAGAGGAACTGCTCAATGCTGCCATCTAGTGATTGCAACACACATATTTAGGCTCAAAACATGATTCAGAGAGGTAGATTAACAACATATTACAAATTAACCTGATCATTATTAGACATTATCCTTTTGTCTGCCTATATTAATATTTTTAATTCCAATGAATATTTAAGGAATTAGATGATGCTAGAGCACATAATAAATATCCTTTTGAGATTTATAAACATAGACGTTTTCAGGACAATTAAGACAAAAAAAAAGCAAATAGAGATGACTATTGAAGATTTCTGTGCACCTAAAAAGAGAAAAAGAATTATTGCAACCACACCA
Source organism: Rhadinocentrus ornatus (assembly GCA_037177495.1). Lineage (NCBI taxonomy): Eukaryota > Metazoa > Chordata > Actinopteri > Atheriniformes > Melanotaeniidae > Rhadinocentrus > Rhadinocentrus ornatus. The sequence continues at coordinate 23,391,987 of JBAMHW010000016.1, read as the reverse complement.
TCTCAAATTTAACACTGCTTGTCATTATTGATGCCGTTTGCACTCCTTATCATATGGCTTCCTCAAGAATGGACACTTTATTGCAAGGTCAACATGTAAACTGGTATCTTTGGACAAACTTTACCTTCGAAATGAACATGAGCAGAAAAAGTTTGATTTCACGTATTTTATATAAAACATGAGTGAGTTAAACTGCTTTACAATCAAGTAAGAGCAAAAAAAAAAAAGAAAAAAAAAAGAATGAAATCTTAATATGGACAAACACCAAAATCTGTTCTGTATATACATACATACACTTATGACACATTATTGGTACTAGAAGGTCATAAAAATAGACAGTGAAATTGTGCAGCCCTGCTGACATGATCGTCCTCCTACAATCATTCACTCCCACAGCGTAGATTCAATACGCGTTGGCACAAACATAAAATTCAGAAATGCATCATCACCTTTTCGCTGCACATAACAGCCCCCATTATCAGGCTCTTTAACAGAACAGAAACCATTAAAAAAGAAATTAAATTTCTAGCCAACTTAAAAAGAATCTAAAATTAAAAATGGTTTTATGTTAAGAAAAAAAAAACAAGAAAAAAGAAAGAAACATGGTAAAGTGCAAGCATTAAGCAAAAGTACTCCCTAATCAACTACGAATAACAAAATTCTCCCACTCTGCCATCATGTATGTCCTTCTGACGGTACCATCGTATCACCACAAAGTCTGATTGTACGAACAGCATTTAAACAAATTAAACCTTCACACTGACAGCGAGCGCTTACTGCACAATTAGCAAAGTTTGTAATACTGTGTTCGCGCACAACAGAGCTCATGTCCACTCTTTCACAGCTTTAGGGATGAGGAGTGCGCAGCAGGACGGTCCTGCACAGAGCATACACTTGTTTAAGCTGTGTCACAGACCCCCTCCCCTTTCATCATGCCAGTCTTGTCTGGTCTTCTGTTTGTCCCTCTTCAGGTCCATCATGACTCAGTGGATAGAGTAGCCCATCTGATGCAACTTCAGCAGCAGGTTGTGTGTAATATCAAATGTGGTTAAGCTAATCCCCACCGCAACAGGCCCTTTAACCCAGTTCATGCTCAAGCCTTTGTACAGTCCACGTCTGATTCCTTCTTGTCGTACAATCTCGTGCATGGTCCCCAGAATTGTGACGTAGGATGAGCCAGTTACTCCAGCTGTCTGCATACGCCGGCGCACCACGTCCAGAGGGTATGAAGCCGATTGTCCAATCAAGCCTGCACAAGCACCGAAGGCCAAGCGCTCGTAAGGGTAAGGCTGAGATCGCTTCGTCCTTTCTGCAGTGAGACAGGAAAAAAAATATATATACATAAGGTGAATGTCTGCAAGCTTTAATCACCTAAATCTCTAGTCAACTTGCCAATAAAAAGTTGCTCTGCCGGCAGATAATTATATCGCTGCTATCAAACTACAAATATGGACGAATGGGGTGGAGTGGAACGCTGTGCGACCTGGAGGGAGGCGGGGAATGAAATGCCTTATTCACATTTAAAGAGACCGCACCAAAACGAGTCGCTCTAAAGACGCGCCTCAGAACAATGATAAACAAGGGGTATGGAGCTAGAATAACCAGTATTCAGACCAAAGCATTGCAGTTCTACTTTATATAGACCATAAATGAATGATTTACATGTGAAAAGGAAGGATTTAAAAGCATGATATGTCCACTTTAAATTAAACAAAAATTCCACATAAAAAAGAAAAAAGAATGGTCAGTACCTGCGTGCAGTTTTTTGAGGGTTTCGTAAGTGAAAAACGTGATCCCTGCATATGGAATGACACCTAGGATGGTGGGGGTAAAGCCTCTGTACAGGGTTTTCAAACCTTCCTCTTGGGAGATCCGCACAAAGACATGCATGATGTTACTGTACCTGTCACAAGCAAACACATAACAGGTGAGTCACAAATCACTTAAATATAATACTTTTCCATTGTGTGCGATACTGTATGACATAGCAGCAACTATAGGCAAGAAAGAGTTAACTTTGTGAGGGTAAGACAAGTGCTGGATTACTGGAAACAATAATGAACCCAGAGATAAAGAGGGATCTGGTAGATGCTTTAGCCTTGAAATAAGGGTGATAAATGCTCAATATTTGAGACCAACTAGTTACACTTGTAATCTTCATCCTGACAAGATCAGCTTTCAGAGCTGTAACAACATATTTCCCACTGAAGTAAAAAAAAATGTTTAACGACTATTTTTAAAAAAAACTGCCAAGAAAGAAATGCTTGATGTCATACATGAGGACCCAATCTGATACAGTTCATTAGGATCTAAATAAAAAAGGAACCAAATATGTTTAACTTTTTTAGTAATTGTGCAAATAAACTAAACAATGCTCAAAACTTTCTTGGCAGCGGTAACTGATACATTTGAGATAAAAAAATAAGTGAGGCTTGATTAAGTTAAAAAGGAGAGTTCGGTATTTTATCCAATTCTATGATGAAAATGTTTAAAATTAAAATGTTTGAAACACTGTCAAAGTGACATGTCCAAATTGTACCCGGCCTCTCGGCCAGTGGAGCCAGAAGCAGCTGGGACAAGAATGAAGATCTAGACTAAAATAGCTTAAATGTTTTTTAGTCTGTGTGAAACCCTGGCTGCCTTTGGCTATTTATATATCAAATTTTATTAGACTAGAGAGACTAGATAGAAGACATAGAGAATAACTGAAGGACCTAAAATATAAATATTACTCGAGTACATTAATGAATTACAGGGTTGAAACTCGCTTAATATCTACAGTGTAGCTCATTTGCTCTTTGTTAGATTTTAAATGTTTGATTTTAAAACGATTAGGAAACTATGTTGTATTACATTACATCTTGCTTCCAATTTCTTAAGAACGAGTTGTTGTAATTGTAAGTAAGTGTAAGTTTAAATAAATTAAACTTTATTCTACTCCTGTAGCATAAGGACATGTACCTGTGCTCTAATTAGGCTCATAATGCAGGGCCTGAGAAGTGAGAGCTGCATTTGGACAAAATTAGAGAAGACCCCCCCAAAAAAACAAAAACACATTACTCTTCTGACTGGATCATAACTTCAGTAACAATGTGGATGTTATCAAAACAGCAGCAACACACAAAGGCACTATTACATCTGTCACCATGCCGAAATTAACTTTGATGTCAATCAATAGAAAACAAAAGGTGTTGATTGCGTTTTGTGACTGCTGTCAAAACAAAAACCTGCCTGTAACTACAGGATTGGTCCAAACTAATCCAAAATGGAGTTGTACCAACAAAGCTGAAGCTATGTGTGAAGCTGTTAAAGAATGGGTTAACTCTTGATGGTTTTATTAATCTGATGATAATCTGCTTGCCTAGTATGCTAATCCAGACATTGCAGGTGCTTACATTTCTCTGGCAGTGACAGCCATCCTGGCGCGCACCATGTCCAGAGGGTAGGTTAGCATGGCAGCGGTCGTACCGGCCAGAGAGCCAGCTAGGAAACGTGGGAAAGGAGGCAGTGCTCTGCAACAAAAGCAAAACAATAGTATGTTGTAAACAATGTTAACAAGCAAACTTTATTTATAATGTTTATGAAACACAGTAGATGTACAAGCAGGCTGTAACTTGACACTGAACTGCTTTGAGCTAAATGCTAATGTCAGCATGCTAGATTACACTCAATGATTAAACTAATGCATAGTGGTTGTCCAGCAGTGATGTGTGGTCAGGAGAGCCAGGTGAGGCAGTGACTCAGCTGTCATGATAGAAGAAAAAAAAAAAAAAAGTACATAAAATAAATATTTTCCACTGATCTGTGTTACCAATGCATTTTCAGTATTACTAAAACATTTTTGACCGTTTATTAAGTAAAAATCGCCGAATTTGAGTATTTCCTGATCAAATACAGGGCAGACACCCCGGTGGAGGCAGTGGCGAGCTGTGCATCACCTCTGACTGCGCTATCCAATACAAACTGGGTTGCATGACGCATGTCCGTTTCTGTTCCTCAGCATATCCCCAATATGAACTTTACAGAAATATTTGTTATACACCATGACTCTCTACAGTCAGTGTAATGTCTTTAATGTATGTGTAAGAGAATTTAATCCTGCTGATTGTACAATAAAGTGCAGACAAAAGTCAGCAGGTGAGGCAGGCAGTACTCTGCCTCACCTCAAGGGGGCATGCTGTGAGTGTAATTGAAAGAGGAATACTGATGGGATATGAAGCATTACCAGTAGCTGGATAAATATTGAAATAAGATGCTCGTTTCAGTTCTTACAATTGTAAATCTGACTCCAGAGGAGTCAGTGCCTCACCAGCCATGAGCCTCACCGCACCTCACCGATGTCCAGATGTAATGTTTGCCAAGTTACCCCCCTAATTAGAATGTTCTGGGCATAACAAATGCTTATAGGGCAATAAACAGAAAGTACAGCAGATGTTGATCAGAATGTCAGCAGTTTTTGGGTCAAACACCTAAAGCTAATTAAAAATGGACAGGTTGGCGTGTCCAGACATTTAACTTGTTCTTTTTAACAACAATTCAAGAGCTTTTCACTTATTTCAGAGGCTAAAAGTCATCAAACACATATATATGTTTTCTTACTTACTTGCCCTGGAAGCCATAGCGGTCCCCCAGCAATTTTTTGTACTGTTCGTGGGAGCAGAATTGGATGGCAGCGTATGGCATGACCCTCACCATGGTGGCAGAGTTCCCCCTCCACAGACTGAGGAGCCCATCTTTCATGTATGTACAATAAAGGACTCTGAAGGCCTCCTGCAGACAACATGTGTAGAGGACTATAAAGTTTTCAACTTCTTAATCATCTTAACATGTTCAGCATATTTCCATTACATAACCAAGTGTGCAGTAATGCATAAAGCTCTTAAGCTTGAATGTGTCTGTAAATGTGTAAATGAGGGCATAGATATTACTCCTACAGCAGAGGTGATCCAGATACAGGCAATGTTCATTTATTTATTGATGCAATAAACTAATTAACTACTAAATATACCATAAACTTTGATGTACCAGAGCTTAATATGATTCAAATACAAATAAATTCTAAAATATTTTAAGTGTCCTGCAGAAAATATTTAGTGGATAATGTTTTTAAATTAAAAAAGTTCAGATGTACAAGGTCAAAACAAACAGTTGTTGAGTATTTATATGCAGTAAATGGTCCTGCTTATCACTTCAGCTCCTCCTCAGGAGTCAAAGACAGAAAATTTATCAGTTCCTGTTTTGTTAATAAAAAACAATCTGAACTCACCTTAGCTGAGAATCTTTTAGAGGACACTGTAAAATGACAAGAGACATAGTAAACCTCCGAGCTGAACAACACATTCTCCCATGTAGGCTAAATATCTTTTAAGAGGATTAGCAATTAATCAGAAACAGTTACAGCTAAAACTCTGGTACAAACAGAAAAAAAAACAAAACTTAGAGATCCCATGAAAGTTGTTATGTCCCTTAAATACAGTCTATTTTCTATCTTTATGTGGAAATAAACTTTTTGTTCTTGCCTTGGAAAATGATCTTGGTACGATCCAGAGGTGCGATGACTGTTTTGGCCACAGCTCCAGCAAACGCACCACACAATAGGGAGTCCAGGGGGGTCAGCATGGGCCTCAGGTCCTGTTCCAAGATATGCACATCACATTACACAAACAGCCAGTTAACCTTACATCAGCTATGTTGTAAAGTGAGAATGAACAAAGTCAGGTTTTTATCTTTTCTCAGTTTACAAAACTGTGGAATCTCCCTAAACACAACATGCTTATCAGCGTCCACACTCCCACCTTTCTTCCGTCAGCAAGAATGACAGCAACAAAATAGCTAAAATATGCACGTGAGTTAGAGCCACAATGACTCATTTCACAAAAGATAATTCCTTCAGGGGGATGGCTGAACCCAATAAACAATCCCACTGACTGATAAGTGTCTGGCATGAAAAACAAACATGTTTCACAACTTACAAATTAGCGTCAATGATGTTTTCTTTCTTATAAATAAATATTTTATAAAAGAACATTCATTTCCCTTTAAAAAAAACTCATCATAATGTGTAACTAATTCATAAACCGCTATAGGCAGAGTATTATCTATTATGGTGATCGGGTCTTAAAAGTTAAGCTAGTGCAAATTAATGATACAACAAATGGAGTATCAGCACCACATCTGGCTAAATCCTGCCAGTACAAACACCTCTGGCCAACAAGGCAATGGTGGAGGTGGGGTGATGATTTGGGCTTGTATTGCAGCCATAGGACCTGGGCAGCTTGCAATCATTAAGCTGACCATGAACTCCTTTGTATACCCAAGTATTTTAGAGCCAAATGTGAGGATGTTTGCTTGACAGCTAATGGTCGGCCAAAATTGGGTCATACAACAACGAAACCAGCAAAGAACATTTACAGAATGAATGAAAGACAAAAGAATCAAGAGTCAAGTCCAGACCTCAACACAATCCAAATGCTGAGAGATGACCTAAAGAGAGCTGTAGCTGAATAAATGGCCACAAACTTAAATTACTATTGGGTGTACTTCAGTTTTCTTTGCGTTTTTACTTAATTTTCTTTAGTAAATAAGGACACTACATAAATGCCGAGTACTGTTAAAAACCTATCATAACCCAGCTTATTAAGTACCCACCGAAGCATTTCTTTGAAAGCTGAGACCAGCTTTGGATTAGCTGCCATCTCTCTTCTATTTACAGCAGAGGCATGTTTACTACCAGCAAGGCTGTACTGGATGTTACAACAACAACACAATCATAAAGCTGAGCAGCGCCTGAGAGGGACAGACTGTGATTTGTTTTAGGGTTAATAATAAATTAAAGATTACTCAGCAATTGTGGATTCTTTAAAAAAAATGCTTCCTTAAAATTACTTTGTGTTGTCTAAACTGCTATAATCCACATTATCTTCAGAAATATATAACTTTCAAAATTGCAAACAGGTCACACTTAAGGATTTGCTATTATTTCCAGCCTTTCTTTAGAATAAAGGGAGCTTGAACAGCTTGAAATGCCATTCACACCCAAACTGCTCAAACCTGTTCAAACAAGCTCCAACACTGGATCATCTGTGCAATTGCACAGCATGTGAATTAAGAGTATTCGTTCTCACCTTTGCTTGGTTGGACGGTGGCAGGGTCAGCACCGTGGCCTGGGCCACAGGCAGGCGGCTCTGGTCGTGCACACGGTGGGCCATAAGTGCCTTTTAAAGATTACCAAGGTAGTCAGACACTGGCGTTTTCATTCAGGGTAAACAGTGCGCTGCTGCAGGGAAACATATGAAAACAATCTTAGCAACTTGAAAAACTCCGTGTTTTTCAAACACAACAGCCCCGCGTGTCGCAGTGTCTGTACCAGAAAGCGCGTACGTGATTGGTCTCACGCCCATGTTCCTATACACACAGCCTGGCTTGTAAACAAGATGTTGGATTACCTTAGGCTCAGTCCATCGTTATTTATCAGCACAGAACCAAACACATCGATAATATCGTATTCAAATAAAGTAAACCTGATAACATAATGACCACACCTCATATAAATAAACTGCGATTTATAGTTGTGTAAAACACTGAATAAACAGACCCCACAGTTAAATCTATATGTGCAAGGTTTAAATGCTGCACGAGTGCATACCTTCGTTGTGTTTCAAAGGCTCTCGCGTGTTTACAAATCTTCGTCGTTTGAACTCGGTCAGCAGTCTGCCCTGCAGCCTCTCGCTCACATTTCCTTTGCTAAGAAAAGCTTTAGTCCTCGCTCTTATAAACTTCCCACACGCTGCGAGGTGTCCTTCACGTCTTTTCACGTTGTTGACGTTTTTCCTGAAAATGATTGCCAAAGACAGGTGTCACGCGGCGTTGCCTGTTTATGGACGACGCCTGTGAGATAACAGTTAGCTCGGACCTGCCCCCCTGCCTCAGCACTTAAGATTATTCTGGACGAAGTGGTTTAAAGAAACTGTATACCAATATTTTGGACTACAATACCCAAGAGCTAATGCTGTTATTTATGTCTGATGTCGCGAGATCATTTTCAACATTGGGTTGCCATGTTTGTTCTTTGCATTTTTTACGTATTGTTTATTATCAGTCCACATAGATTAAATAAAATTGATCACTTTGGTCTAATTTTTTATCTCAATATCTTCAGTTAATCTGATAAAATTTGAAATGCAGATTTTATATTCCTGATAATATCTCGCAATAACCTAATCTGTCAGATCAGCAGTTCAAAAGTAAGACATTCAGTCAGGAACGGTCTGCAATACAGAAAAGAATCAAATCATCTGACAATATTTACTAATCAGAATAATGAAGCTGAATAAACAGAAAGGTTTGATATTGAAATACTTAAGTCTTTTATCTACATAATAAAATAAAACCAACTGAAGATTGTTTTCTGTTTTACAAAGAAATGTATAAGATTCAAATTGAAAATTTAAATAGAAGTAGGCAGAATAAAATCCTCTGTTATCGCTGTATCTTAAATATGAAATGTTTACAAAAGAAAAGAAAAAGGACAAAAGAAAAGGCAAGTTTAATATAGCACATTTTATGTACAAGACATTTCAAAGTGCTTTACATATAAACATTACAGACGGTGCAAAGAAAGCATTAAAAACAGTAAAATACAGCAACAAATAGCAAAATCAGAATAAAATAATAAATTAAATTAAAGTTATTAAAAGGAAGATAAGTTAAAATTCACCATGCAGATTTCAGGCATAGGCACACGAGAAAAGAAAAAAGTTTAACCTAGATTTAGAAGTGTCAAGGTTTGGTGAAAGTTTAATCTCCACTGGCAGTTTGTACCATTTGTTCACAGCATAACAGCTAAATGCTGCTTCTCCATGTTTAGTCTGGACTAGTTGACCAGAGTCTTTGACTCTTAGAGCTCTGCTAGGTTTATATTCTCTGAACATATCCCAGATATATTCTGGGCCTACACTGTTCTGGGATTTGTAAACGATCAGAAAGGTTTTAAACTGTCCAAAGTACCAAGTTGGTCGGTGATTTTAAGAGCCCAACTCTCCAAGTGTTTTTCAATGCTGACCCTCTTCCTTTTGCTACCAAACAGAATAATAAAATAATATTAATAATATTGCTCCAGACACTGACACAGTAAGTCTATTGGCCTGCAGTTGTCTCGTGATAGAGACTCATAAAGTTATGTATCATCTGCATAACTGTGATAATTAATGTTAAAGTTCTGTAATATTTGACCAAAAGGGAGCATATACAAGTTGAACAAAGAAGATTCAAGGACTGACCACTACGGGACTCCACAAGTCATGCCCACTCGTTCAGATTCATAGCTGCCGATCGTAATAAAATAAGTCCAGCTTTCTAAATAGGACCTGAACCAGTTAAGGACCGCTTCAGAAAGTCCAACCCAGTTTTCCAGCCTGTGCAACAGGATTTTGTGACCTACAGTATCAAACACAGCACTGAGATCCATTAGAACAAGGACTGATGCTAGAAAAGAAAAGAAAAGAAAAGAAAAGAAAAGAAAAGAAAAGAAAAGAAAAGAAAAGAAAAGAAAAGAAAAGAA
>JBAMHW010000016.1:23370300-23382328 GCA_037177495.1 Rhadinocentrus ornatus | reverse complement strand
GAAAAGAAAAGAAAAGAAAAGAAAAGAAAAGAAAAGAAAAGAAAAGAAAAGAAAAGAAAAGAAAAGAAAAGAAAAGGTAGTAACCAAACAAAGCCACCTTGGTTTTGAGTTACTATATTTGACCCAACCTGGCAACCCGCGGGTCCGGTCGCAGCGCTGAAAAACTTGTTGTTGTCTGGGAAAATGGCGTCAAACGTAGAGGCCCCGGAGCGCTGGTACCTCGCCCTTCTTGGCTTTGCGGAACATTTCCGAACCTCCAGTCCGCCCAAAATACGACTATGTGTGCACTGTCTTCAGGCTGTGTTTCAGTTTAAGCCCCCGCAGAGGATTGAGGCCCGGACACATCTTCAACTGGGCTCGGTTCTCTACCATCACACCAAGAACAGCGATCTGGCCCGTAGCCACTTGGAGAAAGCGGTGAGGGGCATTTGAGCTGGGAAAGAGCGGGGATGCTGAAGAGAACGGGAATATTGTAGGCCGCGGACAGTACAAATAGCAAAGCGCTGAAGTCTTTCAGTTGTCCTCCATTCGCGGATAGTAAAATAATAAAAATGTTTAAACGTAGGGTTTGTTAGTCTGCAAATTAGTCAGTTCTGAAATCGGTCCCGGGTCGGCTACTTTCGTTCTTTCCCCGGTGTTAGTCAAAGAATGTGCTGTCAGGGATTATTGTTAATAAAAAAAAACGAAAGCAAATGAGGCGCCGCTAAAATGTTTTCTTTCTTTTACAGTGGTATATTTCTCAACAACTTCCTCAATTTGAAGATGTTAAATTTGAAGCCGCCAGCATTTTGTCAGAACTCTTCTGCCAACAGGTAAGCTCATTTAGATAACGACATTGTATTAGAAAGCATAACTGACACCGATTAGGTTCTTCTTTCATCAAGCTGGGGAGATAACGGCCTGATTAGCGTGATGCTACAACTATGGATTAATGGTTCCTTTTACTAATTTCAGAATTTGGTGGACTCTGCAAAACCTTTGCTGCGTAAAGCTATCCAGATTTCACAACAAACGCCATACTGGCACTGCAGACTGTTGTTCCAGTTGGCGGTATGTATCAGTATAGTGGCATTAATGTATTTCTATAGGAGTAACGTTGTTCCATCTTCTCTACTGCCTGTTCAGCAGTGTTGGACTTGAAATTGGAATATGATTGCACTCTGCAGTATAACTTTGCAGATAATCTGAATACTTTTTTCTGTTTGTGTCCAGATATGATGACAGGACTTTTTCTGTCTTTCAGCAACTTCATACACTGGAGAAAGACTTGGTGTCAGCTTGTGACCTTCTGGGCGTTGGAGCAGAGTATGCCCGAGTGGTTGGCTCAGAATATACCAGGTTAATTTAGCTTTAAATTATATGCCATGCGTGACATATACTCAGACCAAAATATTTATATCTGGGTATATTTAACTCTTTTGCACTCTGTGGGTTTTATGGTGGATCATTACCATTTTATAAGCTATTCCAAACTACGTCATAGAAACTGTGCAACTCTAAAGCAGTTTTTATTTTTATTATTATTTATTGGACCAATGATATTATCTTGGATTGTGGCATGTTATTGCAGCAGCACATTTCAATAAGCTTGTGTTAAGTGCTGATTTATTCGTTGGGCACATAACATTGGTGTTTGAACCTTGGCTTGATCAAGTGAAGCAGCCTCAGATCATTTACTTATTCTCTTACATAGAGACCACTGATTGGCTTGGTGAATTATCTCTAGTGTGTTATTGTGATGTTAACTGCTTTTATTTTTAAGCTTAGAAGCTTAATGAAAACATACAGTGCAAAACATAAAAACAATCCATGCAAAGTGTTGGTTTAAACACAGATTTTATAGGCTGAAGCCTGAAAACATCTTTAACTTAACTAGAACTAAGTTAGTACTAAATTGGAGCTTAAAGTTTCCTGACTTCATACAAATAATGTTTTGTTTTTATATAACAATTTGCCTCATTGAATAAAAACCTCTTTATTCTGCACCAAAGAGTCATGCCCTCTTACACAAGTTTAGATTATTAGCTGGCTGGTGGAGAACATCGTTGTGATGCGTTCAAGTGCACTTTATATATATATATTTTTTGTTTCTTCAGACACTGAAAACAAGTCAAGAAGACAAGAATCCAAGCCTGTTTTAATAAAACTTAGAAAAGTAATTATGAGCTTAAAAACATATAAGCAACACAAAAGAAAAACTTGGGAGGAAAAACATCCCATAATCCTGAGTACTTTTCACTACTGGCTGTCTTGATATTAAAAATGACAAATTTATACTGAGTGTTATTATTTATTCAAAAGTGCTCCATTAATGTCTTTTTGTTTTCCTCTCTCTTTCTCTAGGGCTTTGTTTCTTCTTAGTAAAGGCATGGTGAGTCTTCTCTTTATTTTACTACAGCTGTATACATGCTTACAAAACCCTTTTTTATTATGTCAGAATAATGTTTTTTATTATTATTTCATTCATTCATTTCGATGTACAACAATGGCATGCTGTATTTCTACAATATTGTAGAATCTCGCTGTTAAAATTTTGATTGTTTATTTTTTTGATCTTCTAGTTGCTGCTAATGGAGAGGAAACTTGGCGAGGTGCATCCCCTTCTCACACTGTGCGGAACTATAGTGGAAAACTGGCAGGGAAACCCAATCCAGAAGGAGTCTCTGAGGGTCTTCTTCCTGGTGCTGCAGGTCACACACTACCTGGATGCTGGACAGGTAGGAAACTCACTCTGGGAGGGTTAGTATTAGTAAAATGATGTAAGTGATTGGTTGCAATGTTCGTGTCGTCCCAGGTGAAGAGTGTGAAGCCGTGTCTGAAGCAGCTGCAGCAGTGTATCCAGACCATCTCTACACTCCACGACGATGAGATCCTGCCAAGCAACCCAGCTGATCTCTTTCACTGGCTGCCCAAGGAGCACATGTGTGTGCTCGTTTATTTGGTAAGTGCTTCTTTTTTTGTTTGCGTTAATTCGTTGGATTTATAATTTCCCAAACAAGGAGAATGGCCTTCATAGATTGGCTTATATCTCGAAGTTTGGGTCAGAGGCAAATATTCTTAATGCTTGATTAAGCACATAAAATTCTATTCTTTTTTCATCATTTAGGTTCAATATAGCAAGTGGCAAGTTTTGTTATGGGAAGATTGTTTTCGTCTATATATATGCATTAATATTTTTAGATAAAAATGACTTTCCATTGTAAAAAGTATAGTTTGAATTTTTCTTTACAGGTGACGGTCATGCACTCCATGCAAGCAGGCTATCTGGAGAAAGCCCAGAAGTACACAGACAAGGCGCTTATGCAACTAGAGAAACTAAAAAGTGAGTTGCTGTTGTAGCTGACTTTGATGAGTTTTGCTTTTCAAACTGTCAACAAGTTGCACAGCAGGTTGAGAGAGTGTTTGATAAAATTGTATTTCCTGTTTATAGTGTTGGACTGCAGCCCCATCCTCTCTACCTTTCAAGTCATTCTGCTGGAGCACATAATCATGTGCCGACTCGTCACAGGCCACAAGGCCACTGCATTACAAGAGGTACATTGTTTCTCTCCCCGTGGCCATCTCCTGAGTTTTGTTATATTTTAAAGTGCATCATCATGACAGAAATGCAATTAAGCTGAGTCAAGCAACCTTAAAATCTGTTTTGTTAAATGTCACACAAGTAGATTTGTATGCTTGAGCAAGTTTGTGACAGTGAGCAGATTAACTCGCTGTTCTGTCTGCTTAGATCTCGCAGGTTTGTCAACTGTGCCAACAGTCCCCCAGGTTATTCACCAACCACGCTGCTCAGCTACACACACTATTAGTGAGTATTTCTACTTGCTTTGTGTGGGTCGTTGCCATCAGATTAACAGATCAGTGTCATGTTTGAATTAACATCCTGGTGCTTTTCCATAATATTTATTTCTCCAAGACCCAGTAGTGTTTAAAAGTCTGAACTGCAGCAGACAAGTTAACATACAATCAGTCACTAGCATTAGCTTCATCTGACTCTTCTCAAAGACTACATTCACAATGCAGGTCTTAACGCTCGAATCAGATTTTTTTGTGTTGTTTTTGCAATAATTTGGAAGTTCTTGCGCAGTCAGAACCTACAAAATTCTGAGCAACTGATAAGGGATGAAGTGGCAGCTACCTCTGCACCTCTGATGCTGCGGAGTTGGAACCCGTGGCAGATTTCTTCTGACATCTGGCTTCAATGATGTAAAAGTCACGTAAAATGCGTAATGACTGTTCAGACTGAGATTGCTTTGAAGAAGATCGGATATGTATCCGCTTTAGTTCCACATATGAAAGTGGCCTGGGACGGATTTGAAAAAATGGGAAATGTGTGGGTCAGACTGAAATAAAAAGATCTGATATGGGTCAAATATGGTAAAAGAAGTCAGATTTGAATCACTTCAAAATCACAAGTTTTTGGAGATTGTGGCAGTCTTTCCTCTGACACAGCACATAAAAGAAGGAGGTTAAATAGTGATTTTAGTTTTGATTGTTCAATAAGCTAAAAGAAATACTTTTAGCTGGTCCCATCCACTCCCTGTATGTTTTAGACAATCCCAGTACGCTTCACATGTGCTGTGTTACTGTAACGGCTTTGGTCTTGAGCTTCACTTGATGAACTTTCTTTTCCTTTATGAATCATTGAACTCATGCAGAGTAAATGTGTGCCTCGGTGTTTGTCTGATTGAAGCCATAGAAAAAAATTATATACAAATAAGGGAGATTTTGACATTTGTCTCTAACTTTGAGCTCTTTTAACCCAGTGTGTTCAAACGGCTATGCAAACTAGCTGTGTCTGCTACTAGCATGGAAACTGCCCTTGCAGCACAAACAGAAAACGTACGGCTTGAACTTAAACACAAGGAATGATATGTTACAATAGTCGGGGTCAGTTGTAACATGCTTTGTGGTGATATGTAACATTATGAAATGTGGGCCCACAGCATAGAAGTTAAAGACGCACTATGTAAATTTCAAACCAGTTTCTGGAGTCGTCGTTGCTCAGAACCGTCCCAACTTTTCATCCAGGACGTTGCATGTTTCGCCTCACACGCTAGCAAACGGATATAAACACACCGGGCGTTTTTGAACGTGCACCGTGGCTGATTCAGCAAAGAAACGCAAGTAGACATTATCGGAGTAAGAGAGAATAAGAAAGAGAGAAAGGGACTTAACAGGTTTAACATGTGGGTGTTTTCTGTTTCCATGTCTTAATACAGTAATAACAAATATAGAATAAAATATGCAACATGCTTTTGCTGGCTGAGAGAGCTCACAGTACAGATAGGATATTAGATGGATGCTGGATTAGCTGTTGGTGGGGAGACTCTTCACTAGGAACATTGCACAAGTTATGTTGTGCGTCTTCAAACTACACTAACATGGTAATCACTAACATCGGTTTGGTCTTTTAAGTAAAACGCAGTATGAAAGCAAATTAAACCAAATGTGTTAAGGTTTTCTAATTTCCCCACCCCCGCCAACAAAGTCTCCCTGACTATCCTGGTGCAAATGCGCCCTGAAACAAAATAGAATAGAATGCCTTTATTGTCATTATACACCGGTACAACGAGATTAAGAGAGAAGAGAGAGAAAAATGCTGTCATTCAAAGCCATTACGACCTACCCCATGAAAGCGTGTTACAACTGTCCCCAAGTGCATAATCCATGAGCTAGCTTGCCATACAGCTAACAACTAAAACATTATCACAAACAACCTGCTTGTAAAACAGCTAAACAGACACATATTCAATGTGATATATGTTTGACGAGTTCAACTACAAAGCAAGCTATGTAGTCACAAAAGTTATTTGGGAAAAAAAAAAAAGACTTTCTTACCTCAAAATCATATTTTTCCTTATACATTTTGCTGTGTTACAGACTAAGGACAAAACTGAACATGTGCAGAGTGAAACATGAAATCAAAGAAGACTTTATTTGTCCCACAGTGGGGGAATTCAAATGTCTCAGCAGCTTCAGAAGAGTGATACATTATAAAACAGAACAGTAGAAAAACAACATCACATGGAGATAAACGATGTCAGAAGGAATTATATACAATATAACATGTAATGTTAAAAAAATGAAGCATAAAATGGTCCATGATCTGGGAACTGTGCATGTGAAAAATGTACTGGCTATTTGTTGTCATTGATGAGTCTGATTGTTGTGGGAATGTGTTGCCACAGTTGATAACATCATAGGTTGTACTCTCACCACAAGAAACTTTAAATACCAAGATATATTTTATAACTTGATTTATAGAGAAATGTATCTATAGTCTCTTCTCCCCCTCTGTCTTCCTCTCTCAGGGTCTGTACTGTATCTCAGTGAACTGCATGGATAATGCAGAAGCACAGTTTACTACGGCCTTGCGGGTGAGTACATACTGGATGTTCATCATCTTTTACCTTATTGTACTTCCTGTACTCCGATCTCTCATTTCAAACATCTCCAAATGACTGTTTGTGTACCAGCTGACCACACACCAGGAGCTGTGGACATACATTGTAACCAACCTAGCAAGTGTGTACATAAGGGAAGGAAACAGACATCAGGAGGTAGGTTGAATTGTAATTTAGTAATGTTTTACAATTATTAGTATAAATAAATAAACCACTTAAAAAAAGTGGTTTTAGATTATTTTGTGCTTGTGATTAATTTAAAATCGTTACTTGATTATTATATCAGTATTTTGGTGTTGTATGCTCTAGATATCAGCCAAGGAGTGACATTTTCCATCAAAACTGTAAATTAAAGTGTATATTAAATGTTTTTTATCAAACTGATGTTGCCATTCCATTACATTTTGTCTCCACCAGAGGGCACTCCTAAACTTTTTTTTTTAACAAATGTTGTCCCATGTATCTGAACCATCTCATAACTAAACCTAATCGATCCTTACCTCAGTTTCAAAGACATGATATATTTGCTAAAAGCACAGCATTGGTTTTTAGAACAAGAAGCTTTAATACAGACATGTTCAGCAAGACTTAGGTATTCTCATCATGCCCGTTTTCTTCTCCAGCTTTACAGCCTCCTGGAGAGAATAAACCCAGACCATAACTTCCCCGTGAGGTAAGAATAACTTGTTTATGTATTTGTATTCGCAATGCAATCTTGCATTGTAAATATAATAATGGAATATAAATATAATAATAATTGTACATCCTATGTCTTTGTTTTTATTTTCAGCTCCCACTGTCTACGCGCTGCAGCCTTCTACATCAGGGGACTCCTGTCCTTCTTTCAGGGACGCTACAATGAGGCAAAGTACGACAGCTCACAAGTCACTTAATGCAAACACAACCATGCACCCACTTTGCACTGGTAATACTTCTCTTTGTCTTCCAGGCGTTTCTTAAGGGAAACCCTGAAGATGTCTAACGCTGAGGATCTGAACAGACTGACTGCCTGCTCTCTGGTTCTACTAGGCCACATTTTCTACGTACTGGGCAACCACAGAGTAAGACTAAACACAAACAGGTCTCATGCTCACGTCAGAGCTGACTTGATTTTCTCTTAAAACAGCTGGGGGGCATCTGCAGAAAACTATCTAGTTTCATGACTATACATGACTATGGTCAAATAAAGACATTGCTGAGGTTTCAAAAGTAAAAGTAAAAAGATGAGGGTGGGTTGTAAACAAGAGGCAAAAACATAAACTCAGACATCACATCAGGAGGGACACAAATGCACCCATAGATCATGTTTTATTTAATTACCGTTATTCTCTGTTTTCCTAAACAGCCTTTGGAAAACTATAAAAGGATATGAGACAGTCTTGTGCTGTAAATACAAAAAAATCTTTAAATACTTCTGTTTTCAAAGCCTCATTAGTGAAGTCTTCTACAGCCATCATACCTTGTAGTCTTCTACAGTCCCCACAGTTGGATAAGAGTATATGACAAAATAATAAGAATCCAATAAACAAACAAAACAAAAACATACTTGTGCATCATTCTGACGAAGCTTGTTTCTTTCATGAATAAATTTTGTCCTCATCCTGTTTCTGCTTCCTATCAGGGACACATTGCACTGAAAATGTTTGTATACACAATCTGAAGGATGCATGAGGTGTGCACGTTCTCACCCCACAGTCTTCCTTTATAGTTAACAGTTTTTTGTCGGTAAAGGCAAATGCATGTTTTTTGTGTGTAAACATCATCTCTGCATTTGGCTCCTGGACTGTGAATGGAGTTTAAACCCAGGGTCAACAGAACAGAGGCACACACAGACACACACAACAAAGCCCAGCCCAACAAGACCCAACACCCCCACTAGAGGGCCAAGTTAATGTGTTTTAATCCGGTTTTCAGTGCAAGTCACAACAGAACTCATTTAAGGTTCCCTTTCCTCTAGAATATTTATATTCTGTCTTTGGATTATTAAAAAAAAAACTAAGTCTGACGTATTTTATCTGATCAACATGCTGACATGTCATAGCTGCTCTTTGTGGCAGAGTTCTGCCCTGATGCATCACATATAGACACATGCACACACACACAGGTGATCACACTTCTGTCAGCAGACAGAGTGAGGGGCTGAAAACACGCCAGCCAGCTGAACAATCCCTTCCAGGGAGGAGAAGATGGAAAAAGTCGCGCTCCAGTGAGGAGCAGACGGAGTATTTCTCCTGCTCCGGTGTTAAACTGAGAACTTCATGACCATCACGGGAACACGCACAGCTGAACAAGCTGAATCTACTGTCACTGTAGGGATTTTCTGAGTTGTATTACGGCTTAAAATGGATCCAAAATTCTTTGTAGGTTTTATCAATGGCAACACGTTATTTGAGATCTGATTTTGAAGAATATTTAGAGCGACTACACTGAATGAAAAGGTCTTCGTCAGGATACTTAACCAGTTTTCTGTGCAGTGTTTGGTTTTTTTTTTCTCTTTCTTTTAATCATATATGGTAAATTAGTCTGCAATGAAGTTTTAAAAAGCGATGTGACTTCTCAGCTGAGTCTAGCTGTCACATGATGTTTGAATAAAGCTATTTTATCATTCTCACGTGTCATATTCCCACTGTACTGCTGTAATGGGTAGGCTACGGTTACAACTACAACGTTCAAGATAAGTGATACAGCAGAGCTGATTATAAGGTTGAGATTTACACTCTGTTAATTAAGCCTGTACCTAACCTACATGCATTAAACTATAAAGTCAAAACAGACTTGTTATTGGATGGGTGGGTGGGTCATCCTCCCCCTCAAGGCTGTGAACCTGAAGGAAACACTGAGAAGTGTTGTTTCTTTTCCCTCAAACGCAAAACTGTCCCAGTTTACAAAAACTGTTCTGTCAAAAACCTTTGAAGGTAATGGTTAGCTATCTATCCTTCCAGCTCCAATGTGGATATCCTATATTTTAGGCTCAGAAATTTTAATGTGTTTTAAGCCCTGGACACTAAATGAATATTTTAAAATATCTTATAAATGATTCAGTAATTGTAGCATTCCTTCAATAAACACAGTTTAGGCTAGCCTTTCCTAGCTTTTTAAAGGGGTAATCACTAAAGCATTTTACAATGATTGTGAATTAAGATTTTCCCTTATTTGTAAAAGCTTTAAAAAAGTATTTTATCATAGTCACTATTTATTTACATCTGTGTGGATGAGGAGCAGCAAATTAAAAAACATTCATTGTTATATGTTTGTCTCTCTGCCTAGGAAAGTAACAACATGGTGGTCCCTGCCATGCAGCTGGCCAGTAAGATCCCTGACATGTCTGTTCAGCTCTGGTCGTCGGCTCTGTTGAAAGGTACATAGACATTTTCTTTCATCTCACATCATATCATATCACTGTATACATTTTTGTTGACTCACCTTAGGAAAACATTTTTGGCTTGAGCAGAAATACTAAGACCTTAGCTGCATTTGAAGACTTTGGTCATGTGCTGTGCTTTCAGACTTGAACAAGGCTCTTGGAAACAACATGGATGCCCATGAAGCTGCACAGATGCACCAGAACTTCTCCCAGCAGCTGCTGCAGGACCACATTGCTGCCTGCAGCCTCCCTGAGCATAACCTCATCAGTGTATGTGAAGCAGCTTTGACCGATTCTCCAAGTTTACATGTCATGACTTTCCTTTATCACATTTCACTCTGTGGCATAATGAATTTACGTATTTACAAGGTTCATCAAGGCATTTCTGTCTTCCAAACATGTTTTTTTTAAATCTGTTTTTCAGTGGACAGATGGCCCGCCTCCTGTTCAGATCCAAGCCCAAAATGGTCCAACTACCAGCCTTGCAAGCCTGCTATGAAGAACTTCTTGATGCATTGTAGCTGGTTAATTTCCACATGCAGCAGTTTGATGCCTAACAACCTGCTATCCAGACCACTGTAGCTTGAAAGGATTTTAACAAGAGACAGATTGGACCTTCACTTTATTTGCTTCTCAAGTTTTGTTCCTGGTTGTCTATTACATTTTTTTTTTAAGTTGTAAAACTATTAACATTGCTGTTGTACATGCATTTTACACTCTAATGGCATTGACACTTGCGGGGTACAAGAGCAGAGTTGGACTGTTGATTAGAGGAGTGAAGGACACAAGGCAATGTATAAAAGGGCTTCATTGTTCATATATAAGGAACCCTTCTCTGCATTTGCCAGGATTTTTTTTCTCCCATTTGTTGGAGAACAACGGGTTAGATGGGAGGTGGCGCAGTAAAAAAAGTGTAGAAGAAATTAATTTATTCATGTTGCTATTTTTGTAACTGTTGGTAAATATTTTACATCTTGCCTTTTTTGTATGGATGATGATTTTCTTTCCCATGCATGGAAGTTACTGATGTGCACAATAGTTTTTGATCTTGGTTGCTAAAATAACATTCTTTATCGATGATCTTTTTTTTTTTTTTGCACAAAATCCATAGTAGGAAGAAATACAGACCTCATATAACTTATTTTCACAGAATGGCAGTTTGATGAGTGTCATTTTACAAATTAACAGTGTAGGATGTTTTAGAACAGTAAATCTACTGTGTGCAGGCGATGCATTTAAATACTGGTGGATTTTATACAATTTGATCACACCTAACCCTTAAACACTCATTTCACTAATGTTTTTTATTTTTTTTCCTAAGTTCCATAAAATGTTCATACATTACCTTTTGCAAATCATGCTTAGATTTTTGGAGTTTTCTTCAGACATTGTAAAAGAAATATTTAATTCGGATATATTTTCATTTGTCTTCATAGTTCCACTAAATGGTCTGTTCACAGTATGTTTGTATAGATTTGCCACTTGTTGAACCTTTATTGTACAGTGACATTTTATAAATTCAATTTAGTAAAGTGTGATATGTATTATTTTAGCTATCCTATGTAGGTATCCCAATGCTTAGTATTTAAAGCACTGTAAGGACGCAGTTTAAGCTTGAGTACTAGCCATATTTTATCCAATGCCTATGTTTTTAATTCTTACATTGTTTTCAATAATTTTCCAATAAAAGTACGATTGAAATTTATCAGTTTACTGATTTATTTCTCCACACACACACACACACACACACACACACATATATATATATATATTTAATAGGCTGGTCTAGGGTTGTGCACTGTAAATGGTTATTCATTTTTATGGGACACAGTCTTAAATGAGTGCAAATACTTTTACATTCAACAAAGTCCTCTGGACATAATTGTACAGCAGTTTGGTAAATGCAATGACATTAAAAGTTAAAGTTGTATCTTATTTATAGATGGCATGTGTGTGTTTCCATTGCTTTTGATTTGACAATATAAATACACTGCTCAAAAAAAATAAACGGAACATTTAAGCAACACAATGTAACTCCAAGTCAATCACACTTCTGACAAATCAAACTGTCAACTTAGGAAGCAACACTGATTGACAATAAATTTCACATGCTGTTGTGCAAATGGAATAGACAACAGGCGGTGACCACAGACCACTTCTCAGTTCCTGCTTTCTGGCTGATATTTTGGTCACTTTTGAATGCTGGCTGTGCTTTCACTCTAGTGGTAGCATGAGACGGAGTCTACAACCCACACAAGTG
>JBAMHW010000016.1:23333904-23366325 GCA_037177495.1 Rhadinocentrus ornatus | reverse complement strand
CTCCGTGCCCCACCTCCAGGCCTGGCTCCAGAGGGGGGCCCCGGTGACCCACGTCCGGGCAAGGGAAACTCTGGTCCCCCCCTTTCATCATAGGGGTGATTTTGGGCCGTGCTTCGTCTGGTCCCTCCCCTAGACATCTATTTGCCATGGGTGACCGACAACATAGCCACTAGGATCGTCGGGACGCACAAACTCCTCCACCACGGTAAGGTGGCAGCTCAGGGAGGAGGTGTTCTCTGTTATTGAAGACAATCACCAAATTCCCCACTCCAACCCCACAAGCTTTAGTAATAGAAGTTACTTTGTAGTGTTTGGATTTTGTACAATAGGAGTTCATTAACTTCCCACACCCTGAGGACAACATGTAACTCAGAAATAAGCCTTTTTGAAAAATGTGACAGGTGCAGCTTGAAGTTGATAATACACTGGATACATACAGCAAGTTTGGAGCTTCTGTCTCCACCAATATAGTATATTAATAGTACATCTATATTCTGTAGTTTCCTGTGGTCTCTCGAAGACCATGATATATATATATATATATATATATATATATAGACACACACGCACACACTTGAGGGCACAAGCACACGTACACACGCGCGCACAAGCAGTTAACATTTCCGAGGTGTGTATGAACGCAGCATGACGCCGCCTGTGGTGGCTCATTACATTATCTGGCAACCGGAGTGGCAGCGGACAGAAGAGAGGGGATCCCCGGGATTTTTACGCCAAAGCCAACGAGATACTGTCACCAAACAACTGGAAATCGTGGGGGAACTCGACCAAGCTCCTCTTAGACTTTGTAAGTTCGTGTAACATAATTTCACTATCTTGCAGTTTAATCCGATATCCTAATTCTCAATTAAAATATGACGACGGAAGTTTCTCTTTCGGTGTTAGCACAGCTAACGCAAGTTAAGCTAGCTAGCATAGCTTGATTTCAGCTAACGTGCAAGGTAACAATTTGTGTGTCGTTCTGCTACACACATACACCTACCCAACACGGACTGCAAAGTACAAGCTTTAAAAGTAGAGAAATTTTGACTAAACTTTTCGGCAAAACTTGCTATAGGATGCATCAGTATTACTATATTGTGAAAGTTATTCCCTGTAGTTACCTATAATAAAGGTGTAAAACTCAGAGAGAAGCTGTCATTTTATGTGTGTAATTAAGGCTAGATTATTGGCGAATTCGATTCTGCAGACGAGTGACCAGCGAGTTAGCGTTAGCAGGCTAACTGAGCTTGCTTGTCAGCTAGCTTTGTAATTCTCGCTGCTGCCTGAGACGGGGTCGGTTTCATTGTCTCTCGTGTATCGCTATTTGGACGGTACAAACACCCAAGTCAAATTCCATGATTTATATTATACTTCCAGGGGCATGGGTTTCGGGTTTCAGCGACTAATCTGCTGATAATCATTATGAGCTGGTATCTCGCTTTACTTAGCCACTGGCTTTTGTAGCTGGACAAATGGACAGGTTGTTGTTGTCAAGCCAAGTTAACGTTAGCATGCGATAGCTTGTTGTTGTTGATGATGGGTTTGTTAAATATAGGTAGCAATTCTTTTGAGCTAAGTTGCGTCACTTAAGTTTAGGAACATAATAACTATTTTTTTCCACCGGCTATTTCTAAGACCCCCGCTCCTTTTATCCGCGGATGGGCATGGTTGTGGCTTTACGAGCCATTGATCTCAGAACTTTGTCAGATTAGCTCAACCGTGAAAAGCCTTTTTATGGAGGCGTAATGGTGGACGATCGTGCCTCAATTCGGGTGTGTGTGTGTGTCTGTCGGTCTGTCCGCGACAGCTTTGTAGCAATCACCCACGCTAGAGTAAGACAGTTAAACGCCTACTTTGTGAGAATACCAGAATAGAAGTGTTTCTTTTACTCGGATCAAATTCACCCCATACTGTATGTATTGATATGTCATATTGTCAGTCTATTGAGGGCATGCCCTACAACCACTGCACTGTTTATTCCCCATTGAGGTCAAACTTTTATGAGGTGCTTCCAAATTATTAATAGTTATGTATCCATAATAAGTGGCCAGTGTTTATGGATTGCTTTTGATATTATTGGAACCAAGCTGTGAACCATGGGTTATCTGGTTTGAGTGGTCAAGTCAGTTTTGTATTCATCTGACTTTCAGGTGTGCCTTGTAAGCTGAGCAGCAGCTGAATTTATCCTTTTCACTTCTAAGCAAGTGCCCTCTATTTAGATCGAGCAGACAGTTGGCACCCTTGGCTGGTGATGGGGGACATGTGTCGCTTTGCATTTTATGATGTGCCTCAGAGTTGCCTGAGGAGGGTGCTGCTTATGAAAATCTCCCCTGAGAGTGATGTAACTAGACAAGCATGACTCAAGATCCTTGTTTATTCTGCAGCATTAAAACTGAAGCATAGTCATACACGTGTATTGTTCACCAATCAATATTAATTAATGGATTATATTAATTTCCGTGCTTTTTTCTCAAGATTACCTGGTCATTATTGCCATTTTTATATTTACAATAGTTATACTAGCCATGTACTTGGTGGGTCTTTTATCTGGAGTTTAATCTTACTGTAGTTTTTTTTTTTTTTTTTTTTTAGTATTCCAGTTTGACTCAGTTATTACTTCTGTATAACAGTTGCTGCACAAGTGTAGCATCAGATCACAAATTTTTACTTTCAGTTCATAGTTACTTTCCATTTCAATGGAACATTTTAATATTAAATTAACCACCGCTGTGTGTTTAAAGCCATATTTATTGTGAATTTATGACTTTCACTGGGATATTAAAATGGAAATCACATGTGTTCTAACTATCTTGACCAAATACAATAAATAATAATTAATTGAAGATCTGTTATCATTTCTTACAATGGATTTATATCATTGTCTTATTATTTTTTTAAATTAATTTATTTTATATTTCTTATGTTTTAATCCCGAATAGCAAATGTAGTGGAAAACATCACAACTTACAAAAATAACCCATCTTGCTGGTGTTAACATGGATTAGATCAGTACCTCTTTTATGAGTTTTAAGGACTTAGTCATGAGTTATCAAAAGTTTTTGATTTAGTTCAAGTTATGCAGCTTCATTTGAAAAATGGTATCGCTGTTTATCAGAGGTGATACAAAAGTGAATGATGTTGCAATAAGAGGTAACTGACTTCTTGCTCAGTAGGAGATGTCACCCTGTGGTCTCACTTTATTCATGTTGTTTGTGTCATAGTAAAGAACAGTCAGTCAGTTTGTTGATGTACACTTATGTTGCAAAAATTTGTTTTTCTGGAAGTTTATATTTTACTCAGTTTATTTTTAGTTTGGTTGAGATCTTGTATCGTTTCACCCAAGTAGATTTAAAGAACAATTTTGTGATCTGAATGTTTTTATGTTCTTTGAAAAAACTACCTTTCTGGCATGTTACACTTGCTGTTGCTCCAGATGCCAATCGGAACAGGAGTAGACATATCAGTCAGGAGCAACCACCCAAAGGCCTTAAGCAAAAATTTTCTCTAACCGGACATGAGGAATACTCTTATGTCGAACTGATATAACTAATTTTTGTTTACCTAGTTGGACCTCATCAAGCATGTGTTTTAGCAATGTGACGAACAGTAATATAATATAATATAATATAATATAATATAATATAATATAATATAATATAATATAATATAATATAATATAATATAAGAATAAGAATAACCTGTTAAATTGATGGCATTTTTAGGTCACTTTAATGTTAAGGTTACAACTTCTGTGTAGTCTGCTGTAATGTTCTGAGAGCAAGGACTGTGTTAAAAGCATTAATAAGACCAAAATGTGACAGAGACAATAGTATAATTTTATTTCTGCCCACATTTGGTAGGGCTGGTCGATAAATTGAATTTTAATCACAATTACGATCTGGGTTTTCAACGGTCATAAAAGTGAAATGGACCGATTAGTTTGCTTCTTCGCAGTTTACTCTTGTGTTGTTTTCAGTTGCAAATCGAGTGCCACTGGCATTGCTGCGTGCGCTCTGTTGCAGAATCCTCCCACAGTCCCAGCCGCTTTGGTTTAATTCAACTCGAGTTGCAAAGAGCTCAAGTTATGGGCTGGATACACGGGAGGCACTATCGCTCCTTCTCTATTAATTTTCTATGGAACTTGCGCGGTGAGGCGAAAATTGCTGCCCTCCTCCAGGCAAGCAACAGACGACATTCGTGCATGTGAAATGTTGCGCTCGTTCATGTGGACGTGCACACGGGGGCTTACGACGCGACACACGGAAATAGAAACATGTTCAATTTTTGTGAGTCACAACTAAATAATCCACCAACTCCCAGAGACACAGAGAGAGATAACAGCTCTTAGATACACCTTATGGTGCTCCTGGACACATCATCAGTGATGTAACCTGGGATCACAGGGGTTTCGGGTTTTTCAACAATCAGACCCCCTCCTCCAGGCGACCCAGCCAGGGCTGATCAGGCCCCAGCTTGTGTCCAGGTAGCGCAACCCTACTTGCCACGCCACTCCCCTCCTGATCCACAACCACCTTGACGCAACTTCTGCTGCGTCGGTGGCCAACTTAACAGCCCTTCCCTGACTAGCTCCTGTGATCCCCAGCATTTTGTAGGCCCTGCAGAGGGATTGGCCCACAAATGCTCGGCATCCCACTTTGATGGGTTGGCATCGTGCCCGCCAACCATTGTCCGGCACTCTTGGCCACCACTTCTGGGAACTTTAAGCTCCCAATCACGTGCCGTTGACAACAGGCCAGGGGATGTATTTCGGGGAGCTGCTACAGGCTTCTCCCCAGCTCTAACAAAACTGATGGTGAAGGCTCTTGCTGTGGCTGATTCCACTGCAGAGAGCATCCGTTGCGGCCTTCAGGATTTGGTCACGTCTCCAGCGGTAGTGCCCTTCACCCAGGGATCTCGGGCAGCAGCTGAGGATGTGCTCCAGGGTTCCTCTTTTCTGGCAGAGGTGACAAGCTGGTGTCTCTACCTTCCCCCAGGTAAAGAGGTTAGATTAACAAACGTTATAAACAAACATAACTTGTTTTCTCGCCAAAGACCAGTGCTCAGTTAACACAGTGTACAACCCGGGATTTAAGAAACTCATCAACACTTTGGACAAACTGCATCACTGCCATCTCGTCCCTGCCTTGTATGATGAGTGCCGTGAGGGTGTTGTGAAGGAAGTGGCTACAGTCCACTGTTTTGCCACTGCTACGGACCTGTGGTCAAGCTGCATCATAGACGCAGTTTTCAGTGTGAAAACGAAATGTCGCCGGACTAATTTTTTTCCAGATCACACCGGGGAGAGCATAGCTTGCTAGATAATCGAGATCTCAATTTCAATCAAAATTATCGTGATGATCATTTTTCCTATAATTGAGAAGCCCTAACATTTGGACTGTGCTACCATACATTTTTCAATTGCCGTAATCTGTGATTCCTTTGAAAAACAGATCAAAGAAGGTCCATCCTTACTTGTATATTATGCAAATGTTAAATAGGCTTCTGGTAATAAAAGTTCTTGTATTTGAAGAAATTATTTCTGAATTGTTAAAAGGGGACAACCTTATCTGGCAAAAACATACTGTAATATGCCCCCTGGTTTAGACTGGACATGGATTTGTCCATCCTTTAGTAAGTGAACACCTCTTGACCATGTGAACCAAATGGTTAGATGCAGTTGTTATTTTACTGATGTGAAAAATGCTTCAGATAAAAACAGCTAATATCACTTCACCTTCTACAGGTAGTTTTACAGATGTGTTCCATTCCATAACCTCAATTTTTGGATATGGAGCACTACCTACTTGAATTCTGCAACCAAGCATCTTCTCAAAGGTATAAGTGGCACTCACATCAGTAGTATTAATTCATTCTTCCAGTGTTTTGGCTCACAAGCGACAACTGGCATGACTGGTATTGCCTGAAATGGCAGCTGTATGCTAGACTAAAAGATTTGCATTCACAGATCTTGGACAATGAGTGCAGGATCCATCCATCCATTAATCTTGGATGCATGTTGCTTGAATGAGTGTGTCTAAGACACTCTGTAAGGTGATTTCCAGGCACCTGGTTGGTTGTATGAGCTTGTGTGTACATGAAGTTTTTTATTGCATACAGTCAATTTATGAATAACTCAGTCTTCTGCTCTTCACTCTCGGTCACTTTTGCCATGGCTTCTGTGTGGCTTCAGAGGGTCAGAGTCCACTGCTGCCTGGGTCTTGTGTTCCCTGTTGTCCATGCAGACCCCCTGTTTTTGAGGCTCTTTGGTTACCTAACTATCCTACTGTCACCAACAATTACTTTTATTTCTGCTGCTGTTTAAAATTGTAATAAAGATTCCCTTCTCTGTTTTCAAAATGCAAATATGATCCATACAAATATACTATTACTGGTTAAATTGCCCTTACCCCCTGCAAGGGTATACACCAAATTTGTAGGTGGTCTGAACAGCTTAGTGGCTGAATTATGTGCCAGGCTTCAGTGACAATATTCTTGTATCGCCAGAATCCACAGTTACTGGAAAGATAACTGGACTTGACAGTATCAGATACCTGAAAGAGTAATGTCAATTTCCTGGAGGTTGAAATGGTTTGCTTTTCACCAAGTGGTGTAAATCACAGTCTGTCACTTTATCAGGAATAATGCTGCTGGTGTTACATCTGTGCTGGGCTGGCATGAGATATTGTCAGTTGAATCTCTAATGATAGCTAAACACACCAATTTTAAACAGTAATGTCTGATTTTTCTTTCTAATTTGTATGGTGACAACAATACTGTGGTTAAATTTGCTCCATAAGCTGAAATCCCTGTCATTAATAGCCATGATCTTTAGCTTTAATGAACATAGGGATAAAGTGAAACTGTAATAACTTTAGCAGCAATATAGTAAACATTTGAGAAAACTAAATTAAAAAATATTGAATGCTTTTTTGGTTTTGATCGATTGAGCTAACATGAGTATCCATGTCTCTACACAGAGTACAATTCCAAGTCTGAGAGAGAACATAAAAATGGAAATGCCTGTTTAGTCACAAATAGTTTTTCTTTTAACTGACACATGACCTGTTTTGGGGACTGTACTGATGACATTTGCTAATGCTGTTGGAGATAAATTATACTAATTAGCTTTATTTTTCTTCTGATAATGCTACTGTAAGCACAGATAAACCAAGTAATTCATAGAAGAAAGAAAAGTAAATCAGATTGAGTGGGTGGAAACTAGTCTGAGGTACAGTAATAAGAAGAATGAGATGACACACAGGTAACACAATTTAGCAGAAATGAAGAACCAACTGCAGACATGAAAATGTTTCCTCCTTCTACCAGCTTATGGGGTCAAAACAGCAGAACCCTGGCATCTATGTCAGATGAGTACAGCACATTATTCAAGAGATAGGAAATGTCTTTTATTAAGTACGAGTAAGAAATTCGTCTTTAGAAGGAAACCAGGCTACAGAAGAATCGATCTTGATTCTATGTAGCGCATGGGTTTGTTTCTGGTCTGTTTTTATATCATCTTTCAATAGTAAAAATAGGATTTGGGTTTATTTTTGTTGCACTTCAGCTTTTAGTGTGGTACAGGGAAGATATCAGAAGAAAAAGGTAAGAATGAAAACCTAATACACTCATTCTTGTTTTAAATCATTTTAAGCGTTGTGTGTGGTAATACAGACTAGTTTCTTTCCACCAGGTCCCAGTAGCTATTGTTTGTCTCAGACCAGCAGCTACGTTCTGCCCAGTATGATCTGGAATAAATGAGACTGGAGACATTTTGTTTTTACGTTGAAATGTGCGTCATGGCTCTATGGTGCGGCTTGATCACAGGTCCGTAGCGGTGGTGAAACATTGGACTGTAGCCACGTCCTTCACAACATCCTCATGACACTCATCATACAGGGCAGGGAGAGACACGCGATTAAAATAGTGACGAGATGGCAGTGATGCTGTTTGTCCAAAGTGTTGTGATGAGTTTATTAAATCCTAGGTTGTTCACTGTGTTAACTGAGCGCTGGTCTTTGGCATGAAAAAAAATATGTTTGCTTATAACGTGTCTCTGGAAGCTGGTGGATTATTTAGTCGCGACTCACAAAAATTTAACTTTTTTCTATTTCCTTTTGTCGCATCGTAAGCCCCCGTGTGCACGTCTGCATGAACGAGCGCAACATTTCACATGCACGAATGTCGCCTGTTGCTTGGCTGGAGGAGGGCAGCGATTTTTGCCTCATCGCGCAATTTCAATAGAAAATTAATAGAGAAGGAGCGATGTTGCCTCCTTTGTGTCCAGTCCATAACTTGAGAGGCGTTTCCATCTCGAGCTAAATTAAATCAAAGCGGCTGGGACTGTGGGAGGAGTCTGCAACAGAGCGTAGCGCAGCAATGCCAGTGGCACTCAATTTGCAACTGAAAACCGCACAAGAGTAAACTGCGAAAGAGCAAAATAATAATTGGACCGTTTCATTTTTATGATTGTTGAAAACCCAGATCAAAATTGTGATTAAAATTCAATTAATCGCCCAGCGCTAAACTATGGAGCGTGCAACACAACTGCGTTTTTTAGCCGGCTAACAGCGCGCCTTAGCTTTAGCCCACCTTCCTCCGTTAGCTGGTTAGCTACCATTAGCTCTGGGTTAGCTCTTAGCTACATGCAGCTCGGAGTTTGATGGGTGTCATTCACCTTCACAGTCCCCCCTCTCTTTGGATTTTCTGGGAATGATGTCACGTGTGACTCTGCCAAGATGACGATGGTGAACTGCCCAATGAACTTCAATTCAGCTCTTCAGAAACCTATGGGAGGCGCTGTCCATCTTTTGTATACCGTCTATGGGTGCCACTAACTGGCTCTGAAGACAGATCTAGTAGCTCCAATTCAAAGTTTAGTCATTCTACGAGAATGTGCCTGATCTTTAAAAAGACACACACACACACACATTTGGTGATAGTCTAAATGATCTAGGGTAAGTGATGAAAGTAAATAGGAACGATGTTATTATCGGATTTGACATTCCGCTTGAAGTGGCACCAGCCCAGCTTACTTATACATTCAGGCACCTGACTGCTGTCGGGGTGGGGGAATGCCAGGATGATACCCTCCTGTGCTGAAATAGATAAGAGTATCCTATATAATTATTGGTCTGTTTTTACTCTTCGGTGTCAATTTCATACATGTAAAATACATGGAGGTTTAATAAACATGATGTAGATATCATCAACCTTAAGTTTATGTATACATGCTGAATCGTGTATTCGTGAACTCTGTAGCTCGAACAGTAGCCTACGCTTTAAAGCATTACGGTGGGAAAATGACAAAATAATTTATACTCAGCCAGATGGAACTCCACCAACAGTCATAAATCAGATAAATATCATAACACTTTTAGTTTTTTAATAAAAGCACCAAGTATAGACCTATTCTAAAAGAAATGTTACCTGTAATTACTTCTGTTGTGACTTAATGCTGTATAGAAAACAAGATCAAAATAAATGAACTTGAACTTCTGGGGGGCACAGGCTCCCTCTTCAATATAATGCTAGGAGTTACACTAGATATGCAGCTTATTAATAGAAAAGAATATAAGTAGATTGTGTATCAGCATTGTGCTGTCTGAATGGACATGAATGCTGCATATCGTTTTATTTACTTAATATGTCAGACATTCCCGAGTAACTGTTCAAAAGCTTTGCACACTGATGCTGTGCTCATTCTTTTAAAAGTCTGTTTAAGCAGCCCCTTTTTCACTCTGCCTTTTTTCCCCCCCTCTGTACTCTGGTCACTTCCTGCTGCCATCTATTTCACAGAAATGTAATCTGATAGCAGTCTGCGTGTGTCCAGGCCTTCAGTCTCTGAGGGTATGTGCTTCTGGTTTTACAGGATTACCGAGTAACCATTTGGAAGCAATTTGGCTGGAATTGAAGATAATCCCTGCCTTGGATTTTTAAAAACATTTAGCTATTCTTTTTTATTATAGCTTGTAAACGTTTATGGTTGAAATGTATCCAGTGATTTTTGTGATTATAGGCTCAATAATGCTACTAAAGGTTTATTTGAAATGTGGAGGTGTCTTAGAGTTTTATGACTTAAATGTTTTTTTAAGTTTTCTGATGGTCAGTAGTCCTTCAATAAAAGGTTTTATATATAGATTTTAAAATGAGTTTATGCTCATCTGAATCCAGATTAAATGCTCTCTCATTAAAGGATCCTCAACAGACAACTAACAAGTGAAATTGTCTATTAATGCAAACAGCCATTTTCACATGACTAAACATTTTTATATGTGTCTGTGTTCTTATATGATCATGTACTGAAGTGTATTTTCCACTTCCTGGACTTTGTGCATTGTCGTTGTCGTCGAGTTGCTGAGGGAGAATCCAGGTGGAGACATGCGCACACACACAGATGCACTCTCTAGTGCTGGCTCTCATTTGCGCACACACACCCAAGCACACACACAGAAGCGGTCTGGCAGATTCAGGGTTAAAGGCTTCCATTTTGTTAGGTAACACCCTAATGGTCTGATCTGTCAGTGGCGTTAAAATGGCAGGGGCTTAACCCTTGGCGTTCGGGACACAACCAGTAGGGGCACACAGACACAGACTTCTGGGCTGGCCGAGCCTACAACAGAACAAGCGAGGAGGGAGTAGGTCTGTGTGTGTGGGGCAGGGAGGGGTAAGACGGAGAGTAAGCAAGTGAGAGAGAGAGAAGACAAGGAAGAGTATTTTTCACTTGAGTACAGTTAGATTATGGCTCAGCTAACCACATGCGCTCTGCACTCTTCTCCCTCCCCCAACCATGGCACCTCCTCAGCTGGGTCCCTGCCCCCACTCTTAAGTCTGGTGCACAGATCAGCATAGGTAGTGTGATCCTCTTTTTATTTTGATAATTACTGAAATGAAGCGAGTACTCTTCGACTGACTGAAAGTGATTGAAGATTTTAAATGTTTGACATGAAGAGAACAGCTCATATAATCTTAAGTCTTGATGAGTTGGTAATGATTGCCTCAAATTTAAGATCACATGGCCAAATATACTAGTATGGTAGTTGGCAGTTTAAGGGATGAAATCAATATACCAAAGGTTGATGTCCCTTGGCTACCCAAAAATGAGTTGTCTCTCTATTGTCTTTGATTGTGTAATAATAACCTCTACTTGTATTCCCTTTTATTGGACAGTAAAATTGTTGTTTCCCCTAAAGACACAATTGAGAATCCTCTTGTTTTTTTTTTTTTGTTTTTTTTTTTAAATGGCTGTTAATGTGTTGGCTGGCTGTGTCCAGTCAGTCCCAGTGGGGAGATCATTACAGTGCTGGAGATGAGAGGCGAGCAGAGTACCTGAGGGGATGAGTCTTTGCCATTGATCCGGCGTAAGCTACTGGACACAATGAGAGTATAACCTGCAGTGTCAGTCCAGGTCACAGATTTCCATTTGCTTTCAAGCGCATGCATCTTATCCTGCTGTCCTGCATAGTAGAAATGTTCTGTAGGCTGTACAGCCCTCAGAAATGTAGATAAGGTGATGTGAGCAAAATTGTTTTTGAGAGCCAAACCACTAGTTTTAAGACCTTGCATACATTTTTGTGCACGAGGTTAGTTAAATGGGCTGATTTTTAGTTTAATGCACAACCTCAATACAGTTTTTTTTTGTTTTTTTTATCTTTCTTTTTTCTCCAAGATCTACTCTGCCCTCACACCTTATTATTATGTGGAAAACAAAGAGCCATGTCTTTACTTCATCTCCAGTCTCTAGAGATAAACAAGTGCAGATAACTAATCACATGCTGGTCCTCCACTACCCTCATTCTCGTCGCCTTGTAATTTTCCCTTACTGTGGTCAGCACTGTGCGTATGTTGCAAAAGATGAATCGTATCAATACCAATACTTTTTTTTTTATGTTTATATTTTATCTATATTTCTGCCTTAATTTAGTAGGATTAAAATTTATAACTATGCCCAAAATGTCCATGTCTGCCTGTTAATTATTGTTCATAAGGAGGGAGAGAGTGTTACAATATAATACATTAATAATTTATTTGGTGTATGAGATCTACCAATGGCTGGCTTTCTGTCTCAAACATGGTTGAATGAAAGGAAAAAACAACCTCCAGAGAGGCTTGTGTGTTTGGAGCAGTGAGTCAGAAAATGTGCGCCAGTAGTTAAGATGCTGCTGAACAGTTAATAAATGGAGTGTAAGAAAGAGTTTAAATGTGTCAGACATTTCACAGCAGAAAATTGCCTAAATGATGTCAACAAGATCTTAAAATAGTGCATTTAAGTTGTTACATAAGTTATTTTAATGAGCAGTGAAAGTTAAACGTCCACAAAGCTACAGAAGACAGGTCAAACCCTTAAAGTGGTGTTAGTATTTGTGATGCTAGACCTTGTAATGCTAATGGCACTTTATTTTTATAAGGATGTTTTTTTTTCCAGATTTTACCTTGAAAGACAAACGTTATTAGATTAGTCTGTTTTATTTTTGAATGATTAGATACAGTATAACCCTTGAAATTAAGTAAAATCTCAGCTCTTCTATCAGTGTGATTGACTGTGAGAATTTTGTAGTTTTCAGCCTCTTCTAAAGACCGATTGCAGTTTACATGGTGCTGGCACATGTGCTGTGGTGTCATTGGTGTAACTGTCCCCTCATGGTTTATACTTAATGCTGTTTATGTGATGAATGACTGCTTTACGTTTAAAGTCAGCAGTCACTAATTTCCGCCTACCAATGTTCTGACAATACTCATAAGGCATGGTGTTTCTTTATTTGCTGTATACCCGCTACAACCTATGTGAGTTTTCACCATCAGAAAGTGCAGGTCTTTGCTCGTTTCTTACAATATCGTGTTGATTAGACATTTAGGAACTGGATGTTTTCTTTGAGAAATAAACCGAAGGGGACAAGCAAGGGCTTGACTCCACACAGGTACATGCCAACATGCACAGTAATTTTCCCACTCCTCATTACAGCAATGTGTAGCACCTAGCATTAGCTTTATATCTCGTAAACACAGATGCCTGCATACATCACTTTACATAATGACAAAACAAACAGGAAACATATTTGCAAAACACACTGGTGCTACCAGTTGTAAAGGTACAGTTATAAAACTTAGTCATGCTGTTTCTTATAGTGATTACAGGCTAGAGCCCTGCATTTATGAGCTTGATAACAAATCCAGCCAACATTTTAATCTTCGTTATTTGAGCTCAGCCACAAGAGCAAAGGTTATGTGGGATAAATTGATGTACTTTAATGTTAGGTTTGGCATACTTGATTGTCTGGAAAAGACAGCAGAAAAGGGTTTTGGTTGGTAATGGAGCAATGGGCGATAGTGCCTCATTGTGTTTATCAAATGTGATGCAGCAATGAATCAGTCTGATGTGTATACATTTGAAATCACAACATATTTACTGACTTTTTTTTTAAAATGCTTTGTTTTTAACACCTCATGTATAGTTGTAGTGCATCTGTTATAAGGGAAACTGGATTTAAAATACTATCTCTGTTCTCTGGGACACAAGTAGATCTCCCCAAGTCTAAAACAAGCACCCTCTACCACTTCAGTTACAGAGATCTGAACGCTCTGTCTCAAAAGGGTAATGGTCATTGTGTAACTGACATGGTTCACCACTGCACAGTTAAAGCATTTGAGAACTGTGCAGCCATTCTAAAAATCTTGCTTGGTTAAAGATGGCTTCCAAAGTGCTGTGTGCTGTATGCACACCCACACACAAGCTGTCATCTCTGGCAGATAAATGGTCTTTGTGTCCAGAGATGGTACAGCAGGGCACATCTATCTTTGCTGTGTGCCGGGGGCTCCACAATTTTGTATGCAAATACACCTGAATGTTAGTTGCATTTAGGTTACTTTGTTACAGATGTTTGGTTTACGTGTTGCCAGCATCTAAGCTCAAAAACCTCTCAAACATCAGAAAACAGCATTTATGAGGACTAGTGAAGTCCTCTACCTGAATTTGTCTGGTATGTGTTTGACCAGACCAAACTATAAGTAACACTGCTCACTAGACCTGCTGAAATTTGCTACATGCTTTTTCATCTTCTAAATAACTTGAATTAGTGTATTTGAAAAGCACATGAGCCCTGGTTAGGGATTTCCACTTGAAATAAAAAAAGAGCAGAACTTGCACCAGTCTTTTATTTAGTTTTTGTTTTTTAATACATAAATTTGTTGACATAGTTGAAAACAGATGTATTTCCTCCAGAGTAGATAAGTGCCTTGTTCACAGATGAGTGACCCCCCCTGTAAGTTCTGTATACATTGGACTTCTGTTGAGAATTAGGGTCTTTAAACCATTGTAGTCCTGGTAAGTTACAGACAAAATGTTACAAATTAGTTTCTGAGACCAACAACCTTAAAAATGTTTTTTTAATTTTTTTTAATTATTTGTTTATTTTTATGGTAATCAGATAAGATGATGAGGTTTTGGTATGTTATGTTGACTCCTGCCAGGCACTGAACTAATTAATGTCAGCATATTCAGTGTAGTAAAACTGTGTTTTGGAAAGTCTGAAGACAACATAATTTTCTCCTCCTTGCCTTGTTCCATGTGTGGATATGTGATGTCTTTTTCCCTCCCTCTTTGGAACTTCTTTTCTCTGTGTGTTAAACCTTCACCTTCTCTCCGTCTCAGACCAGTTACAACTGGATTTTTTTAGGGAGATGATTTACTAGTCAAATTCTTGATGTCATCATCAATTATAATGTACAAAATATTTTGAATCATTGCACCAATGTTTATAAATGTACACTGCATGGCCAAGAAACAGTCACCACCTGGATTTAACAAAGTTATGAGCCTCCTAATGGATAATTACTGCATGAGTGATTATATTTAAGCTGCATCAAGTTATTAACACCAACTGATGCATTGAGTAGCTTCCCTTTTCCTAAACAACTATGCGAAAGACCCATCCTGTGGTTGTGAAAAAATGCTATTATTTAAGAAGGGTCAAATCATTGGCATCAAGCAGTGAAAACGTATTAGGTGTTTGCAGAAACTATAAAAAATGGGTTAAGAACTAACGTATTAATAAAAACTGTAAGGATAGTAGGGAACCATTGTCTTCAAGGAGGAAGTGTGGTCAGAAAAACATCTGAATGATGGTGATTGGTGATCACGTAAACATTTGGTAAAACCAAAAAGAAGTAAAACAACAGTAGAACTAGGGCTGGACGATATGGCCCAAACTTGTATCACGATATATTTTAAAAAAATTTTTAATACAATATAATTCCGATATCGATATAAACAATATAAAAGCCTCAGAAAAAAGCCAAAAATGCCCACAACAGATGCTGTAAACTAAAAATTATTTTGCCAAGTCTATGAAACTCCTCCAGTACATTTTGAAAATAAAAACTGTACAATAAATTGATGTTCACCTTTTATTTTTATTTAGCAAGGCTAAATTAGCCTTCAAAGAAATTTGAAATCACCAATCAAATAAAACTTTTACCTTTCTCAATAATAGAAGCTTTTACTTTCAACCACAACAAAGGCTTATTATGTTATTTTAAAGATTTAAACCAACTAGGCTTTAAAAAAAAGTGCTCAGAATTGCTAACATAAACATAAAAAAAGAGTGAGCAACAATTGGTGCTTCATCTTCTGACTCAGCATACTCTGTGGAAAAGCTTCAGATGCACTGTTGCCTGATCAGCAAAACATAATAAAAAAAAATAAATTCTTCAGTCAATGTTGTCTTTATTTTTTAGTTTAATTTTATTAAGTGTTATTTGTTTTTGTTTTTTTTAAATTAGGAGTCTGGAACATGTCACAACACTTCACTTGTTAAATATTTTTGTGCACACTCTTCATTAATAGACATTAATATCTGAAGGTAAGCCAGCGCGGGATCAGCCAGCAGCAGTTTTGTATGTTTCATTTTAAGTCTGGTGATGAAAAAGAGCTTATCTCCTGGTCTGAATGCAGCTGCTGGTGCGTCAGGACCAAGTCTCATATGAGTGCTTTTGGACAGGTGGGGAGATGACAATGCCAGGATTCATTGGTAGGCCTGTTGCGATAAGGTATAAGTAAATTAATTGCACGGTAAGAAAAAATGAGCGAGATAAGTGTGCCATCCGAGATAATTTTCATTAGGTTTTTTTTCCCTGTCTTACTTTACCATAGACCAGTGGTTCCCACACTTTTTTTTTTTGACATGCCCCCTTTTCATTGACAACAATAATGTCAAGCCCCCTCTGATCCCAGCACCACATGCACCCCAAAGCTTAAAAGAAACCTACGAAGAAATGTGCCACGAAATAGTCTTTAGTTTAGTGGCTGCTTCTTCGTTAATTACACTGAAAACCATATCAGTGGCAGAAGGAACGATCAACTCATCTACTATAGTGTGACATTTTTAAACCATTTTTTTACAAAGTTGAAATCTCTGTTCTTGATTCATCGTTTGCCCATTGTTACTTTCATAAATTTGTCCATGTTTTATTTAGCCTTTCTGTGCTCTCCCTGTCATGGCTCTGGGCCCGCCCCCCAGTTTCGGAACCACTGCCATAGACTGTGTATGACAATGGGTTTCACTATGAAGTATCTCGACTGAACGTTCTTGTTTCTTGCGAAGTGATCTCTCTAGTCTATTGTCATACTTGACAGCAGGATGTGCGAGCTGGTATGCTGCATTTGTTTTACAGGGCTGCCAACATGCATCGGCCGTGACACTCGCGCATTTGAGTGGCTTCTCACACTCTCGTGCTAAACCGCCGATTCTCACACTGAATCATGTAAATAAGTCAAATGGATAAAAATAGCTACGAGCACTTCGTCATTTATTGTTTTGCTGCGCCGCACATGTAGTCAGAAGACACACATGTAGCCTACAACGTCAGTACAAAGCGCCCACTTCCTGGTCTACTGTAATAACCCCCATAATGTGCAGGCACATTACACAAATGGAATCAGCCTATATACTTTGGTATATGGCAAAATACACATCAAGAGCAATGCCGGGTAATCAATAGGG
Organism: Rhadinocentrus ornatus; assembly: GCA_037177495.1. Classification (NCBI taxonomy): domain Eukaryota; kingdom Metazoa; phylum Chordata; class Actinopteri; order Atheriniformes; family Melanotaeniidae; genus Rhadinocentrus; species Rhadinocentrus ornatus. Next base: position 23,349,331 of record JBAMHW010000016.1, on the reverse strand, counting down.
TTGGGCATCGAGCATCGATTGAAACCGGGACTTACTTTCCAATACTCCCGGAATCGTTAAAATTTTAAAATATCGATTCCTATTTTCGATCCCTGGTCCGCCGACCGAAAGAAAAACCCGCCGAACACCAACAAAGTGTTTGGCTGCACTTGTGATTGACATGAATGACTATCATCACAGACTTTTTCAGGTCACATGGCTAGTCAAGCAGGGAGCGCTTGTTATGTACCTCCAGGTGTCCTGGGATGAAAACGCCACATAAAACAATAGTGACACATTTCCTTTTTTGGCCCGAAAGGTGAGGAAAACAGACGTACCCAACAATACTGGGTTCACAGAAAGGTGAAATAGCTGTCGAACCGTAAATTTGATTTTATATATGAAGGAGTTTGCAGACACACATTCATAAGGACTATACTGGGAAAATACATAACTTGAAAAACTTTTGTGACAAACAATTTTTCATATTTTTTAACACTGGACCCTTCTGTGGAAAAGTCATACAGTTGATCATGGACTAGATGATAATGTGACATCATTACCATGAAACAGGTAGGAAGCTGTTAGCTGTGTTGCTAGCCATAGTGTTTGTTTACCAACTGTATTTTGGTGTTTAGGAGTACTCTAAAATAAATTACGAGATTCTAAGCTTTCTATCAAGGTACAACTTGGAATATTTTTGTGGCAAACTATTTTTGATATTTTTTAACACTGGACCACTGTATACGATGGATGGATGGATGGAATATATAAAAATACAATAGACACACTTAACGGCACTTGTGAGATGATAATGTAATAGTAAAAGTGATAACAAGAATATATGATTAATAATAACAATAGCAAAAGTAATAATAATAGTAATGATTATAATACTACTACTACTAATAATAAAAATATATGTACACATTACCACGAAACAAGTAGTAAGTCCTGTTAGCTGTGTGCCAGCCATAGTGTTTCTTTTACTAACTGTGATTTGGTTTTTAGGAGGACTTTAAAATAAATATTTTGGGTCTCGATTACAGAGAATCTAAGCTTTCCAACAAGGTATAGCATGCCTTATATTGACAAAAGTGTTATTGGAGAAGTTTTAGAGTTTGTTGAACAAAATGTCGACCGGGTCGCTGGCGACAAGGTGGGAATGATGAGGTTAAAACATGTAAAGTTTTTTGACCCTGAGTCTTGGATGAATCGGAATCGAGAATAGTTAGGAACCGGAATCGGAACACAGAACCGGAATCGTTGAAATTCAAACGTTGCCCAACCCTGGTAATCGAGAGGTTCGGAAGAATTTCAATTCTGCCGCGTTACTTAAAGGCCGGTGTCCTGGCATATGTGAAAAAGCGCAGCGTCGCAGCAGCACGAATTATTGCTCATCGATCATTCTGACATGCAGTGATGAGGGGAGATATTTCAGCTTCACAAACAGCAACGGTGTGCAGTTGTTGTTTTTTTAATACAATGGTACTACTGGCAGTTTTGCCTGTTTTCCCTGTCTGAGCCTCATATTTAATATTTTTTTGTATATATATATTATACATATTTTTTGAAGGGCAATTTCGTTTACAGAACAGAGACTTTATTATCCAACATACTTATTGTTTTTGGTTGTTTGGTTTTTATTCATTGTTAATGACACTTGAGTCCATTCTATTTATTGTTTTTGTTTTAACATTTCTTCCAGTTCCAGAGTGCAATGTTCTTTAGAAATGAGTTTATTGATCTTTGAAAGGGTGTACTTGCATTATTATGGCATTATCATTATATTAGTTGAAAATGGTCTCAAAATGATAACATTATCGCTTTTCGCAATAATTTTTGCGAAAAATAATTGCACAGCAAAATTTGTTATTGCGACAGGCCTATTCATTGGGCTTAAATTGTAACTCGGTGGTTTTGGGAGCATGAGACATAATTTTCATACGTGGATTGGCCACCACAGAGTCCAGACCTGAACCCCATTGAGAATCTTTGGGATGTGCAGGCAGAAGCTATGCGCAGTGGTTGGACTCTATATCAATAATAGAAGATCGTTGTGAAAAATTAATGCAACACTGGATGGAAAAAAATCTTGTGATGTGCTTATCGAAATAATTCCATAGCAAAAATGTGCTGTAATCAAAGCTAAGGGCGGTCCAGAGAAATATTAGAGAGGGTGACCTCTTTTTTTTTTTTGGTGGCGGCTTTTTGTTTTTTTACCATGGAGTGTATATTTTTATGTAGAATATGAACCCATACTATTATTGGAGAGTGTTTCATGATGAGTACAGGGCTTACATTGATGTGCTTAGTGTGAATGTTGCACGATGCTAGACTTTTTTGTTTTTTTGTTTTGTTTTTCCTTCCTTCTCTCTTTCTGTGCAATGGGTTTTTCCCAGAAATCTAAATGGGTCTCTCAGCCTCTGCTGTTACTGTAGTAAGTGAGATGGGGTGGGTTAGCTTTTGGGGCACAGGCAGTGGGGCAGGAAATGCCTATATACCTCAGGGTTGTCCCAATGTACAGCCAAAGCTTTTGCAGTATTTCGATTTAATTTATGAGTTGATTAAAAGAATAATCAGTAACTAGTGTGAAAGGAAATGTCTTTGGGTTTTCAAGTATTTGCAGGACACAAGACAACTGAAGACATTATTCAAAGCCCTGGGATATTTTGATGGACATTTTTCTCCCTTTTTTCCCGTTGAATAAAACTAATAATGAGTAATTAAAACCAGGGCTGCACGATATTAGGACCATATGATTTGCGATAAATAAAATACTTGGGTATGTAGTGTTTTTCTGCTTTGAGTTTTGTGCAAACATAGACATCAGGTAGTCAGTATCCTATGTAGATAACAGGGAAAAAAAACAGCTGCTGTATTTTACTTAAAACAACTTGGATGCAAAGTACAAAATCTTTATGGGTAGCACAATATTTTCATAAAAATCTTTTGCCATCACTTATTCTCCTCATTTCCTGATTTGTTTAAATATATATATAAAATTTTGAAACAAGTTAAATAATTGTAAATAATAAATCTAACTTCAATCACTCAGTGTAATAGTTTATAAAAATGTAAACAGAAATCCAACTGCAGTGTCTTTTTGTAGCAATTGTCCATGCTAAATAAATGTAAGCAAAAATCTAAAGGCCATCATGTAATTGAAGTTTAATAGTGTTGCTCCGGGATGGAAGAGTGCTAGGCTACGAGTGAGTGATGATGAGTAAGTGCTCTGGGGGGGTTGTGTTTCTGCTGTCTTTTTTTTCAGCTTCACCTTCTCCTTCCAGCTGTTGCAGAAATGTCTCACTAACTTTTTGCACACCCCAACAGCTCGAGCAGTACAGACATTTTCTGGGGAAAGAGGAGATAACAAGACAGAACAAAAATAATTCAAAATATGTGAATAAAGACAAATGCAATATATACAATAGATTCATAACCAGGATTATTTAGTGAATTTATCCATTAAAAAATTAAGTAAAAATATTGTTTTTTTGTGGCATTTTTGCTGCATTGTTTTCTCTTAGGATAAAAGGTGTGAGACAAATCCTAGGTATGTAGGAGGGTTAAAAATGTATTCTCTGTGGTTATATGTGGCCAACTAATGGGTAACGGCCTCTGTTATTTCCTTATGCCATTTCCACGACTATTCATAGAGTTCCTCTCATAAAACTCTCATGCATGGATGTCTGTGGAAATTTAGAGATTTTGCTTGACTTGATGTTAGTGTTAGTTTTGGCAGTATTAGGTTTATGAACTCTTCTTTGTGGTCATACTGTAGGTGACAGCGAAGATTGGTTACGTTTCCTCTGGTGTTTGCCACAAATATTCTGCATGTCTTGCAGAGCACCCGCATGTGTAGTGCGTTATCTTTCGTGTAACCAAAACCGCTCCAAATTGCCGACACGCTGTTTTGGGGTTTTTTTAGCCCTAAGTTTTTCTGCATCCATATTCTTTGCACTTTTCCCACGACCTTTCACCATCATGACTCTTACTGAATGTGCTTTATTGCCAAACAATTTGCTTTCATATGGGGTCGTGGGCATTCAGGTCAGTAAAAGTCCATTTGATTGGCCATTGACAAACAGCCCACGAATGCACAGTTGCAACTAAAACAACCTTGCGCCATTTCCTTAAAATTTGCAAACAGGGACTACTATTTATCACATTTTAGGCCGTCTTTGAGATATGTAGGCGTGGGCCAATATTGCGATGAAAGTAAATTTTCGATATTTTGTGCAGCTCAAATTAATTAATTAATAAAAAAAATTTTTTTACAGTCTTAAAAAGTCTTGAGTTTTACTGGTGGAACTAAATTGCTAACATTATTTCAAGTCTGGATGTATTTGCATATATATATATATATTTTTTCTTCGAAATGGGAGTACAAATACTTAATATCACCACATTCCTTTGGTGATATTGCTTAAGAGACTGTTGACTTAAGAATCAGATTAGCTGATTGGGTTTAGGTTTCTTTGTCACTCTTTTGACACACTGTCACTGTAAAGATCAGAACTGACTCTACTTTCTTAAAGTTTTATTCATTTCAGGCCCTGATTGTACCTTAACCCAAAGCTGAACTCAAAAGGTGTATATGGTAACCTCGTTCTGGCAAGACTTGATGGTTTGCTAATTTATATCCTTTACTGAATTAATGTTGTATTGGGGATGTTTGCAACTTGAGAAAAAGCAGCTCTAGGGGGACATTAAACAGTTGAAACTTGTATAGTGATGAGACGCGACCTTTTGTTAAAGTGGGTTACTCAGTATTGTTGTCTAAAGTGATATTTAGTTTAAGAACTGCTTCAGGGAACCCACAAAAGCATCCCTCCCTGTCCAAGAAAAATCATTGTTGTAACCTTTACCTTAATGGTGTATCTCAAGCCGTGTGTTGCAGGAACCTGCTGTTTACTCTGAAAGCTTCTTTCCTTGTTTGTGTAAATGCGTTTGGAATATTTTGTAACCATTTGCATATGTCTCTGTCTCCAGGGTGAGAGTAGCCATGTCAGAGGAGGCAGTGCGTCAAACGCGCAGCCAGAAGCGGGCTCTGGAGAGGGACCATGCAACTCTCGCTGGGCCCATTGGGGATATGGACAATAAACGGGTGAAGCTGGAGAAAGGTGATGCAGCTGGGGCCCCGTTGGCACTGGTGGGATCTGGAGCTGATGGCGTCAAGCTGAACAGTGAGCAAGCGGCTAAAGTAGCGGCCAGCATCCTAAAGGCCGGGGAAGTGAAGGCTACCATCAAGTTGGAGGTGCAAACTGGAGATGAACCTGTTGACATGAGCACATCCAAAAGGTGAGATGAGGATAACAGCCACAGGGTTTGGTTAACTCATGGGGAGTTTTTCCTGTATGTCCATGTATGACCAATACTCTTTATTGGTCAGTTTAATATTTGCAATATTTGTCACCAGCTATCATCAAGATTTAAAGGAATTCAATAAACACTTAACCTTAGACAGCTGCAGTCTATTTCCGGGCCTTGATATTGCATTGTCGGCCAACTTTTCCCAACAATAAACCCTTAAAGTATTTCCAGCTGTACAAAAAACACCATATATTCTTCTTACAGACTAGTTTGTCTCTAAGTCTCTAAGATGCTAAGAGTACTTTGCTCTTGTAGTTCAGTGTTGTCATGGTTGACTAATATTGAATCATTATGGAATAAAAGGAAAGCGGAGGTATGCAAACATCTACATTTTATGTTAGTTGTTTGAAAATTAAATCATTATCAGTGGTACTGTCTGCTCTGGATTTAATGCATGCATGAGCAGCAGATAGTTTTGCTTAGACCCGTATCTAATGGAGTTTCAGGTTTCTCTCTAAATTTGCACTAGCATGTGGTCTGACAGGAGTCATACAGGAAGTTGCTGTGCGGCTTGCCGGCTGGCTGCCTGTCCCCATTCTGAAAACTTTAAGGCTCCTAAGGCCCAGGCTCCATTTTCTCCCACAGCAGCACCTGAACTCTGCCTCACACTTTACACAAAATGAAGGCTATGTGTCACAAACTGGTTCTAACTGGCCGTTGCCATGGTTTCCACGTTGGAAGGAACAGTTGGAGGAAGGAGGGGCCAGGAGGGCTGGTGGGTGTGTCACATGACCACACAGAAATGCCTGATGTCATGTGACGTGTGTTTGGTAGAGCGATAAATACACACTGATGTGATAGCAGCTGAAGTGGAACAGAGAAATGATTCAGCTGCAAGTGTTTTGGGTTTGTCTGTGGTACATAAAATTGCATACAAGTGTCACCTTTGGCCCCACCTGTACCCTCAGCTTATGCTTTTATTTTTTGTTTGTTTTTTTTCTCTTACTGCAAAGTGGTTTATTATATTGTTTATATAGGGGTCATAGTCTGAGAAGGCCAACTTTGTAAAACCATGAATAAAATGTAACGCAAGCCAAGGTTGAGCCTTCACAGACGACAATACAACTGGTGAATTGAATTAGTTGTCCCTGGGGTGACACTTCTGTCTTTTTTTTTAATAGTGTGCTTTAATGCTGTTTTTGTAGCAGTTTGTCAATATCTGAACTTATCTTTGTCATGTGATTTTTCTGTTGCCCGTTAGTAGCCAAACAATTTCATTACCTTTAAAAGGGCCTTGCGTAGCTGAAATTGGCACTTGTTAGTATTGCATTGCACCCTAGATGGAGGATCTCACTGCACCTCTTATTGACTGATTCAGCAATCCTATAGTGGGGTCAGTCTGAAACCATGATCGGAGAAGCCGAAGCATGCAGAAACACTGGACCTTACATAACCAAGCTGGTGTGTATTGTGATGCTTGTGTAAGCTGATCTCAATAGGTGGTAGCAACCACCACAAGCTAGTTTGTGTCATGTTGGCAACAAGGCCAAGTCAGTTAGGTTAAGGTGCTGGGCTGCCGTTAAACTTTTGTGTGAGAGATTATGAAGCTCTTAAAACCTCTGTAATGCTACTGGCAGTTATTTACTTTGTTTTTTCAGAAAACCGATGCCTCTACATGAATAAACTTTCTCTGAAAAGTATAATTTTGAGAATACCTGGTTGTTATGAAGCAAATTGGGGAAGTACATCACAAGAACAGCAGCAAAATGCCTCACAGGGTGTGATTGTGTTGAAGGCAACAGCTGTGAAGTTTTATTTTAATAAATGCTTGTTAAGGTTTGTGTAAATTCCTATATGTACATCATGTATGTTGTCAAAGGATTGACCTTTTTCAACTGGGCTTACTAAATAATAAGGGGAGATGTTGAGACAGCTGTTGAGAGGAAAGGATGGCATAGAAGTGACTCTGGACAGGGGTGCACAGAGAGAAGAAAAAAAATTAATTAAGTGGGTTGCAGTATAAAAGATGAACAAGTAAGGATGGGGGAGGGGTGTGTGAAGTGGTGACTGAGTGAGAGTGAGTGTACACAATAGGTTGGCTCTTGGCCATGTATTCCCCTCCCCCTTGTCATCCTCTTCAATGTCTCCAGCGCACCTCCTCTCTGCTACTTGTGACTCTGATGCCGGCAGCTGGGAGGGAGGGAGGGAGGGGAGAGCTTAGGCCCAGGCTGTGTCGTTATGGCTAGGCCATAGGCCTGGCCACGAAGGTAGGGGAGGGGTGAGGCCATGTCTGGGTGGTAAACTTGGTCTAAGCTTAAAGCCCTGAAGCTTCTCGTTCGACAACAACTAAACAATTATGTAACTTGACTGCATGAGTGCATGCATAACTCCACAGTATGAGACAAACATCTACCTCTTTCATCGGGTCATATCATCAACCCTAGCAAATATTACCTGGGACTATTTCTCTTCACGACCCAGACTTCCAAGACCGTACAATAAATCCTTACTGTGGTTGCAGCACATCGTCATCCTCCATGGTCCATGCACTGTAACACTTCCATATTGTAACCTACTTCTGTTTCTTTACTCCTCCCCTGATTACAGTGCACATGTAGCTCGTTACTCGTCACCTTTGTTCTCCTTAGTCGACAGGAAAAGCCTGTTAACAATTTATCAAAGGTCTTCAGCCGTGTCATCAATAAAAAAAATCAACAGCGTAGATAATTGGACTGCGTTTGCATTTTATTTGCAAGTGTTTTTGCTGTTGGATGATAGAAAGCAAGCGGTCTGTTGATGTTGCCTTTCACTGAAGATAATGGGTTGCCGTGCTCTTCTCTTGCCGCCATTACTTCGTTATTGATCTCTTGGTTGTTGCCTTCTTGTGTGTCCCAACACACGTTCTCACCACAGGATGGGTGATTGTCATAGTTTTGTACCGCCATCTACTGGATATATGACAAAACTGCAAATCAACTAACTGCTCTACTGAAGACTGGTATTAAGAATGTATTGAATAAAATTTCTGTATTTTTTGTGTTAATCTTTTAATCTTTATTTGATGTTTCTTTCCCCAGTGACATTAAGAAAGAGCGACAGCCACCTTCGCCAGATGATGTAATTGTGTTATCAGACAATGAGCCATCCAGTCCTGTAATGAATGGCCACTGCTTCACAAAGACTGACACCGATAAACTGATGGTAGGGAAACAGAATTGTCACTTTCCAAACAATGTCTTTACTGTATTTGAAGTCTTAACAGACTTAATTCCTATGCAGTAGTGTGTGGTTAAAATACTACATGGAATACAATGCAATTTTTTGCACGTCTTCCAAAATTGCTTTAGATTGCACATTTTATTATTAGATTTAGCTGTAATTTCCCCAAGTTGTATCACTCTCTATGTTTTTGTATGTGTAGAAATGTTCACCTGAGGAGAGAGAGCAGATAATAAAACAGCTGAAGGAGGAGCTGAGACTCCAAGAAGCCAAACTGGTGCTCCTCAAAAAACTACGACAGAGCCAGATCCAAAAGGAGAGTACCGTACAGAAGGTAAAGATTGGATAATCAAAACAAAAAAAGGGGAAATATTAGACATGCTTAGATAAATGTCTTTACTGTGTGGTTGGTTTAAGGTTTTCTCCACCATTTGCAGCCCTAGCTTGAATACCATTGTCCTGGATCATATAAATGTAATATTTTTTTTAAACCATAATGATGCAAAATTTAACTATAATGTCTTTCCTTAATGTGCAGGCAACAGGCTCTGTGGCTACTCCTCCCCCTCTAGTGAGAGGTAGTTTAACATCCAGTAAAGGACCCATTCAGGTAGATACTTCATTTATTTTCTGTTTTCCTCACTTGTTAAACCTCTATTGTCTATAGCTTAAAGTTATTTTTGTGTAACACAAAATATTCAGTGCCAATAGGATATAGCATATTAGTTTAATATGTTGTGTTTGTAGGTGACCAGTCGTAGCTTAGGCACGGCGATCCCTCCTCCCTTGGTGCGCGGTGGGCAGCACATCCCGTCCAAACACAACTCTCAGATCGTTATGCCACCTCTGGTTAGAGGAGCCCAGGTTGGTGTGGAAAAGGAAACCAGCTGAATTATCATGTCTTCTCTTCTACGGTTTACTTCATGAAGTAACCCCCCCCCCCCCTTTTTTTTTTTAATTTTTTTAAATTTTTTATTATTTGTTTATTTTTTTTCCTGTTCATTCTCCATACTTTCATGGTTATCCTACATAATGTCTGTCTGTGTGTGTGTCCCTAATAGCCTATTGCAGTAACTCCCCAGCAGATGGCCAGCCTGCGTCAGCAGCAGCACAGCGGTTCAGGCCCTCCTCCACTCTTCACTCCCAGGGCTTCTGTCCCCAATGTCCAGATCCAGGGTCAGAGGATTATTCAACAGGGACTGATTCGGGTGGCTAATGTAGCCAACAACAATGTGATGGTCAGCATCCCACAGGTGGTGACATTCTGGACAAGCTGTCATTGCTCAATTGTCTTTAAAACTTCTGTGCTTGGCTGCAGATTTCCAGAATGTGTTTGTTCATATGTAAAAATTCAGTCCTCATGTGTTTCTTTTAATATAGTTTAATTACTTGTGTGTTTGTTCAGGCTTCTCCAACTAGCTTAAAGGGCTCCTCAGTGTCACCCAACTCGAGTGTCAACGATTCTCCAGCCAGCAGGCAGGCAGCTGCTAAACTAGCGCTGCGTAAACAGTTGGAGAAGACACTGTTGGAGATACCGCCACCTAAACCTCCTGCTCCTGAGTTCAACTTCCTGCCTTCTGCTGCTAATAATGAGTTCATCTACTTATTGGGTTTGGAGGAGGTGGTGCAAAAACTTCTGGAGATGCATGGCAGGGGTGGGTAATTGTTTGCAGTGTTGTAGCTAGTTTGAGTGTGTTGCAGTAAAACACTTGTAGTATTTTAAAAAAGTATAGAACAGAGTTTTGTATCTCACACATATCTGTTATGCACCACATAGGTAATCTGGGCCCAACTGCAATGGCCAGCGGCAGTCCTAAAGAGCCATATACCTGTGCCCAGTGCAAGACGGACTTTACATCCCGCTGGAGAAAGGAGAAGGCTGGGACCATCCTCTGTGACCAGTGCATGTCATCCAACCAGAAGAAGGCCCTGAAGGCTGAGCACACCAATCGTCTGAAAGCAGCCTTTGTTAAGGCACTCCAACAGGAGCAGGAGATTGAGCAGCGTATTCTCCAGCAGGCAGCCTCCTCTTCTTCCTCCACGGCCTCTTCTGGATCTAAAATCATCTCGTCCTCACCCTCACTGTCTAAGAGTGAGGTTCTGGTGTCCCAGCAGTACAAGCAGGTCCGCGCTGCCATGCATCACAGACCTGTGTCTGCTCACCACTCCATCAAGCAGGTTAGTATGGTGTTTGATTGTGCTGGTATCTGAACATCACTGGGTATTAAAAACTGGGCTTCAGCGTTTCTTTTTCATTTCGATCTGCACCAATACTCCACCATATTGTATCTCTGTACAGAGTCAGCTGTCACGGAGCATCCAGTCTGCAGTGAGCTCTCGTGGGGTGGCCCATTCTTTTACATCCACCCAGCTGCAGAATGCAGTGACAGCAGCTGCAATGGCCAGTAGGGCAGATAAGCATGCTGCAGCTCGCTCCCTGCAGCATGGGGCAAAGGTCAGCGCTGGCAGCAGTAGCCAAGGCAACATGGTGGGCTGGAGGAAGCAGAGCAGTGGAAACACAGGTAGATAATTGTTAAACAGTTTCTTCATTTTCTGTTCCTCTTAAGGTTAATCACTCTCCTTCAGTCCTCTTCATTCTGTCTTTCCAGTCTCTAACTTGACCTCCATGTTTTGTTTTTTTTTATTTAAATCTTTTATCCTTCTTTATTTAGCTATTGGCCAACTCTGCCCATTGACATCTTTTGTGTTTATCTCCTGACAGGTGTGACTATGGCCTATGTGAATCCCAGCTTGGCTGCTCATAAGACCACCTCTGCTGTTGAGCGTCAGCGGGAATATCTGCTGGACATGATTCCCTCCCGTTCTATCTCCCAAGCTGCAAACACATGGAAATAATGCAATCTTTCTCCCAAATGACACCATAACTATTAGCCCTCTTAATATCAATAACAGCCATTCTCACTATTGTTCTAATCTTTTCTATCGACTCTGCCTCTGGCCCAAATGGCAGCCAGGGGAGAATAAGCATTTTTCTTGGTGGATTGAGGTGTTTTTACACATCTTTCCCATCTTCTTCTGCTACCTTCTTCCGCATTTGAATACTTTCCAAGTTGGAGTTGTGCTGTAACAGCTTCAGGGATACAAGGAATATGTCAAAAAGATTTTGAGTACCTTTGGTGAGGGTTGGAGGTTGACACAGGTGCGTACAATTTAACTAACATCTGCAGCGATGTTGCGTCTCCCTCTCTGTTTATTGTTTGAACGTCCCAGTTGCACCAAGAGGAAGTTGCCACAAAATCGCTGAGCTCCCCCGCCTCTGGATTAGGCAGGGAGAAGTAATATACATTGTTCTATACAAGATACTTGCCTTACGTCCTGCCCTCCAATGTGAGCCAGTCAGGCTTGGGCCCACATGGTGGCCCAACAGAACTTAACTGAAGACCTCATCAGAGGGATTGTTGAGCTTCGCGGACCATTCATGAAATAACTGCTTCAGCTTTGCAAAAATAATAAGATTGGGGGGGGGGGGGGCTTTTAAAAAGAAAAAAAAATCTCTATCTGCACACAGACTGCCTCTTCTCTCCAACCTACAGTGTGTATAGTAGAGAAGTTGAAGTGTGTTGGATTATTTTGTATGGCTGAATGTTAGGATTTTGTCTTTTCTTTAAGTCATATACTGTGTTTGGAATATTGTGCTCCCTGACACTTTGGAAGTGGCCTCTTGTTGAGGTCTGAATTTACAGGCTAATGTTACTGTTGAGGTGGTTTTACATCTGCTGGGTTCCATGTTTTGGCCTGCTTTGAAATATTTTATTGCTAAGATGAAGCAGAAGAATAAAAAATACGGTTTCACTGACTCATGTAAAAACACGGAGCATATGTTCGGAGGACTATTCGTAATGAATATTGTAAAATAAACCTTCCAAAGAACTAGTGGAGCCCAAATGGAATCCCTTCTGCTAGAAGGTTTCTAGTTTATTTGAACCCTCTCTGGATATGAACATGACTTCATGCTAAACTGAGTGGGTGTAAGGAATGTCAAATTTTTTACATTGTTTTTGCTTTTAGTCATAGGTTGTGGTGCATTTTTTTTGTTTTTGTTTTTCTTCTATAGACAAACTGAATTTATTTATAGGGTTAGTAAAGACATACGCTTATGCCCTACGTTGGATATCCACATAATTTTTTTTTCATGTGTCAAATGGCTCCCACACAACCTACAATTGGTCTGAGACAAGCTGGACAGCTTTCAGAATGTAGTTATGCAACAAAACAGACCGGAAACAAAAAAACAAAAGCTCTAAAGCAACAAATGACAAACTTCTTTGTCTATAACATTAAGGTGTATATGATTTATGTCAGGTAATTAAATTGAGCTAACTCTGCCTTTCACTTGTGCATTTTTATCAGGTTGCAGCAGCACAGGATAAGCTACAGAAGTACAAGTGTCCCACAGTTTAAACAGCAAAATTCATCGCTCATGGACTTTAGTCTTTTAACCTTAGTTGTGTTGTCTTCTTTCACTTTGGTCACTGGAGTGGTCTGGTTGCATCAAATGTACTGCCCAGCAATGGCTTTACATTTGTTTGCCCTTCTTGGAAAATGTTTCTAGGTATTGATGCATTGAATTTAGGTTTTTTTTAAAAAGGGCAATTTTGCAAACTGTAGCTTACATAAAAAATAAATAACTCCAACCAGATGTGGCTGGCCATCCCAAGCATTTTCTATATATATATATATGGAACATATTTTCTGCTGTATCGCTTAACTTTGTTATTCATTCTCACTTTCAAATATTATGTGATCACTTATTATAAAACCAGTGTCTTGCTGCCCTGTTACCTCACTCCAGGCTTAATTTCACCCTGGATGTGACCAAACACATTTTATTTCTTTTTTTGTAAGAATTTGTCTGTCCTTGCTATATTTTCAAACTCACAAACTTTGTCATGCTTAAACATGGTGCACTGCATTATGCAAACTGGCTTCAAATGAAGTTTATCCCTATGAGCTGGGGTATTGTCACTTAGAGCCTGGGTTTAATTTAGGATGAAAACTGCTAATTAACATACAGAGTAGAAACTGAATTGCAACTTTTTGTGTCAGTGTAGCATCAGAAATTTATCAGGTTGTCTTTACATTCCTGACTGGCAAAAAGTAGCGGCCTGTGTCTTATGGAAGAAAAAAAAGAAGAAGAAAAAAGCTATCTAGAATTAGCCAATCTGTTTAGATCCCTGCTAAGTGTAACCCTGTGCTGTCCTGACTACTGCCTGCTGCTGTTTGGCAAAAATATCACCATTCCGTTTGTTTGGGGTTGATGCACTGCTAAATGTAGTGCAGCAAGAATGGACAACAATGTATTGTTTTTTTGGGATTTTTTTTTCCTGCTCTATCAAATAATAAAACAACTAATTTTAACCCCCCTTTTATGGTTGGTTTGCCTGTTTCATTTATGATGCTGAAGCATGGTCAAGATTTTTTGTTTGGCCGTAAAAGCACACATGCACACAGCTCTTAGAAGAGGATTCAGGCTGGCCACGTCTGAGTGAAATATTGAGAAAAAGTGGTGTGTGATCCAAATCAATGTGTAGCAGCACTGTTACTGTTAAGGGAACACATAATCATTAGCATGTAACTCAGTCACATTTCTAGCATATCGGTCTGTCCAGTTAGGAAGTAACCTGCTGTTGTACAAATAGACAACAAGTGGAAACGTGAGACAGTAAGACAGCCCCTATAAAGCCACAGATCAGTTCCCAGTCTTCATTCTTTCTGGCTGGAGACACACAGACCTCCATGTGCTAGCCAGAGCTACCCTGACTGCCATTAGGTACCACGATGAGATCCTCAGACCCATTGTTGGGCCATATGCTGTTGCAATGGGACATGGCTCAGCCTCATGTGGCAGGAGTGTGTAAGCAGTTCCTGCATGATATTATGCAGTGACCTGCCCATTCACTAGACCTGAATCAATCCAGCACCTCTGGGATGTTATTTCTCGTTCCATCCACCACCAGGAGCAGGGATCACCAACTCCAGACTTATTGGACCACTGTCCTGGAGATTATAGACATTTCCCTGCTGCAAAACACCTCACTCAAATTAAAATATTCTCCAACATTTTGTCAAGGTTTGCACAAACTTCTTATTGACCCATTCATTTGACGGTTAGCCAGACGGTTACGTAACTGTTTTAGAGCAAATACATGAGATTAAATATGTTTTAATTTAAATGGCATCACTGCATTTAGAGAAAATACCACTGCAGTTCCGTCATTAGAAAGCATATGAACCTTATTTACAAAACAGTGGTGGTAGTGTCATGGTTTCACTTTGTTTTGCCACACCTGGAGTGACATGGCAGCTGTTGAATTAGTTAAGGAAAAAAACATTGATGTAGAAATTAAATCTTAACAAGTAATCACACTTCAAGACGTGCATGCATCACCCTGTGAGCACACGTCGTTCTACCATAGAATATTCAAAGAAAATTTAGGTGAATGTTCCAGAATGGTAAAATAAATTAAAACTTTAATCCAAGTAGTTTATATTAAGAGTACCCTTTATATTTATATATATATATATATATATATATATATATATATATATATATATACTGCTCAAAAAAATAAAGGGAACACTTGAATAACACATCCTACATCTGAATGAGTGAAATGTAACATTAAGTAATGGTGTGGGGTGGCATTTCTTTGGGGGGGTCGCACAGTCCTCCATGTGCTCCCCAGAGGTAGCCTGACTGCCATTAGGTACTGAGATGAGATCCTCAGGCCCCTTGTGAGACCATATGCTGGTGCGGTTGGCCCTGGGTTCCTCCTAAATGCTAGACCTCATGTGGCATGGAGTGTGTCAGCAGTTTCTGCAAGACGAAGGCATTGATGCTATGGACTGGCCCGCCCGTTCCCCAGACCTGAATCCAATTGAGCACATCTGG
>JBAMHW010000016.1:23319783-23333510 GCA_037177495.1 Rhadinocentrus ornatus | reverse complement strand
ATTTTGCTGAAATAAAGAGTTTCTTTCTGCAAACCCGTCATTTTAAGCACCAAACCCTAGATGGCAGAGTCTGCCAACATTCCTTCTACACATGCACTATTTGTCTTGTCTTATTTATTCTAACAGAAATTGAATCTGTACATTTATCAACCTGAGAGAAATCAACCACTTGAATTCTCAAAAGTTTTGCTTTAATTTGTAGCAGCAGCCTGCAGTCTTAACATTGCTAGCTGAGCTGTGAACTGTGTGAATAAAAAGCACACTGAAGAGCGAAAGAGAACTTTAAAAAAAGAAAAAAGAAACCAGGATGTTGGTTAACACCACGACCCACTTATTAGACCAAATTCTTGGCAGTTGCAGGTTTTCCCTGTGATACTTTCTTGTGTGTATCTGCTTGTGTACTTGTTTTTGTATGTTGACATGTTAAGTATGGTTTTGTTTGTGGTTTTTATATTTTATGTATTTATTTTTTACCCATTTTGTTTTCTGTAAAATGAGCATGCACATTGCAAAGTCCATTTATACCCACTGCAATTTTGTTCATACCATCTATTGCTTATAATGGAAGCTGCTCATGTGGCCAATCTGGAATAATGGTCTTATTGTTTAAGTGAAGGTAAAGGCTTAATTTTTTCCCCACTATTAGATAAAAGGTGTTTCTGTTCTTGAATCACTAAGTAGTCAAGTGCTTCCCCACTAGGGTGCTCTAGATTCTACATCAAGGGATCCCTTTTCTACTAAGAAGTATGCATACGTAAGTGTGTGTGTGTCTCTATGCTTGTGTGAATTTGGGGGAAGTGATGGAGGGGTGTCATACCATAGATGACTGAACGTCTATGATTGTGGCAGGGTGAGCCAATCAGCTGCCGAGCACCATGCCTCCTGATTCTTAATTGGGTGGATTTCCCTGCGAGAGCAGCTGATACACAGAGCCAGCTGGGTTTATCAGACAGTGAGTGAGGGAACACAGAGGGAAAGATACAGCGCGGAAAGCAAGAGATATAGAGGCGAGATTCAGTGAGTGTGTGTGCATGTGTGTATGCAGCAGCAAGTACCTTCTGGCATCTGAACCAATCAAGAGCTGTGCAGAAAGAAACAGACAGAGGGAGCCCATTTAGATTTTCAGTCTGAGAGGTAGACAGTGTGTTTATTGAATCAGAGTCAGGGAGAGGGAACGGAAGTGTATTCGTTGGAGGAGCACAGCTCACCCTTTCTCGTGTTTGCTGAGTCGTGCTGGGTGAAAACAGATGGACAAGATGAACCACAGCTCAGCTGAAGCAGAGGCTGAAAGCATAGAACCACTGCGTTACCTCAGGTAGGCACCTGCCCAGCTCCAATTCTATTCTATTCTATTCTATTCTATTCTATTCTATTCTATTCTATTCTATTCTATTCTATTCTATTCTATTCTATTCTAGTATTCTAAGAATTTCTCTTCATGCTGGAGGAAAGTTGCCAATTCACATGACTGCTCTAAAGCAGTTAAAGGAGTGAGAAATTGATAAATAGCAACAGACAGAATTAGACAGGAAAGACAGAGAGGGACGTCCATTTCTGTCCTCATGTGAACCCTACAGTTTATTACAGTTTGGTTAAAAAATATAAGCTAATTAAAAGAAAAGAAAATAATGTGACTGGAGGTAATAAACCAAATAAGTTGCCAGCACTGGTGATGGAGGTTAGGTTATAATTATGATGTCTGCAGAAACACCTCTATGTTCTTCAGGTTTTAACTTTTTTTGTGCACTCTTCCCTTTCACTGTGCCTCAAACTGAATTTGCACTACTAACTCTTTTTCAAGGAGGTCCATGCTAAATTTGCTGTAATGGTTCAATATATTGTCAATCAAGCCAAACAATTTGTTATTCATCATCTTTTTGGGAGGAGATGTGCCATCACCTTGTTATGCAATCCATAGGATACAATAAAAACCATAGTGCAGAGAGGTTGTTCTTCTGTCTGCCTTTGAAACTACTTTTACTTTCCGAATTACAGGAGAAGAATTACAAAAATCTGAAGTATAAGTTCAGGTCTTAATTATCACTGCTACTCAATCAAAAAAAAGTTCAGAATTTGGCATATTTTCAGACATTAATGCAAATGAAGTTACACAGTTTAAGTATTTTAATCTAATTTTCAATTTTAAACAAATAAAAAAAGAGCTTTAATATAAAAAGAAGAAGGAAAATATACAGACACAAAATGTACAATGGACATTATGTTTGACACGTTTGACTTAGCTGCTTAAAAATGCTTGATTATTCCAATTTCTGTTTAACAGAGAGAAAGAAAAAATAAATAAATAAATAAAATTGACAAAGCAGTTGACAAAGATCTTTGTAATATGATAAAACATTTTTACAGTGAAATTGTGAAGATGCCTTCAGGATGTGGCACTAGGAAGAAACTAAAGATAGAAGTAAGTGAAGGCTAATACAGGTTGTAAAAAAAGAGGACCATGCAAGACATCTAAAGGGCATCACAATTACCAGGAGCAGTCTGGCATGCTGGTTCCAAACTGTGTCATACGCTACTTACTGAACCAAGCAGGCCTGGGAGGGCATTATTATTTGAAGAAAGACAAAAAAAGGCTAAACTGTTTGTTGTTTGTTTGTAAAACTTTGATAGTTTTTAAGAGTATTTCTTGTGGAATCCAAAGTAGAGTTTTTAGGGATTACAGGGCATCAAGTTAATTTACCTACCACACAATCCCACATAAATAAGACTTAGTGACTGTAAAATCTGGTGGAGATCCTATCATGCTGCTCTGCTGACTGTTGTATCAGAGACAGTATAGATTGGATGATGGAATCTGCAGATAACCAAAGAGATGTCAGAGCAATATGTTTTCTAGTGTCAGAAAACTTAGGTCTGAAGTGACACTTCCTAGTCTTTTTACCCAGTCAGCTATCTGAAAAACACATGTGCATTACATATGATGCACGAATGTAATCAATTTATATCTTTCCTTGAAGGTACCTTAAATACTGTTGCCAGTAACTTATTGTACAAGTAGGACTCACACATTTTGTTTTAGTGTTTTTCTAGCCTTTGACATGGAAATACCAAGTACATCTGAGCTAAATGACCTCTTTGAATCCACTTTTGATTCACAATAATGACATGTAGTCCTTTTAAGGCAGCCTTTTAGTTATTTTGATTAAACCCATGACACAAACACACATGAAACACATGCAACTCAAATAAGAGTGAAGCCTAAAACAAAAAATGTGTTCACCAGAAAAGTTATAGTACATATTGCAGTGAAAGGAAAAAGTCTAATTAATTTAGTCAATCGATTCACTATTAAGTTTCTGACAGTGAAATTGTGGACATGTGGTTATTTTAACGCTGAATGAACACTTCTTTTAGTCAGATAATGTATCTGCTGACGTGTGTGATGCCACGAGAATCAAAGGGTATGCAGGCTGACATGGCTGAGTAAAACCAAGAGATAGTGGCTTTTATTATTATTATTTTTATTTTACTGTGCAGCATTTGACCCAATGACAATACTAATCTATGAGAAGGGAATAACAGACAGAAATAAAAACACACATGCATTCACAATCTGAGAAATCTCTTTAAAAAAGAACATTGAAAAATAATCGGTTTTACAGAATAACAGGAGGGTTACTAAGTAAATGGTTGGATACTTTTTCTGTAATGCAGTTTATTTAATCTTCTGCAAATCGGGTGTCTTGTCTTTCAGAGGAAAACCTCACTATGCTCTTCTTTCCCCCTAAATAAACTTTAAATAGGATAATGTTAATAACATGGCTCCGTCAACAGATTACACTATACGATATGGCATCTGGACAGATTAAATTTGTATCTCTGCAGTGACGATTGTGATAACACTTGCAATCAAGGCAACTAATTTAACTGCTGGAGAACTCCTGACACCCCTATATTTTATTGTCTCCTTTTCTTGCTGTATTATCAGTGCATGTTGGAGAAGCTTAATTAACTCTCCTCACTAGCATGTAATTGCAGTCTTGGCACTGCCTCACTTTGCATTCTTCACCGTATGTGTTAACATCTGAGCAGCTGAGGCTGAACAACTATCACCCAAGAGGCTTTGTCCCAGTCTTCATCCTTCCAGATCTCTCCTGCCAGTCAGTTAACGCAGTCAATTAAAGTCATGGTACATTATTGCAAGAGAGTCTGACTTTACTTCTATCCATGCAGAAATATGCAAACTAGGTGAGGATTTTGTAAACATATAATAGTGAAATGGAGATAATCGCTGTCTGGCACATAAAGCTCCAAGAGACAACCTTTTGATGAAGCTGTTCAATAACCTGCTTTAATTATATAGAAATTGTAAGTAACGTATTTGCCAGAAGCAAGCAGAAGCCCATTATGTTAATGCATGACATTTTCAATATGTGGTAGTGCTGCTGTCTTGGCTTGATAATGATTGTGACAGCAAAAAGATCAAAATTCACTCTGAGTGAAATTCATTTTATATATAAAATAGTAGATTAGGCAAACCACACACCCACACACACACAGAGGAATTGACATCTAGAGTAATACATTTGCCCATGTTTTCTTTGAAGAAGATAGCTCTACATTTAAGTGCAATCATCACTCTAGCACCTCAGTTGCTGTGATGCTGGAGGCGGTGCTACCTGTAAATGTTGTTCTGAGCCAGTGATGCCTTGGCCTTGGATCTGGCACAATTGCTTGTTGCTGCGGGTAAAGCTTCTGAAAGATCAGATGAATATAGCGGAAAAGGCAGATTGTTGACTTTTGTGTTTTATTGAAGCAAATAATGCCCTCTGAGAAAAAAGCAGGAAGAATTGAAAATACCTTTGTGCAAATGCCTGCTTGTTTATCGATGTTTCAACAAATGGTGATACCTTCTAATAATAATAATAAAAAAAATGGATATATCTTTTCTAAATATATGTTTTACAATTTTATTTAAATTACACAAGCAGATTTACAGGGAAACATATGCCTATATGCATCAAAATAGCTGATTTGACCTGTTTTGGTTTTACGTCCCTCCTGTTTGCACAGATGAAAATTGGACTTATTGTTATTCCTCTGGCCTGTCTACGTTCTCTCAGCTCACTGCTACAAATTCCCACGTTGGCAGCTGCATTGCTTGTGTGACAGCTTCGGCATTTATTTATAGGCCAAATGTAATGACTGGGGCAGAGAATCAGATGCAGGGAGAGAGAACAGAGGGCAGTTATAAATTGCTACCATTACAGTGTTTGGCCATCATTTTTCTCCTCCATTAAAGTCAGATTAACTGTGAGAGTTCCACATTTATCAAATTCTAAAGACAAACACGTAGGCTGAGGATGGAGAAAGTAAAGCAGAGAGAGGGCTGCAGGCATTTTACTGCTTTCATGTTAGATGTGGGATCCAAAGGATGTTTGTTGTTTTTCTTTTTATATTTGCATTATTTGTAGCATTGTAAGGTTGTAAAGTGTGAGCAAAAAAAGGAGTAACCAGACACCTCTAAGAGCGCTAAACAAGACAAATGCTGCATTCATGTCTTATAGTGCCTGTAGTTGCTAGTTTTCCAGTGGGAATTGGCAAAGAGTCAGGTCAGTAAAAGCAAGCAAACAATGAGTGTCAGCCAAAGTCTGTTGATAAAAGGTACTTAAAGAATAAAACGAAGCTCAGTGCTGAACACTGTACTTTTACATACTCACTCACTGTACAGTTAAAGTACTCTCAATGACTCAACAATGTTTCACTTTCAGGTATGAAATGAATGAAAAAGGTATATATATAAAAATAAAAATAAAAAATAAATAAAAATAAATAAATATATATACATAAAATAAAAAGTAAAATTATATATATATATATATATATAAATATATATATATATAAAAGCTTTTTTTTAATTAACTGTAACAATTTTAGATTACATGTTAATGATATCAGTACGGGGATGGGCAGTCGGTCCTTAAGGGCCGTAGTTCTGCAGGTTTTGGATGTTTTCTGCCGCACCACACTCGGATTAATAAGATTAATGGGTCAACATGACTGGACAGCATTTTACTACAAGCTGTTGAGGAGAGCCATTTAATTTGAACCAAGTGTGTTGGAGCAGGGAAACATCTAAAACCTGCAGGACTGTGGCCCTTAAGGACCAACTTTGCCCATTCCTGCATTAGTCTATTAGTAATGGTGTGCATATCTCCTAAGCTGTGGTTGTGGCTGGAAAAAGTCTCCAATGTTTATGTCTTTGTCTCGTGTCATGCTGTTTTTGCTTCTTGTAGCTGTGCTAGCATCCATGTTTCGCTAGGATGTCTCACCTGGTAGCTGTTCACATTCTCACATTCACACTTCTCTTCAGAGTCATGTACATTTTTTATTCTCATAAATCCAAAATAATTTCCAGATTTTAAATCCGATGCTACATAGTGAACTGTATCACAGTTCACAATATACAATAAGATGTCTGACATTTATTATAAATGACAAACAACAACAATGTTATATGTATATCCTGCTACTGCCACAAGGTCCAAATGCTCTTTTCCATGTGTAGGCTCCTGTCTTAGGACTTTGCTTAATTGGTGCACCACCTGCATGCTCCAGAGTTTAATAGAGTGGACTGCAGACCTATTCTTACATTTTAATCTGATGTTGACCAGAAGTCTCGCACTGGTTGTGTATAACCTACAATAAATCCTTAGCCTAGTTAGTAATTTTACATTTCATGATGAATATTAGCTCATTTTGAATTTGCAAGCAACATTTTTAAAAAGATTGAACATGGACTCGTTTAACACTGTACCATTCCTTTTTCACCAAACACAAATTTCCTTTGTAAAGTTTGTTTGTTTTTCAGTGTATATAAAGTCCAGATAAGCAGGCCAAGGCAGAGCAGTAGAATAAAACGTATGACTTTTAACGTAAGGTTGTCTCTCAGCCACCTGCATCATTCACATTTTTTAAATGTTTTAAATAATAACAAGTTTTTAAAAAAAGTTACATTTCAAAGTTTTCTGACGCTGCAACAGATGTTTGGGAAAATGTGAAGCCAGTTTCAAGCTGAAGAGGATTATAAAAGTGAAAGCAAATGTAAGGGGCGAGCTAATAATGATTTCTCATGTTGATGAATTTCTACAATACACTACTTCTCTCCTGAGGTTGTTTCAGCTGAGGTTTGATGGCTTTCAAATTAATTTGCCAGACCATCCCAAAGCTTAAAACAGTGCAAATTCAGGTTTAAATGGGTCTCTAGGCAGCAGCCTTTGTTAATGAAGGACACAAGAGAGCCATCTGAGGAGAGCTGAGCAAGACTCTGACCTCCTCATTATGCCCAAGCTGTGAATTATTTAAGGGATTTCTGAGACATGGGAGAAAAGCAGTATTCTCCCCAATGTGTCCCAATTTAAGCAAGTTTATTTTATAAAAAATAAATAAAAAAATAAAAAACACAATGGAAGATTTATATATATATATATATATAAATAAAAATACAACAGAAGCTATTTGGATCAGCAGTCGATGGATTGAAACAAAATGATAAGAGTGAAAAAGTGGACTGAAATGGTGTGGTGAAGTTTGAGTTTATATTCACTGTGAGTTTGCTCTGACAACCCAAATATAATAGAATATAACTGAATGTCTTTCAGGTGTAGTGGTTGAACATGGAATATGGAGTCTGTAATTACTTTTTTGCGGATGGAATAGTAAACTATTTGAGTATTAAACTGGCAAGACTTCAAGGGTCAAAATGTGTTAATTATTTTAAAGCTTAGAGTCAGCGGCATGACATTCATGCTCTATGCACATGGTGCTTAAGTATGTGCTTGTTTAAATATCCTGTACATACTGTGTGTTTCTTCTCTTCCTCTTACTTCTTTTAGCTCTTATCTTTGCACTGACCCAGATATTTATGATAGAAAGAGGCTTGTGTGATTGTAGGCACTGGAGGAAGTTTTAATGGTTTGTTTTACAAAATAAGAACCAGCTCAGTTCATCCTGCCCTGGAAAATTGGCCTTCTTTCCCCACTGGTTATGCCTCTTTTCCCTCCTTAACTCTCACAGTTAAAAAATGGACTCCTGAGGAGACTTTATTTTTTCTACCTTTACCTTTTAAAGCACAAGCCTTAATTGAAATCTTAAAGCCTGCACGCTTGAGCCAAATAAAACAACAGTGAAATAATTGCGAATGCATGTGAGTCTTCTCTTCAAGTGCCTGCAGGATTTGTTTGACAAGATCTGGCGCCTCTAGTAGCAGAAGATCACACGCAAACACAGCATCTGTTGAGAAACTCTCAGCTAGATGACTCCAAGCACCTTACTGTGAAATTCTTCAAGAATATTCACACCTACCGAAGGAGTGTGGATAGGAGCGACCAGCGGCACCCTGGACAGCTGAAGTACATATTTTCCATTATCTTCAGAATCCATGGCAGTGCTTTAGGGTTTATAATTCCACCACATAATACAAAGGTACGAGTTAAACATGTGGGAAGCGTAGAGAGCTCATTGTGATTTAGTACCGGAGCCTTTGTGCTCAAATGAAGCTGGTGGGTACCATCTGCATATTTCTTTAGCTTTTTCAAACTTAATTCCGACAATCCATCAAAGAAACAAACAAACAAACCCAAAAAAGACGCCCTACATAATCACAATGACAGTGTTGCCGTTGCCTCAAGCGTACATTGGGTTTAAAAACCAGTGTCTGTGCTCAGTGGTGAGGAAATCTACGTGACAGATGATGTTTGTCTCCATTTTGATTTCTCTTTTTTTTACAAAGCATTTCCTCCAATCACAGGGACTTTCTTTTGACTCAGTGAAACAGAGGCTATTATTAGAGGCAGATCTTTATTTCCTTTGGCAGCTCCACACAGTTTCTCAATTACCCGCTGTTAATTAAACTATTGCACTGCTTATCTTTTCACATATTCTAGCGCCTGTGAAGATATTTCACGTGACTCATATTTTCTGCCTTTCTCTGCTTGTTGAACTCCTTTTGTCCCCACCTCACTTTTATGTCCTGATCAGCCTATTTTGCCTCCTATTTGGATAAATGTTGCACAATTAAAACTAGCTTCTCTTGTAAGGAGCCCATCGACTTTCATTTAATTAATTAATCAATCAAAACAACAATAAATAAGAACAGTTATGCTCTTAACTTCACAATGTAACATAATAGGTATTTGATTAAGCAAGACAGAGCATACATGATATTTATGCAGTTTTTAGTTGTTATAAGATCAAACAATAACACTTAACCTGGCTCTTCTGCTTGTCAGCACTTCAAGTGTTTGCACAATGACACAGTCTTTAATATGGTCTCATATCCAAGTTAACAGTCAATAGAAACAAAGGTTTTACTATCTTTCATAACTTGATAATACATAATAATAAGAGAGAATTAACTTTGTTGTCACACCCATGTCGCTAGTGCCCTGCATCCTCTGCTTATATTTTACTTTATTAAATTCAGATGCTGGGTATTATGTGGGATTGATAATCAGAACTGCAATTACCTACTGCCACATGCATCAATACATTTACATCTGACTAGCTGAAGCACACAGTAATAACCCATCAAATCTCTCAACATTTCAAGTCTGCAGCATTATGACAAGATTTATTCTGAGATTTCTGCAGCAGCATTCATAAGAACAACCAAGAAGAAGACATTTTTTCCTCTTCAGTGAAGCAGAGATTACAGAGATTGTAGTTCTCTATTATTTTATTATTTCACATATTTTACTTTTCACTTTGCCACTTTTTTTTGTTTTAAATGGATGTTAATTAAAGAATTTCATTCTTGGAAAAAAGAAAAGAGAATTACAATAAATATAATGATGAGGAAATAACATCATCTGTGTGGATAAAACATATTTCTGGAGATGTGTTGATCCAACATTTTAAATAATTTTGGAATACTAGCATAATTCTTGTAAGAGCTTTAAACTCAAATCTGCAAAAGGATCCTGCCCACAGGCTTGAATTACTATTTTAGCACAAACTGTATTTTCATGTTTGAACCATGGTTGGAATCTCCCCAAGGGTTACTCAAACTAGCAGGTTAGTTACTATGGTAACCATAGACTATGAACATACTTGTTTGCTGACAGGTTTTAACAAACCCTGAGTATCTCCTCCTCAAATCCCTCCTGCGGAGCCTGAGGCAACTACCAGACAAGAAATGTGCTGTCCTCATTTACCTGATCAACGGTGAAGCAAATTAATCTACAAGTTATGTTGGGAAAAAGATTTTTAGATGCAATTTAGATTTGCTAGTTTAACTGACTGACTGACTTCTTGAAACATTTTTTTGACAGTCTGTGGTTTATTAGAACTATATCAAGTCTTAAATCTCTTATTAAAACCCATTACGCTTCCTTCAAAGCAAATTCTTCTATAGGTAAAGAAACTTAATGTTAATCTATCAAAATATAAAGTGAGTGGACATTTTTATGTGTTAATATCAGTGATCTGCAAGTGCACCTAAACAAAATTATATTTACTTTGGTTAATAAGTTGGATATGATCATAATCAAAGTGAGTATAATTTTGAGCATGTAAACCTGAGCAAAGTAGATTTTATTGTAAACTGATTTGAAAAGTATAGCTTTTAAACCATGGGTTTCTAGAACCCCTAGAATAGCTGGAGAGAAACACATAGGGGGTAAAAATGTATACTTTTTGACATGTAGACTGAGGAAGCTGGGGATCAAATCAATATTCTTCTGATTAAAAGACAACTACTTTGCCTCCTTATCTCCAACCACCCATTTTGACTGGGATGGGCTCGTACAGACCCAACTCAGGGTAAAAATGTCCAGCCTCCATATCTTCATCTTCTCCTGTGACCTCACCCAACCGAAATGTCAAATCATGCACTCACTGTATTTCAGAAATGAGGATACAATTCTTATCAGCATTTATTTCAATTTTGCACCAAAGGTTAATGAAATACAAATTTTAATTGAAAACAACATTGGTGATTAGACTAATGCATTCCTACCATGGAGGAGTCAAGGTAGAGAACAGGATGAGAACAAATGCTGGATGAGCAGAGATAAGAGGTGGCAAAACTTCAGGAGAAATGATTTGGAGAAATGCAGATCAGTTCAGTTGCCAGATATATTGAACCATCTGGTGCTACAGCCAAGCAAATGAAACCATTGGAAAAGCTTTAAAGCCTATATCTTCATCATGTGTATTTGGTGACAACAAACCTAAACTGGTTGTTCTCAACTCGTTTTGATCCCTGGACAGGTTTGTAAGCCACTTTTCTCAAGATCTTTTCATAAAATTATCGGCTTACTCTCCCGTTTTATGACTTTATGAGGAAGCAACTAGGAAAAGGTCAAGATGGAGAGGAAGTTGGCTGTGAAAAGACAGTGAAGAGTAAAGAAAAAAAGGATCAGACTGATTGGATAGCAATACAGTACTTTCTTTAACTGCAATATCTCCACTTCAGTATTGTTTGATGGAAACAGAGTTCTTGTATTCAGTTCTTTAAAAACAATGAATCCAACTTCAGAGAGGTTTTTTTTAATCATAAATACTTTACCACTTTTAAAGTATCAGCTTCTAATTTCTCCCCCTTCATCGGTTTGTCCTCGGAAGGCTTTGGGTGAGTTGCTGACAGGGGGTCGGAGCTGTTCTCGGCAATGTGACTAGAAAGAGAAATGCTCTCACGATGACAGAATGGGAGCGATGCCCACTGGTGACACGCCGTATGTTGAGTCTGCTGGAAAATCACTGCTAAGAAAGAGAAAAAGATCCAGAGAGGAGATAAGAGACGGTAGAAATAGATGAGATGAGAGGAAAGGAGGGGAGGGGAGAATTTTAGATGTAAAGGAAAGGGGGGGGGGGGAGGGAGTGGATGAGGACCAATATGCTGAGAAAAACAACCTGGGAGGGATGTTATGTCTTGCCACTCACTTTTCTGCCAGCTATTACCACTTGTCATTCAAATCGGATTTCGTGCCGGTTGCCATAGAAACCAGTCCCAGCTACACCCTAGGGAGGAATGTTGTGTGGCTTACGGTGATATTGCACAGGTCATGCATGAGATGAAGACCTTTGTAAGGAGGCACCTTGGGGATAAATTTGTAAATTAATTGTGCAGATGTTTGTGTGTTTGTAATGAAAAAAAAGAGGAAAAGAATAAGAGTTTTCTTGATGAGCAGCTTAAATGTGATTTTAAAATGAAAATAAAACAGAAAGATATAGAAAGAAACTGTAATTATGGAAATGAGTTTATACATTGGCTTATACAGTTTTCTTTCCATAAACATGGTTACGAGTTAAGAGCATTTTATGTTCACCCTCTGGTTTTGAGGTTTCCATTATTTATGTTTTAAAATGTTTGTGAGCATTCACAAACCAGGAAGGCTTTCCCAGTTTGCAATAATTGCCTTTACTGTCTTGCTCTGCTAAGTCCTGATTGTGTGTGCTTTGTTTCCCATAGGAGGAACCCTGTCACTGAATTCTGATTGTGCACATTGCTTGTGTTATCTTTTATACTGCTCTTTGCTTTTGTTAGTAAAATAATTTGCATTCACTAGTGGATTATATTAATAGAAATGTAAGTTTGCCAATTCATAGATAAATAAAAATGAAGAAATTTAATGTGTGTTAATAAGGTCTCTCTACAGAAAACATGTTACATGTTCTCTATCTTCACACAAAAAACCCCCAAAACAATTAGTCAGCAGCTTTATAGTCACTTGGAAACTAGATGTAAGAAGGATTTAGTTTCCTCTTTGCCTAGCAACACTTCAGAGCCCAGGCTGAGATCTTATACAGCACAGCAGTCAGTAGAGAAATTCTCTCCTCCTGCACATTTTGATGGACAGTTGCTAATGGCAACAGATGACCTATGAGGCAACTAATAAAAGCAGAAGAAAAATGGAAAACAATATGGAGGAATCAGCTAACTGTTTTCTCAGAGATGGAAGATCTGAACTCTGGAGAAATGACAAAAAAACAGAAAATGAGAGGAAAAATATTATTTCATATTATTTCCTGTACTTGCTTGATTTTCTCAGCTTACATGTGTACACATCTAATACTTCTTGCTCTCACAACCCCCTTAATCGAATTTCTGCAATTCTACTACATGATTTCTGTGAAAATTGCTGCAGTGATAAAGGAGTCAGAATGATAGGTAGAGATAGAAGTTTCTATAGCTTTTTTTAATGTCTGTTAGCTAATTTAACAATTGCTTTGATAAAACCTACATATAAAACCTTGCACCTGCCAGGTAGCAGGGCTGTATACCATGATTGTTTGGCCCTATAAAAATGTTAAAAAGGGAGAAATAATGGGCTGCAAAGTTTTCTCATACAAGCTTCTCCAGTTTCCTCCCACAGCCCAAAAATCCATGTTAGGTTAATTAGTGATTTAAAATTGACCCTATAACTTGTTTGTTTAATTTATCTTCCTGTTAGCCCTGTCTCTGTTCTGGCGATCAATGTTAATGTACGCTCTCTCTCACCCAGTGAGCCCAGCGACCCCTGTGACCTTTGGTAGGATTTAGCAGGTGTAGAAATTGGATGGATGGATAGGTGGATGGATGGATGGATGGATGGATGGATGAATGGATGGATGAATGGATGGATGGATGGATGGATTGGTGGATGGATGGATGGATGGATGGATGGGTGGGTGGGTGGGTGGGTGGATGAATGGATGGATGGATGGATGGATGGATGGATGGATGGATGGACGGGTGGGTGGGTGGATGAATGGATGGATTGATGGAT
>JBAMHW010000016.1:23304486-23314710 GCA_037177495.1 Rhadinocentrus ornatus | reverse complement strand
GGTGGGTTGGAGAAAGGGAGAAACCGAAGACTTTCATCATATGGGCCCTTGAGGACCACGTTTGGGAATCACTGATATAGAGTATGTTTTTAATGTTAATTTGTGGTTTAAAAAAAAAAAGGCACCGAACTATAATTAAGTATTATGTACACAAAGTCAATACAATCATATTTGTATAAAATTCATGGTGTATTTATATTTAATATACTTTATATATATATATATATATATATATGTAATGATGTATTGCCTCAATTGTATATCCTTCTTCTTTGAATTTAACTGAATTCCAATTCTACTTCCTGCAATTCAAGAGTAGAATTGGAATTTAGGGGAAATTCTCAATTCAATTCTGAAGATGCAAGAGTTTATCACAATTATGATCACTGACTCACAGCATCATCAGCTCCCACATCCATTCTTACTTTTACAGACAGTGAATGTAAGCATTTCATATAGAGCTTTTATTCCTCAGTGTCATATGATCAATTATTTTAAAAAATAATAATAAAGTAAAGCCTAGTTGCAAGCCAGCAACTCATAATTACATCATGCTGTGATACTGGTAATCATTTCCTTCTTACTGTAAATTCTGATGTACTTTAACAGTGTACGACTGCTCTCAAGAGCTTTATTTCAGCTATTTATAACAAGCCTTTGCATGAAAGAGCAAAAGTAACTTTGCTTTTGAAGACAGACTTTCAGAACTCTTAAGCAGCCTCCCTGAAAACTGCCACCTCAAGAAACTCTCTACTAATTACCTTTGATGCATCTGTGCCTCATCATAAATCCACAAAAACTGTCCTTCATAGCAGCAGACACAAGCTGCAAACAAACCAGATCATTACCTTTTAAGATGTTAGCAAACAGTTTCTTAATAAAATAAACTTTATGCACACAACAGCAGTGAAATGTTATTCAGGTAGGTCATTTCTGCTCAGTGATGATGTCAAGTTTGAATTCACAAGTTCACCCTGGCATGTGTGACCTATGTAATGACACTATATGGATGTTGGACTCGTGATGGTTATATTTATTTCATCAGGGCTGAGAGTGGATTATTGCATACTTCTCAACCTTAGTGGTCAATATCTTGGCAACATAAGAAAAAGAGGAGGGGGTGTCATTATCTTATGAGGCTCAGTCTTGCACAAGTTCACTCAGATGTTAATAGTCTATTTATAAACCTTTCCCAACCTGGGGTCCTCACTTACCTAAGAGGGCTGATAAAGATCACCTGGTATGTAATGCTTGCAATCCACTGATAATGTAAAAATAGATTAGCATTGATACAAAATCTCAACATTTATTTCATCATCAAGAGTCTGTGTGAGGATAAAGTCCATTGAATACTGATGTTACACACTAAGGTTCAATACAATCTCAGGAGAACTAATTCAAATCTAATAAGTGGATCTACAACTTTGTGATGTGGTTTCCATTGAAGGGATACCTCAAAATTAGTTGCATACACACAAAGCCCTGGAAATGTGGATTATCTCAATTGCAATGATGTATTTATTTGATATCAAACTGTTTCAGTATCAAAAAATAAAATTCCAGAAGAACACAAGCTAAGCATTTCGGACAGGCAAAGGATATGCTATCCAGGTTATTCTCCCATTCAGAACTAAGTACCACCACTAACAAAAAATCAAAAAAGAAATAATAAAGTGTGACTGGCTTTAAAATACTTCACTGCTGAGATTTCATCCCTGTCCAGCGGTGAGGAAACACAAGGTGACTGTTTAGTTACTATTTTTTTATTAACAATTTGTTGCCAAAAACATATTGAAGATCATCCTTTCTATGTACACGCAATATGCAGGGAAATAATGATGAAACCCTTTAGATTTTCAAAAAGACAGAGCTCTCAGCAGATTAAATGTTAGAATTAAATTACTTAATTTTAGCTGCACGGCAGGATAATTTATGTAGGATTATACTTTTTTTGCAATTAACAGATTGGTTGTGGTGCACTGATGTACACATACAGCATATCTTCAAATGAATCCTCTCCTCTGTTGTTAACATGGAATAAACATTATTTGTAGACACATGTATGTTGGTAAATTGCACATACAACATATTCTACATTTTTCTTTACTTTCTTTTAATCGTCTCTTCCACCACATTTTAAGCTGTAAAAATATATACTCCGTCTGTTGCACTCTATCCTGTAGGAAACCATCTGTGACATCTGCAGCCAAATAGGTGTTAAACCTGCAGACAGAGGCCTCATTGGATTATAGACTGACCTGAAATGCATTACTTAATTGCATTTTAGCTGTTGTCACTGGTCCCACCATTTCCCAGTATGTCAATTTGCACCCTGGGATAACAGTATTTATGTGGCCACATACAGAGAGCTGCTGGAACATTGTCTTCTTCATGGCAGGGCTTTATTTGGCTGACTTGACACCAGTGCTGCTGGTGGCAGCTGTTCTAATTATGCTCTGTCTCTTTCTCTTCTTCTATTCTTCTTCTCTGCTGGCTCTCTATCTTCCATTTCTTTCCTTACCCATGTTGTTTGTTAAATGTTTTTATGTTAGCATGTGTTAGCATTTGTGAGCTATGCATTACAAGTAAATAATGTCTTGTATGCTAATAAACAGAGCTTTATTTTTGCAAACTGAAGGGGATGCGCATAGATAAAATCACTTTTTCGTCTAGCATTTTACACACCACTGACAGTTTTTTTAGATTGGAAGCTGGTGTGGGATTGTGTCCTTATTACTATTCTTGACAATATTATTCTGCGAATATCCTGAATGCTATCATCAAATGGAGAAAACTGGTATTATCAATAGAGGAGCTCGAGGGGATACACAGGGTTTCAGGCTATGCTTTTTCAATCTGAAGCTTCAAAATGGCTCCCACTGACAGTGTTATATAAACACACTTTGATAATGCCACTTTTAAAAAGTAATAACTGCAACATACTGTGCATCTGTGCTCATTGAGGCTTCTTCATATTCTATATCAATGTTTAAACCAGCACAACAACTGCTCGATCATCTGTTTGACTCCAGACGGGAACATTATCAGGTTTGTCCTCTTTTATGAGCAGTTCTTGTTGCTTGTTGTTTTAGCTCATTTTGTGTAACGTACACACATTAATTTGTTGGCAACAGAGAAAATCCTATTTCGGGTTATAGTCAGTCCAAAATAGGAGGCATACACTTGCCACAGCTCTGCACCCTAATGGGCATGTTTATCTTATGTCAAATACTGTTCAGTGTGTTTATGGGGCAGAAATCTGTCATGAGGGGGGATTTCTAGCTGTATGTGCCTGGTTTTCATCTTTGCAACTTTTCAGACTAATTAAACGCTATAACACAAGCAATCTTTTTCAAAGCAGACTACAGTAACCTCGTGCTCCTATTAGCACGCCGGTTTTAGGCACATGATTCTGGCAGCTCTGTTGACATGGCATCAGGGCTTTGCATAAGGGGGCTCTTGAGGAAGGAACAAGCTCACCTTTAAATTGTATACTTTGAAATGTTGGCATTGTTTCATATACCAGTATATTTACTGATACTGTGAAAGTAGTCAGAATCTCTGACGATGTATCGAGGCAGGCAGATTCATATGGGACAACAGCCAGAAGACCAAAAGACAAGCTGATCATCCTATGGATTAAGGCTACTGATATGTTGTTTTTCACATTGGTCACTTAGTAACACAGAAAAGTTATCAATATATCATGTCCCAGCCAGCAGCCATATTTTGTTGGTCATTTTGTTCTGCCTCCAAGACCTGGAGGACCCTTTCTCGGTTGAAACAAATGGGATGTGAAACAACGTGTAATATTCAATGCTGATAGGGCCCGGTTTTAAAACTGTGGTAGCTGGGTTGCCAGGAGAAGCAGAGGTAGTAAGTGGATCTTCTGGAAAAAAAAAATTAAATAAAAGCAAAAAGGGATTAAAGACCACTGAGGGAATAAAGAATGATGTAATCCGTGAGCATGTGGGTGTGCCACAGTTTTACATACTGTATGTCCTGTGCGCTTAATGTCAAGTTGTGCTTTGTTGCATCTGTTTGACTTTAGTGTGCATGGAGGAGGCTGCTCATCCATCTGGATAACAACCCTTATTCTTTTTTAATCACATGAAATAGAAGTAAGTGAAAAGTACCTGACTCACAGATGGACACTTTTAGCTCGAGAGAACACACTCACTCACACTCAGGAAATCAGCACCTGTTGCTTTCGGTAAATATGATCCATGATCGTGTGTTATGTGTCCACCGGAGCGTGGCCGTTGGAGGATGAAATGAGTTATGAGAACGAACAGTAAGAGTCACTGATAGGGCTTATCTGAAGAATGTCTGTCTCCTTGTACCGGATATGAGGAACCTAAGCAGACGGCTAAACTGATTTAGCCGATTTAAAAAAAATGATGCTACTCGAGACAGTTGTTTGGCTGTGATTGTGTAACTTTCTCTTTCACATGGACACAGTCCCACATTATCGCCTTTGGGGACAAAGACCAAAGTGAATCATGCCAGCCTGATGAAATAAGAGTTGATCAGCATGACCGGCTCATGCTAGGCAGTTAGAACGTTAATAAATGGAGGCACAGGGTCAGCTTCTGTGCCAGCTGAGGCTGTTTATGAGACTGAACCCTCTGCTTTAGCACCTGATCCATTTGTCCTTCTAATGCTGCAGAGGGAATTATTAAAGTTGTATTCCTTTAGCATGGTGAAGTTACATGTAGTCATGCTCTGCTTGAAGTGAGTCGTGTTAACTTGTTTTTTTCAACTGGCTATGATGTGATAAGTATTCCAGAATTGTGATAATTTACACAGAAAATTGGAATATTGGACATCTAGCAAGCTGCCTCCAAGCACATTATCCAAAGTATAAGCTGTACAATCTAGGGCATGTTTTTTTTTTTTCATGATATTCTTCTTCAGTGACCCGATTCTGGTTTTCCTCAGTTTAAATTATTGCAAGAGACAATTATGTTAATGCCTTTTCTCAGTAGATCTTGACTTTCTGCTTTGAATAAGTATTATCTAGTTTGATTAAAAGTTTACTTAATATTTGTGACTTTGAATTAGAACTGCTTTGCCTTTCTGTTGCCCTTCCTTTCTAACCCCCTTCCCCCACTCTTTACATTGTCTCCCAGCTTGCGGTAGAACTCCCTGTAGACACACTGTGGGAGTGGGGATTGATGATAAAAAGTGTGCTCATATGACACGTTATATTAGATGCACCCATACAGACATACACCTGGGAATGCCCACTGATAACCAGCTTAAAATTGCAGGGAAGCCATTCTTTATATAGCATCATTATGCAAGCTACTCTAATGCTTGTAAGATGAAAGCATGGCGGTCTGTCAGCATGAAGCCAATATAATGACCGAAACCTTTTAGCTGGAACAAAGATGTGTTTGTAATGAGATTATCTTCGAGGCAATAATAAAAGAAAGGCCTTACCTTTTGAGGGTTATACACAGTAGCTGTGTTAATGTTCCTATAAACGCATTCCTATAGTCAGAAACTTGTAAAAAAATACAACTCACTGAATCCGCAAGATTACGTCACATCCAATATGCTCTTTTCTCTCTTTCTATTTTTCGGTTTGCTGTCACCTTTTCATCTGCTGCCACTTACTGAAGTGTGAACTTTCATCAGAATGGCAAGGCAAAAACAGATGGAGGGTGGCAGGGGATGATAATATGGAGAAAGAAAATTGAAGAAGGTAAACCGGGGTAATTGATAAGATGAGATCAGCAGTGTTGGAGATCAAAGTGCAGAGCAGTGAAAAGAAGGTGAGTGAGTGATGAAAAAGAAAAAGGAGAAGCACCTTGGAGAATAATCCCAAGTCACTGGCTGTACCTTTGTAGCACAGTATGCTGTTCTCATGGCCATATGGAATAATATTTTCTTTTACACTGTTCACACAGTATTTATGAAACTGCAGGATGAAAAGTTTTTTTTAAGCTGGCCTACTTTTTCCTTTGGCAAGTCAGGGGAACCTGGCAACTACCTACAAATAAACAAATTTACATTTTTGATTACCATGAAAGTTTAGACATTTTAGATCCCCATGAGATAATCCACTTAGGTTTCATATACTGTTGTTAGAAAACTGGCCCTTTCGCTTTTCCATGTAGTTGTTAAAATCCATCCATCCATCAATCCAGCCACCCACCCACCCACCCTGGATAGGTCCCCAGTCCATTACAGTGTTGATAAAATTCAGTGCAGACATTTATGGCTGCCAGAGAATATTGCAATGGTCCGCTTCATAGAACTTCAGTTCTATTGCTCATGTGCAAAATATAATAATTGTTTTAAGTTATTAAATGAGGGTCATACATCCTACATGAATTCAAAACTTAAACAACATACGTGTGTCATATTTGTTAGGTTTGGAGAGAGTGACTGTAGACCAGGGTTGCCCAAGTCCGGTTTTCGAGATCTACTATACTACAACTTTTAGATGCATCCCTTCTCCAACACACCTGAATGAAATGGCTGAATTCTCTCATTTGCATGTTATTCAGCTCTGTAGCAGCCTGGTAATGAGCCAGTCATTTGATTCAGGTAAGTTGGAGAAGGGATGCATCTAAAAGTTGCAGAATAGTAGGTCTCTGGAACCGGACTTGGGCACTCATGCTGTAGACTAATAATGAAAAGCTGACAAGGATATACTGTATGTATTTGTACTAACATATCTGATCATAGTTGGCACATTTGGTGATGATTTTCCAGTAAAAAAAACAACTGCTTGTCAATCATCGACTATCTTACAGATACAGCTCTTTATCGATTGAAACCAAATGAACTCAACAGTCATTACTGACTAAAAATCACAAATGTTTTTACTGCACTTAGTTTAGGCTGAATCATCACCGTATTCTCTTCACTCTGAAAGACAGCAACACAATGGATGTGAACACGGATGGAAATGTCACAAAACATTTAGTCTCCTGTGGTAAAAAGTATTGTTAAGAGCTGTTAAGTATGAGATGGAGCAGGAGCTGGACAGATAATAGTTTTGACGACAGGGGGAGGAACAATGAGGAGGCCTGTGGAACCAATGAACTGTGCCTTTTCTTCCCCATCTGGCCTCTCTCAAAGCAGAGGTCTGACTAATTATCTGCTCTTTAATAGACCACAGCAGCTCCCTTCTAACTCACAGCTCTCCACTGGCTGCTGCAGTTTAGTTAATTACACAATAGTAAATTTAGCTCTGGTAGCAGCGGAGCTCTACAGTTACTTTAATGAACTGTGCCTCGGAATGAAATACTTAATAGGAGTCTTTCATCCGTCAGAACATATAAATACGCTACAACCAAAAACACGACAGTAACACACTTGATCTTGAGCTGTTTTAATTATTCCACTCTCTTTGGATTAAAAGATGTTTATTTCAAATTTTATGACAGGAGCATGTTTACCATTGTATGACATCATCTCCTCTTTTAACAAAACTCTGTGTCTAAGTAACCTGACAGTTTGTCCTTGCTGCAGGCAGGTTAGGCACCTGGAGCTATGCGGTTTTAATACATAAACTATGTGATTTACCTAAATAAGCAAGACCTTCCCTGTTTAATCAGCATTTACAGTATACCTGTTGGTAGGCCTTGTGCAGTAATCCATCTACATACTATTATGGATGCTTGGTTTTGAACTGCACACAAATAACCAGCTGGTGGCAATATTTCTGGGTCTCGTCTAGATGTTTTTGTCTTTACGTGGTAGAGTTCTAACTTGTATTTGTGCATGCGACCACAAACTACATTTTCTTACATAAACATTTGCCCAAATTAAAGTAATAATTCAAAAAGATTCACCCTGTCTTGACTGATCGTTTTAGATAAAAATGTGTATTTTTTTATTTTAGCATATAACTCCTTTTCTATTTTTCACCCTGTTCCAGCTCCTATAATAATGAAGTCTTTGTTTGTTTGTTTTAGCTGAGGTTCAGGAACAGTACCAAGCCTCGAGCACTTCCTGGTATAGTCTATAAAAGCCCACCGTCCCTACATGGATACTTGTTCTTGTTTTCTGTGCTGCATCCACTGTTTTCCCTTCTTCTTTTCCTCTGCCTACCTTTTCTTTCTAATGGAGAAGTCTGCTTGCCTAGGAGCTGCCACTGATCCCCTTCCCCAATTTGCATTTGACTTCATGAATTTAATATGTTGAATAAATAATCACACACATTCTATTGATGAAGCTGTCCTTGCTTGTGAATTGCTGGTATGAATATAACCTTCAGCATTTAATAGATTGCCTTAGTGTATGTTTTAATGGACTGTATGGATGTGATTTACCAACAATTGCACTCTGATTAATTTACATGTTATATGGCATCAAAACTCACTTCAAACAGGATTAGTTTATCAAATTCTTACCTTGCGTAATTCTTTAGGTTATACTGTTGCTTCAACATTTCACACCAATCCTCTTTGTCCTGCTGCTTTGTTTTTTCATGCTTCTCATTTCTATTCTTCAGCGTAATCTTGATCTTTGGATTTCTTCTTTTTTGTGTTGATTTCAATTTCAATTTCATCTTCTCTCAGTTCATCTTTTGCACCTTTAGTTTGCCTTACTTCCTTTTATAGTTTCTAGAGCCTTTTACTTGTTCTGTTTAGTTTTACCTCCTCTCTTTATTTTATGATTACAAGAATGACGTCCTATAACCTCTACCTAAGCACTGATAGCAATATTGTACAATGCATTTACACTAAGCAGGTCATCAGTAGTTAAAACACAAATGTTCAAACATATTCCACAAAAGCTCAATAAAGGTTTTGCCTATTATATTCCAGTTTTGTTAAACCAAGTGAGCTAAAAAACTAAACAAATAAATGCATATGATAAATAAATTAATATTATTTTTAGCAATATTTAGACCAGCAGCAAATATAGAATTGGTGAAACTGTTTTTTGGGCTTATTAAAAAAAACAACATTGTTCATAATATTAATGTACTCCATGTCCATTTTGTTATTTCAGCCAAACCAGTTAGTCGCTGTCTAGGACATTTTTTTTTCTATAAGAAAGTGTTTTGCCAGGAGACAGAAAAGGAAAAAAATGTGGCTTTTGATAATTTCAGTCTCTAGAAAAGTGGGAATTAGTCAAACAGAGAAGGGATGGGGGCTTTGTGGTTTTTCAGTGGTAGAGCCAGAAAAACAGAAGCTCCTCTGATATTCAGGTGTGTGTTCAACTCTCATGATACCACAATGCTTCACAGCTGGAGACCATATACAGAAACATACGTATTGTTTCTGTACATTCTATTGGCTGCTATTTCAGGATA
This sequence comes from Rhadinocentrus ornatus, assembly GCA_037177495.1. Lineage (NCBI taxonomy): Eukaryota > Metazoa > Chordata > Actinopteri > Atheriniformes > Melanotaeniidae > Rhadinocentrus > Rhadinocentrus ornatus. The sequence goes on along the minus strand of JBAMHW010000016.1, from coordinate 23,305,430 downwards.
CATTTAGCATGTCTGTGCACTTCCTTCAGTACTCTGTGTATTTATTGTGGGGCGGTTGAATTTGTTTACTTATATTCTGTTATACTTGCCACAAAACTATACACTTTTGTAGCTTTTAAAAAAATAAACTTAATAGCTACAACACTTTCATCCAGTTCCATTCAAATGTTAAACTTTTTTTTTTTTTTTTTTTTAACTTGTCCTGTCCAGCATTGTAGCAAACAGAATGATGGTCTGGCTGCTGTGTTATGAGGAACAAATTTTCTCTGCCAAGAGGAGCTTTATAGGTATAAGGCTCCTCTTGGTAAACATTTTTTTTTTTTTTAATATGTCTTTATTTGTTTAAATATATTGTTTTAACTTATATATTTAGTATTATGGAATTTGAGTAATCTTGCTGGACCCGACTGGAGGGGACAGAAGAAAGACACACAAAAAAAGAAGAAAAAGACAGATATGGAGAGAAACAAAAAGAGAAGTGAAAAAAGGAACTAGAGACAAAGATACAGTGGATAGAAGCAGGGACTCGCTTACAGCTTTTACATGTAAACAAAGCTGACAGTCATTTCGAGTTCCCCCTCAAAAAAAAAAAATAAATAAAAAAAATGAAATAAATAAATACATAAACAACCAACAACTGCAAGATGTATCACAGTAACAACCAATGTACCAGACACACCCAAAAGAAATAAATATACATATATACATACACACATACATACGTACATGCACACATATATATATATATACAGTGAGGAAACTAAGTATTTGAACACCCTGCTATTTTGCAAGTTCTCCCTCTTAGAAATCTCCGAGGGGTCTGAAATTTCCATCGTAGGTGCATGTCCACTGTAAGAGACATAATCCAAAAAAATAAAAAAATCCTGAAATCACAATGTATGATTTTTTAACAATTTATTTGTATGATACAGCTGCAAATAAGT
>JBAMHW010000016.1:23293051-23304386 GCA_037177495.1 Rhadinocentrus ornatus | reverse complement strand
GTCCAAAGACACCAGAGACAAAATTGTAGACCTCCACAAGGCTGGAAAGGGCTACGGGGCAATTGCCAAGCAGCTTGTGTTATGTTAAATGGAATAAGTTAAGACTGCGTTATTTTTACAAATTCCCACCAAGCCATTAAAGAGGAACTTATATTAATGCTTTTAAAACACTGATGTGGTTTGATGGTTGAGGTGATGAATAGCAGGTCAGCAATAACTAGATCCTCACACAATGCTTGCTCTACATCTAACCATGGTTCATCTAGACCGCTAGGTTTAAGCCATGTGGAGATATATTGCAACTTGTTAGCTAAGAAATAGTGATTAAAGTTGGGTAAGTCCAATCCACTTCTGTCTTTAGTCTGTTGTAAAGTTTTTAGACTGATATGTGATGGCTTGTTTTTCAATAGAAATTTAGATATATGTGAGTCCAGTGACTTAAACCAGCTTGAGGATGGTTTTGGTGGGTACCATTGAAAACAGGCAGTTGACTTTAGGTAGAACGATCATTTTAATTGTGGCTCCCCATGAGTGATATGGGTAAGCGCCTCCACCGTGAGAGATTATCCTCTATTGTTTTAGGTAGCTGGACATAATTTAACTTTGTTAGTTCTGATAACCTGGAGAAATGTTTATGCCTTAATATCTAATGTTTCCAGACTGCATTATAGTATTGGTAGTGTCTTGTAAGCCACAGTTAAGGGGCATAACTATAGTCTTAGACCAGTTAATAGAGTAGTCAGGTATTGATAAGAATTTGTTAATAAGTGTGATTGTCTGGGGGAGAGATGTCGGTGAATTCTGGAGGAAAAGTAATACATCATCAGCATAAAGACTTATTTTATGTTCTATGTCTTTGGCATGGATTCCTTTAATCTCTTTATTTTGTCTTATGGCAGCAGTTAGGGGTTGCATTAAAAATAGCAAAAAGTTATGGAGAAAGCGGGCAGCCCTGTCTGGTGCCTCTCTGCTGTTCAACTGAAAGATTAATCCAAGGCCATTTTCTTTTTATGTTTTAATTTTGGAAGATTGATGTTACAAAAAAAACTGATCAATGTTCTCATCCGTTGTATTTAGTTGTAATGTATATAATGTTGTATATAATTCTTTGAAAATGTTATTTATCTTGTCAGGCTCATGATTGATATTTCCTTCTGGGTCTTTGACAGAGAAGATGGTTGTTTTCTCATTGTTTGTTTTTAACTGATTAGCCAGGAACCTTCCAGATTTGTTGCCATGTTCAAAGTTCTCCAAACGAAGTCTTTGCACCAAGAATTGTGTTTTTTTTTTTATCTATTATTTCATTAAGTTCAAGTTTCACTTTCCTTATAACGTTTAGTGTGTGTTCATCTGGGGAGACATGGTAAGCATCCTCTAAGGATTTAATTCTGAGTTCTAATTTGGAAATTTGAAAAGAAGTTTCCTTCTTTTTTTACTGGGAAGAGAAAGAAGTTATTTTCCCTTTCATTACTGCTTTTCCTGCTTGCCAATGAACACATGCTGAAGTTTCTGGTAAGTTGTTGCTTTCTAGATATAAGGACCATTCTCTTTTAATAGTTGATAAACTCAGGATATTTAAGTAATTAAGTATTAAATCTCCAGTTTCTAGTTGCTGGTTTGTTGTTCTTATTTCTCAGAGTGAATGATACTTGTGCGTGATCACTGATGGTAATAGGATGGATTCTGATTTCTGACATATAATTAATCAGCGAGTTGCTAGTTAAGAAATAATCTAATCAAGAATAGGAATTGTAAACTGAAGAGAAGAAGGTGTATTCTCTTAGTGTGGGATGGTGAGAGCGCCAAGCATTACAAAGACCAAAATTCTTCATGTACGGTTTCTGAGCATTTTCAGACTTAATAACTTCCTGTGGAACTGTTTTTGTCCAATATAATGTTAAAATCACCTCCAATAATTAATGTGTTATCTGAGTGACCATATAGTGAGGTGAAGAGGGAGTGAAAGAAGGAGGGGTCATCAACATTTGGACCATATATATTTGCAATACATACTGTAACTTAACATTTTGAATAGATATTGTAATTATTATAAATTTGCCTTCTGGGTCTGTGATTGTTTTATCTATGTCTAAGTTTAACCTTCTATTATTAAGAGTAGCTACTCCTCTCTGTTTAGAATTATAAAAAGCTGAATAGACATGTGGAAACTGGGCTGTTGATGAATGAGTTTGTTGAAGTAATACTTTCATTTTGTGTAGCCAATTAATTATTTTTTTTTTACCTCTTTTCCCCTTTGCCAACTCCACCCACATTCCAAATGACAAATGCGAGTCTGTTCATGAACCAACCACAGAGATAAGGACTTTATGCATATTACTGAAACGTATGTGTGCGTGCATCCCACTGCTTCTCCACGTGCATGTCTGTCTGCCAGCTGAGTGCGCGACAGGGATGTATGTGCGCTTATGCTGTTCCGTGTGTGCGTTCGTGTGAATCATGTAAGGTGCTGATGTGTGTCAAGAAGCTGGACCTGATGTTCGAGCGTGTGCGTGCACTGCGAGTCACATTAATATAATGACAGGTGGGATTACCGTTAACCTTGAAAGGGTTGAAAAGAAGAAGTGTGAAGAGTGAAAAGAGTGACAGTGCCAAAGGAAAGAAGTAATAATAAAAAAAATGCATCCATGTATAGAGCAGTGTATTGGAGACGGGCAGTGGATTCATAAATAATTTATCAACCGCGATGACAGCGTGAGCATCTTTGGGATTTTCGTCGGTCCAGAATGCAGTCCAGTCGGTCCAGATATTGGTCGTTTACTCCAAAGTTCGTTCCCTTCAGTTCGTGGCCCTGGTTCTTCACCTGCTCCTTCTGTATAAAGTTGACGATTTTGGCTACAGTGGGTCTTGGTCTGCTGGACCCAGGTTTCTTTCCACCCAGACGATGGACTCTGACAGGAGATGTTTTTCACCATTTCCACTGGGAGCTTCAGGTGAGTTTTGATGAAGTTTTTCACCGTGGTCTCGGGGTCCTCCTCCGTCTGCTCTGGGATCCCTGCAAATACCAGATTCTCTCTCATGCTCCACGCCTGCAGATTGCTCACCGTTTCCTTTATCTTCTTTTTTTCCTCTAAGAGTCGGGTCAACCCCTCAGTGAGGGATTTTACCGACCATCTGAGGCTGGCGTTCTCAGCAGCCAGAGTTTCCACCTGCTTCTGGCTGAATTTCAGTGATTCACGTATCACCTGGAATTCTTTGCGGAGAATTTCTACCAGGCTCTAACGCCCATCAAAACTACTAAGTTTATTATCTATAGAGATAAGAACTTTGGTGAGTCGTTCCCAGAAGATGAAATAGCTCCAGATGAGTCCTCGTTTTGCTGCCTTTTGGCCTTAGATGAGGTGGAGGGGGTTGACGTGTTGCTTGGTTTTCCCATGACAATTCTGTCGTAGCAAAGAGCTTCAAAATTTGTCAGGCTGGCCAAATCCTCCCCACTGTGCTCCAGAGTATACCTTAAAAAGACACTATTTTTCCTACTTTCAAGAATATTTTGATTAGGCTGGCAAAAAATACAACTGAATGAATGCATAAATGTTTGAGGCACCTAGTTTGAATCTGCCGTCTCACCGGAACTACGTCACTTACAGCATTAGCGTCACTTACCTGCACCCTTTTTATTTAAGCTGTTTTTTGTCTGTGCTGTGTACTGTCCTTCCTGCCATTTGCTGCTGCACCATCCAAATTCCCCACTGTGACCATTAAAGTTTAATTTTACCTCATGTCATGTGTTAAAGTTAACAGACTCATTAAGCAGGTTGTGATCATGGTTAAGCAGTGCTACACTGAAGGTGACAGACACATCACTGTGCACATCATGCTCAGCATGGGGAAATCAACTCTCCCTCCAGGGGGATCCTGTTGGCTGTGGCATGGCTCTGGCTTTAGGTTCAGAAGCTAATACTCAAAGGACCACATCTATTCAACAGCTACAGTATGCTCTCTCTCTCTCTCTCTCTCTCTCTCTCTCTCTCTCTCTCTCTCTCATGTACACACTCAAGCAAGGATTTGCTTATATTTGCATAGCTATTTTCTTTAATATGCTATTTTATTTTGAGTTTTTGTAGTCTGTCATAAATCAGTTGAGTTTTTTAATGTAGCCTCGACTCAATAAGTGGTTTAGAAATATAATAAGCATGATTAGTAGTGGTAATTGAAAGACATGCTGTGTTTGGCATGAAACAGCCATCTGTCTTTAGTGTTTCCTGAACACTATGTGCTGCTTCCCCCTGGTAGAGCCAGCTAAAACTGGCAGCAACTGAGAGTCACACCCACAACACATTGTTCTGTCAATACCATGAAAAATCATTAGTGTTCATAGCCCATTCAACAGCAGCACTTTAAAAGTGCTGTTTCAGTCCTGGGTTAAAATTTCCCTACCCATTAAAAGTAAAACCTGATTGTTTTAAATTATTTTCTTAACCCCTTCCTATTTTAAAAGCAACCATATTCTTACACATTAACCCACTCAGCTTAATAAAACCTTTAAGAAGTGCTGATGCTGTTGGGTACAGCATAACAGAGCGAACCCTGCAGACCAAGGTGAACTTTTCAAAGATCAGCTTGTCACAGTGACTCAGGAAACATCCCTGAGGTGAGCCATGGGTGACACCTGCTGCCGCTCCGCTGGCACAGGTAAATGCCAGGAGCCCCACTTGGATACAGTGGATTCTTACACACATGCAGACACACACACATATAAGAACGCTGCTGTGTCTTATATGAACCCAGAAGGAGCACAAGCAGGTTTAGGATTTGACATGCTGTCACCATGGAGAATAGAGGCGAATGGCACAGAATAGAAGCATGTGTGCACCTTGTTGTCTTCATAGACACATTTACACACATGTGCAGATAAAAAAACAAACTCAGCTGCAAGAGAAAGAGATGCAGATCACTGTAATTGTTTAGCATAAACAAAACAATAATCACATTCACCTGCTTGCCCTTGACTTTCTTTTCTGGAAAATGGGTCAAGATGAATAACAATTGCAGCATAATGCAACATTATTACTTAAAAAAAATAATGTAGTTTGTTTAGTTACTTTAGTTTGTCTTAATTCCAGTTACAGTTTATTCCTAACCTTTTTTAGGATGCTATGTTTGTCTAAACTCATTTCTAAATTTCTAATTTGAACCCATTCCTAGGTGCTTCAATTGTTTTTTTATGTTGAAATACGATGTATCAAAAAAAAAAAGTACAAATGAAGTTGCATAAAAAAATCTAAACATGCAGCATTCCCATTTGCACTCACACAAAGAGCTCTTGATCTCTTTTAAGATCAGAAAATGTGAAGAAGAACAGGGGGACCTCATTCAGTAAGTGCTGATTAAATGCATCTCATCTCTTCCTGGTTTCTAACAACTATAACATGTTGGATGGTTAATATACCACTTTAACTACACCTTACACTATAATTTTCATTCTGTTGTTTCTGCTGTAGGATTTTCTAATATGTCTCTGAGGATGAGTTATAATTAATAAAGCTGTCTTTAACAAACAAACATGCACACACACACGCACACACACACGCATCCGCAACATGCACAAACACAAACTTCCAGTATTTTTACCTTAAAGTAATCATTTTCTCAAGCAGGTTTTCTTTGTGAGCGTAGTACTGATAAGAACCACCAGGTGTCTGTAGAGTAAAAGGGATACATCTTACAGAATCTCAAACACAAGATGACAGACAGGTTTTCATTCTCGCTCTACACACTTTGAATATCAGGCAACATCTGTACGCTTGTGGCCACACCATCTAGTTTTTGTTTTAACTATATATTTCACAAAAACACCAACACAGACATTCACGCCAAAAGGAGCACCAGATGACTGTCTTACCATAGCTTCAGTCCCTCTGTCAAAGTACAGCAAACAGGGAGAAAGAGCAAAGAAGTCCATAAGAACATGATGAACTTTAGATTAGAATTACATTGATAGTTAATCAGGGTCAGGGTATGTTTGCAGCTCTAACGCAATAACAAACTAGCATGTGTAAATGACTGTAAAGTACAATTATCAGTTTTTGGATCACATGCTTTAAGTTTCATGGTCACATTACTCAGAAGCTGTTAAGGTTTCTCACAGGAAAAGCTTGACATTCAGTCCTGTCTGAGTACCTCTTTAAAAGCCCCCTGAGACTTTTTACTTCATAACTTATGACTACCACTCAAGCCTGCATGCAAGTTAGTGTTGCAAATTACTTTTTAGCACATTATACTGGATGTCATTCAATTTTTTTGCATAACCATTTAACAATGTGTAAAAATCCTCTGTTGCATGAGCTCGAGCAGCAAAACACAGGATGCAGATAAGCTTTAGTCAAATCTAGAAATGAGGGAGAACAGAACCTGTTAACCTTTTAACAAAAATGGTCTCTTAATGAGTTTAACCAAACCAAGCTTAACTCAGAATAATAGCTTCAAACTAAATATTTCACAAAGGCACATGAAGGAGTAAACTGCTTGCTAACTACTGAAAAAACATCTAAGTTTACATTGTAAATCTTCAGCAATCACCTCAAAATCCTTTAGTTTAATCACAATTTATTATTGTGCTATAGAGTTTCAGCTTTAAATGAACAGTTTTGTCCATAAATGACAAAAATCTAACTACTACTGCCAATAACAATACTAAAAATCAATCAAGTATTTAAAGGCTAGGAATATCTCAAACTTGTGGGTGAAATGTACATATAAGGTAAAAAGTTAATGCTACAATGATATTATATCAACAACGTAGGACATTTAAGTAGAATCACACAATGATAATGCCTTCATCATGAACAATTTATTGACAGAAAAGCTAACAACAGTTAGCCAAAGTAGTAGTTTTTAGCACTTAAACGCTAACAACAGCTAACAGTTAACAACATAAAATGTCAATGTCTCAATAATGTCATGTGTTAGGTGTTGCCTTAGTCTAATGTCATAATAAAAATGACATGTTTAAATACAAATTGCCATTACAATATTAGTGCTATTACTGGTCAATTTATGGTTCAGGGGCTTTTCAAATTTATTTTTTAATTTAGTCACCTACTCGTTATTGCACATTTTAGGTACATTCTGACATCATAAAAAAAGCCAATGCATCACTAACTTTAGAGTAGTGTCTATATGTATCTGCATTATCATGTGAAGCTGGACTTTGGGTGAGAAGTAGGGTAGGCTACACCCTGGGCCAGTTCAGGACCGGCACAGAGCACCAAGCATGCTATGGGAGGAAACCCGAGCACCTGAAAAAAACCCAAGCACAGGGAAAGCACGCAATTAGCAGGTTCTCACTTGCTGGTCAGCTGTAACACCTCAGGGTTGACCATACCACCATATTGCTCCAAATAAAAGTCAACAAAATAAAAACACAAGCGACAAAAACAAGCTTTTGCAAGAAAAAAAACCCCAAAACAAAACAAAAAAACCCCCAAACTCATGCTGGCGGATTTTTTTACACTTTAGATCCCACACTTTTCTTTCAACATGCTAAACAGCTTTTTTTTTTTCCTGTTTGTTTTTCATTGATGATAATTGTGACTAAAAGGCACATTTCCTATTCTCTGTCTGTCAGCAAAGCGGAGGCGGCAGCTATAGAGGAAGAACTGCTGAAAGACTACAGGTTTGGACAACAGCAGCTGATAGAGATTTGGGGACAGGCGTGTGCCCTTGCCATCGTTAAGGTCTGTACTCACTCTTTCTCACTTGCTGTGTTGTTAGTTTTCTTCATTTTTAATTTGCTATTTTCTTTTGTTTTTGTTTTTATTCCTGCTTTATTGCAAGTGGCAAAACACAGCATGAGGCAAACTCATAAACCCATCAGTTTATCCACCTCCACTCCTCTAATTATTTAGATCTGTGTCCTCGTGAGAGTGGTTCATCTGGTATTTTTACTACAAATAACAGCTGAGATAAATATCATTGTTCCAGGATGTTGTTATTGCAGAGCTGTTTGTTTTCTAAAAAATGGATCTATGCTTGACTTTTCTGTTATTTTTTCCAAGCTCATTTTTTTAGACAATTAAACCAGAGGCACCAAACACTCAATAGTAGTTACAACAGTGATGTATGTGCTGTGTCTTAAATCTACTGCTCCCTTACTAACTTATCTCTTTATATTTACATTCAAGTCTTGTTGGGCTTAAGACAAGTCTGACAATAATTATCTCTGAGAAAATGTTTTTTTGCTTTTTCTTTCTTTGCTTTAATTACAAAACTTTTTTTAAAAGTTCAAGCGGACATCAGACTCTGACCTCAACAAACTCAGTCTTAAACTATTCCCTTCAAGAGCCTTTGCTGTTTATATCTCAGCAAACAATTTCCAAAGGTCACCAGTTTCACCCCATTGCTTTCACATTCTGTCACTTTGAGCCTCAGTAATCACCACAAAACTCAGCAAGTCCCTGCTGTGTACTTTTGATTGTACAAGGGGGTAAAAAGGTCACAGCTGCAGCTACTTACACTTTTCTAATTTGCAAAAAAGTCCAAACAAAACGTCTGATTCTTATGTAGAGGAAATGCTCTAACTTTTTGCATCATTTACCTCCAAATATTTGAGAAGATAACCTTGGGGAAGAGCACCTGAGCTCACTCTGTGGCAGCGCTCCTTTACCAAACCGCATCGGTCCTTAACCGCAGCTCTTCTCTGGTGTGGCTGTAGTTTCATTGTGCCATGATCTGGTTTATGTCAGGCTGAGACATGAATCAGTTGAGGGCTGTTAAGGGCACGTGTGGTTGCCTTTGACCAGACCACTGGCTTGGTTTGATGCCATACTGGTTTCCTTAGCAGGCTGTTAAACAGGCTGTGATGAATAAGATTCTGAGCTGCAAGACACATTAAACCCTTCTTCCCTGTTAGGAAGAGGAATGAAGAGAAAGGGGAATAAAGAAAAAAACACAAGTTAGCAGTTTAATAGCAAAACAAATGGATAAAGGTGATAAAATCAGGCTAATGATGTGTCCTTTTTCAGAAGAAATAAAAGAGATGAAAAGGAATGGGAGCATAAACAGCCCATGTGGCAACAGTCAGAAGCAAAAACTTCATGTTCTCCCCTCAGAGTGTGTGATTTAACCCACCACATCCCCTTCCTCTCCATTATCATCCACTACTGCTGGCCTCATGCCTGGCCCTCCACCACCAGACTCAGCGGCTTAGTCTTACTAGACAAACATGGCTTGAATGCTGGAGATCGAAGCTGCCCACAGCCGCCAGCAGCGCGCTACCGCTCACATGACATCACTGCTATTTAAGGAAAATTACAGTAGAAGGAGATGCAGACAGTGTGATTTCACTGATTTCATTGCTGGCCTGCTGCTGTTGGCTACCACATTAACAAGCATGTGCACAGTCACACACACACACACACCTACACCTCTGGCTGCCAGATAGATTATAGGTTTTCTATAAGTAATCCTTTCAGTGTTCCAACAGCAGTGGCCACAACCACCATCTCCAGACTGTGTGTGTTTCTGTATCAGTCTGAGGCTTTTCAACACCTGAATGGAGACAGGAGACATTTGTGTTACCACACAGTAATAAATTAGTCTGTAGTTTACAGTAGCCCCCTGGACTTCAGTCTGGTCTTCTAGTACAAATATTAAACATTGTATTTTTCTGTGAGTATATTTGTAGTTTTAGGCCCCTGTCCGTGTTTTCTCAGGATCAGTGTCTGTTTCAGGTTGATTGGAGAGGAAGGCTCATGTGCCTTTAAAGTTTATTTCAAAGAAGCATTTCCCTAGAGACGTTATTATAATCAAGACAGATATATTTTCTTCTGGGTACGTGTGTTGGTTGGAGGGGTTCTGTTCTTGACCCAGCACTCTAAGGACCTTTTGTCTGGCTGGGCCCCTTCCTGAAGTTGGATCCTATGTTCACTTCCTAAAACTGCAAGTAATTAAAGTAATAAAATTTATGAAAATTTGCAAAAGAGTTCTGAAATTACACAGCACTCTCTAATAAGCGTTATCGCCAAAAGAACCATTAAAAAGGAAGAATTATTAGCTGTCATGGAAAAGTCTCAAGGACCTTAAACAATGAAACACGAAATTTTGAAAGGTGGAAGACACACACATAAAAAATATAAACATCTTAGAAAAATTATTTAGCAAAATCTGAACTTTCTTTATTTCTTTCTTGCAAAATCATGCTGCAGAGGCAGAGCTGTTTAAACCACTAGACTTGATTTTAGGATAAAAACGCAAGAAGGTATTTCACATGAAATAAGAAGCTTGGCTTTCATTGTTGGTGGATATAAATCCTTGCAGAACACACAAGAAACACTGAGAAACTGGGTCATTTCATATAATGATTAAAAAAAAGCTGTGATATTCAGATTACACTTTCAGTTTTCATTTAAAATGAACAAAAAAGGAACAATCAACAAAGCTAGTGCCCACCAAGATTCCTTTAGAAATGCTTCTCATCTCTTTTTAAGCTAATTGCTCTAATTTATTTAGTGATTTGAAAGCTCAATTCAAAATAAATGACTATTTTGAGTAGATTTATGAAAAAAAGGCTTCCCTTCAAAGTGGAATTACACAGATGCTTTATAATGAGGCACTTAACTGTTAATTTATTAAAAAAATATTCAACTTTTGTACATGAATACTACAAATCAATATTACAAACCAAGTCAAGTGTGGGCAGGTTGTTTGTGCATGTCATTTTTCACTGTGCGCTGAAGAAAGACATTCTGCTTTAAATTCTTACTTTAAAGTTTTGTGCTAGTTATAGGCAATGTTACACTTTTAAATTTTTAACAAGCAAAACAGCTTTTGCTCCTTAAATGCTACACTACTTTTACGTGCCAGTTGTTGACCTCGTCTTTCTGACACTTTGGCACTGACCAAGCAATAAACAGCGGGTTCATCAGTGGAGGTTTTACTGAAAATAGATGCCTGTTGTGACTGCAAAAATGTTAAGAGAATGCAAACTTGTGGGCCGGAAAACAATGACCCAGAATTAAATAAGGCACACTTATTATATTTGAGTGAAACTGCAGAGCTGGGTCATAATTCTGCATAGGTTTGTCTTTCCAAGTGAGCTCTTTCTCATTACACTTTAAAACATAGACTGATGTACAGGTTACCACTATAAAAGTGTGAAACTCAAGAAGGGCTTCAGTCTCATTACCTCTGCAAATGAGACATTTGAAGAATGCATCCTCCTCCAAAATCCTTTTGCAGTTTTTAAGAGAACGATCCAGAGCTGCAATATTTTATTCATTTTTCTTTGGCCCACTCGCCACCTTCTTATTAGATACACCTTATGGTGCCCCTGGACACATCATCAGTGATGTAACCTGGGATCACAGGGGGTTTCGGG
>JBAMHW010000016.1:23256385-23291597 GCA_037177495.1 Rhadinocentrus ornatus | reverse complement strand
TAAACAAGACAGATTCCGGCAGCTTGCTGCTGTCCGGACTTAGATGGAAAGTGTGATATATATAAGGAGGCCTCCCATGAAGAGGACACTGGCATTTTTTCCACTGCTGTCAGGGTTATTTTAATGAGAATGAGCCCTCTCTCTCAGACTAAATAGACAGCGAAGCTGGTGCCATTTTCTCTTTTGGCATTCCTGGCATGCTGCAGTCACGTATTTAGAGTATGATGGAGAGGCTGAGGCACATATTGGATGACCTGCTCTGTTTAAGAAGGCTAAGGTGGAAGGATAATACTAAATATTGCTGGCATTTGAGCTTCCTCTTGCTCAACTATTGTTTTCCATCAGCAGCTGCTTCCACTTTATTTTCCAGCCTGTTTTCTCCTCTATCCCTTTGTCTTATGTCTAAGTAACCAGCTGATACTGTGTCCCACTTTTTTCTTTGTCTCCCCACCAGGCCTACCCTCTCAGCTCACTAGCAAAGAAGCAGCCAACAGTGCTAGTGATCTGTGGTCCAGATCAAAATGGCTCCATTGGCTTGGTGTGTGCCCGACACCTGCGCATATTTGTGAGTAAATACACCTTACAAAAGTCCAACTGAATCGCAACCATACTATAATGTGAGGTTTATCAATTAGAAAACAGAGTCTGGTGCTTACTGAGTCATTTAAAAAATACAAGAGAGAAAAACATTGAACTTGTCTCATGGTTAACAGGGGATCCTGTATACAGGCCCTCTGTGTTTTACAGAATTTCATTTAAGCTCCTGTAAATGGCTTGGAGCAGTTATCCCATTACCTTCTCTGCAAGGGCACTCAGACAGTCATGATATCATGCTAATGTTACTCTCATTAAAGACGTCTTAAAGCCGCCTTACCTCTGCAGCCGTATGTATGATGTCATGACCGAGATGTCTGCAGCTCAGGCTGCATATTGGCTGACATGTCAAGACAATTTGTTTTTTAAGAGGAGTGATCAATCCTCTTCAAACACAATACAATCATGATTGTTGCATCTTTTCTTTTGACTACATGGCACTATTGTTTTGCTTTAGTCTATGACTTTATTGGAGGGGAAATATCAGATCTGTGTTTTTGGAAGCTTTGGCTCAGGTTGGAATCCATGTGCACACTTTACCATATGTGTCTGACATGCTAGATTTACAGCGCATTGATAGTTCAGATTAAAACCATGTTGGACAGACTTTATTTAAGCAGCTTGATGCCTCTCCGAGGAGAATCCCTCTCTTTCCTCTTCTCCCATTCGATTCCCTTTCATGGCCAAGAACAGGGTCACAGGTCAGCACTGAGGGAAATATTTTTACCTTGGAATCCCAGAAATGAATAAGAAGCTTCTCTGTAACTTTACGTGGAAAAACAGTTAGGAACTGATTATTTCTTCCAGAGTATCGTATGTTTTGTCTGCATTTTTATGCTCCTTTCTTTTCTAACAGTTTTACCTTCTGCTTCTGTTACTTGGATTTTTCATCCTGTGTGACACATTAACATTATTTTAAAAAGAAACTTTTTATTGTTCTGAATTTTAAGAGAGGCTACTCACTACACCGAGCTGACTGGGACCACACTTGTCTGAGTTTGCTTTAACTTGAAAAACTGAAGAACTTACTTTGGACTGTAAATAATTTTCCTCATGTAAGAGCATAAGTTTGTCATGGCGTGATGTGATCCCTGTCAACAGGATGATACGCAGGCACATGAACGAAACGCACACTTGTGCACACATACACACCCATGTGCAGCCCGATGCAGATCTGTATATGTGATTAGATGGTGCAATGAAATGAATGGTCCAGCTTGCTTCTCACATCTCTGCAAGATATCCATGTTCACAAAGTGTCTCGTATACATCTTTGATCTTTTTTTCTTCCACAAATAGGAGAAAACACAACGGGGAATACAAGATGGAAATATTTATTCATCAAAGCTAACTTTAAAGGAGGAACCAAATGGTTATCAGTTCTGATGTTCATATTAAAATAAATAAAAATATCATCTCTTTATTTTAAGTCTACAAGATTTCAGTGTTTTAACTGTATGCTCAAGACCTAATGCCTTTATTCTTAATAGGCTGTGTTAGTAAAACAGAATAGTACAAAACACCATCATCCCTGAGGGAGTGGAGGTGTGACCCTGTTACATTGAGCATTTACAGGAAAAAGACCCTTTCTGCACCATTTACTTGTTCCAGTCTCATGGCTCAGTGACCTCAGGCATTTAGAACTCGTCTTCAGTTTCACATGTTCTAATGCTGATAGCCATTGGCTCACCCCGAGAGGGACACACACAGTGGATAGGCTTCTACTGGGCTTCATGGTCTGTGGAGATGACGATGGAGATGACATCGGTGGCAATATGATTTATTTGGGATACCCAAGCGGGCAACTGACCCGACAGATCGCTTCCTTTGTAGGACAGCCTCAGCTGCGCTATAGAAAATTTTTCTTGTCTATTTTAAATTTTTTCTGCTTCTTTTGTCTCTTATTCGGCCTGAATTGGAAGTCAAGAGGAATGAATCTGCACGGTGCTGGAAGAACTGTTGAAGTTAAAGTAAACACAAATCAGTTGCAACTAAATGTGGATTAGGGTAGGAAAAAAAGATAAATATATCAAAGGGCTGTCACAATTTTAGATTAACATGAAATGATTAAAATGGCTGAAAGCCTTCATGATAATATTATTGCACTATCAATACATTTGGTAATTAAAATCTGTGATAATTTTCATCATCTGAGATTAAATCCCAATATCGTCATGAATGTGTTATCAATACAATAGTGATATTTCATTCTTTTAATAAAGCAGTATATCATGATGGTTGCTGAGTAACCCCTGGGCCAAGAATGCTCAGCAACTCCGGTGTATTGGGATGAAGTGATATCTGAAAGTCTGGGCAAAGAAAAGAAAACCTTGCTCACCTTCATGGCTTCATAACGCAGGTGATACATGAGGAAAATGCTATTTGAATGAAGTAGCTCATTTAAAGTAATATCTGTGTGTCATCCATCACTATATACATACTCATTTAAATATAGGTTTTTACAAAGAGATGAGCAATATAAAAAGATAAATATGAACCTGCACGATATAACATATAAGCACCCACTCAGATTGCTGACCCACACTGTGGGTCACAGGTTCAAAATTTATCTTTGTGGCTGTGCAAAGGTCATTGATCACAGGTGCTTCCTGCTGAGCTTCACAGACCTCTCAGACTGCTGGGGTCTGGATTTCTACTCTTCTCAGCTTCCAGTGCATAAGGGAAGTATTCATGCAGGAATCAGACTGTAGAAACCACAACCGCTGACCACCAGTCAACAGTTTTTTCATTGCTGTGAACTGCAGGTCAAAAGTGTGTTAAAGCTTGATCCACACTGAAATCTGCCAATGTTTGCTGAAACCACAGGTGAAGGGTTTTCTTCTGAGGTTCCCTTTTCTCAGTATTTGTGTTTTTCTCTACTCTTCTGTCTTCTCTGTATGGCCTCATCGGATGTAGGACTATGAGCCCACCATTTACCACCCAAAGCGTTCGCCTCATAGTCTGCACCAGGATTTCACGGTTCAGTGTGAGAAGATGGACATCCCTTTCCTCTCCTATCTCCCAACAGAGGTCAGTGGTATTTTTACTGAGTGACACATTTTACAAGAGTTAACATCATGTTTTTGCAGGTTATAAAATTTGACTAGACACACTTTTGTTTTAGATATACCACTGTCACATCTCTACAGACATTTGCACTTGCAGCCTATAAGACTAAAGCCTTGTACACACATAAAGATTACTGGGCTGTTTTTGTCCCAGTTTTGCCTCTTCCCTGATTATCATGAGTCTTATAAGATTTTTCTGTATAATTATCATTTGGTCTGAGGAGTGTTACGAGCAGATTTGTCCCGATAATCGGCTCTGAAACGGGTCATAGCTGAGAATCATTAATATTAAACATATTCAATATTTACGACCTGATATCTTTACGTTTGTGAGAAAAGCCGACGACTCATGAATTTTGACAGTGTGGATGGTGACGTGGGATGGAATGTAGCCAATCAGAGAGCAAGCTGGCTGGGGAACAAGGAAGGATATTAAGTCTGTGTCCACGCTGTCTCCAGTCTGTTATTTTTTTCAGTCCTGGCTTTTTCTTTTAACAATAGTCCCAAGACCACCATCATTCCCTCGTCCTAAATATCCTCTTCCATGCTGGGTGTTGTGTTGTCCGGTTGTTGCTATGGTTCTTTTTCTTCATTTTGTTAGATCACATTTGGTCAAGTGAGATGTCCGGCTCGGAGGACTAGATCGTAGATCAATTGTGGGACAGCATCGTTATGTGTGTGTTGTTCTGTGATTAGATTATCGGAGCACACTACACACGGTATGATCAAAACTGTTTAATGCCTGATTTTTTAGCTTCAGGTGTGAGGTCTCGACCAGATAAAAAATCTCATAAGATGAAAAAAATTCTTTTGTTTGTATCAGGCTTTAGGGTGCATTCACACCAGTATAGTCACCTA
Source organism: Rhadinocentrus ornatus (assembly GCA_037177495.1). NCBI lineage: Eukaryota > Metazoa > Chordata > Actinopteri > Atheriniformes > Melanotaeniidae > Rhadinocentrus > Rhadinocentrus ornatus. The sequence continues at coordinate 23,287,077 of JBAMHW010000016.1, read as the reverse complement.
GACTTGGGACGATTGGGGACTCGGTACAACATTCTTCTGGACCAAGTTTGTGTTAATGCTGCACTACTTAAACTAACTGAACCTTTTAAATAACATCTTCCACTCCCCACCAGAAGCTTGCTGAAGAAGAAGATGAGATGCACAACGAAGAAGAAAACTCTATCTTCAACGTTCATCTATTGATTAATGAAGGATAACTTCTGTTTATACCACATCGAAATATGGAGATCCAAGGGGTCTTGAGTTGACCATATTTATATCTTAACTTTTACTGAGTTCTTTTATGTCCAACTGTGAGTCATTTCTCTGATTCAGAACTGCCTCGCATCCGCTTCTTTGATCCTAATGTTCGTTTGCACATTCACAAAATTGCAAATGAAGCTGACTTTCCAAGCAAACAAAGCTGAATAAAAAGGCTGGTGTGAATGCGCCCTTAGAGAGCTGTGGCAAATATATATATTTAATATAATATCATATCATATATTATATTTTGTTTGTTTTATCTGTAAAAGTTTCAAGTTAAAATCTGCTTGTCTAGTAAGGATTATGTGTGGAAGTTTTCCTCGGTTGAGACATTAATTGCTGGTTGCCCAACAACTGCTTCTGGAAATGTAACATTTTAATTAGTGAACTTAAAGGTGGTTGCCTTTGGACAAAGTTAAGCTAACTTTTCATCTTTTCGTTGGACTTCTTTCTATGTTAAGCTAATTAACAGTTGGCTGCAGGCTTCATGCTGCAGTGATGAGTAATTCTTGCATCTGTATCTTTTCAAATTGATGAATGTTTTCTGACGAAACATGCCAGAGCTTTTTAGCTGGAACTGAAAAATAAAGAAGACAAGACGTCAGTCTTAAGGCCCATTTCTGCTCCCTAACGTATGTAAACGTTGTCATAAGTTGCCATCCCCATACTTCCATGCATCTTTTTTACGTTGCCATGTTGTAAGTCGATTCCTCCAATAGTGGACAGTGCTGAGTTCAGAGTTCACTCCCATGATCCGACGCCAGTTTCAGACACCAAGCATAAATGGACCTTATAAAGGTCTACTTTTGAGCAGCACAACATAAGTAAAACTTGACTTGTGACACTAGAAGGGTACTCAGATTCAGTCTGGAAATAACTGATGCACGTACTTGTTGCAGTAAAACAGCCAGCTTACATGCAGTGAAACCACAGATTCACACAGTCTTTGTGTCAGTACATTAAAGACCAGAAAGCAACCCTGCCTCAGCTGGTTGTGGGGGAGGTGGTAAAAGTTGTCGCTGAGAAACTGATTGGGGCAACTGGGAGGATTGTAAATGATAACTTGACAATCCATATTATTCATGCTGAAATGTGCTTTGTTCAGGTGCAGCTCATAAATGACGCCTACAACCTAGTGATTGATGCCATGCTGGGCTCAGAGTCAGACTGTTCCAACATTAAGGAGCCATATTCTGGTATTCTGGTCACGCTGAAGCAAATCAAGATTCCCATTGCTAGTGTGGATGTGCCTTCAGGTAAGTTTTAAAAAACAGTGCTGATATGAGAAATTGGGCCAGCTAACGTGGGGAGATAAATGAGCTACAAGGCATCTCCCAAAGAGCCTTGGCTCCTCGAGAGTTTTCCAAGTGTTAATGCACACATGGAGAATAAATCTTAAACTTCGGTCAGCTCAGAGAGAGTTCATCAGACTTCAAAAACACTGTGTTTAAACCAGCCTACAAGTTATTAAAAAGCTTATTTTTTTCCTCTGCAGGTTGGGATGCTGAAGAGCCAAGTCAGGATGGGATGAATCCAGAAGTTCTCATCTCTCTTACAGCACCGAAGAAATGCGCTATGAATTTCTCTGGGAAGCATTTCCTGGCCGGGCGATTCCTGCCCTACGACATTCAGAAAAAATATGAGCTAAATCTCCCAGACTACCCTGGAACGGACTATCTTATAGAATTGTAACACATGGAAACGTAAGAGCCGGTGCAGTCTCTCTTAGCTTCTTTGGATTTTATAGATTGTTACTGTGATTTCATGTAAACATCTCAGTTGTTTAGAACTGGAAACACATTAGCCAAGTGTGCTGTTGAGCTACTGTAGAAAGATTATATTTAGAAGCCGTGGCTTAAGTTGTGTCTGTTTAGGGAATGGCATGAGGAGTTTAGTGTCAGTCAATTAGTAAAAGTTGTAGCATTACACTGTTTCTGATTTCCAGTCAGCAAAGAAAGACTTATTTATAGGATGCTAATTATAGAAACATTTTCACCTTGAATAAATGATTCTAATGTTCTTATACTAATATGTTCTTAAGTTTACTTTGCGTTTATCTTTCTACTTGAGTTTGCTGCTGAAATGATCTGGAGTAGGTTGGAGATTTAAATGTTCTATGTTTGTTTTTATGTTCTGTTTTGTTTAGTCAGCCTGCACCTCAGTATTATTTTGTCTTGGTTATCTCATTTGCTTTTAAATAAGGCCTGCACAGTTCTTGTTGACAATAAAGATAAGGTAAAATTTCAAAAGAGCACAATGTGTGGAGTTTCTCCTCTTAAAATGTCACTAATAACATAGATTAAAGAAGTAGATGATTTAAAGGTGGAAACATGAATATTTTTCTCATCATGTCTGATGACAGATTTACAGTTAATGATAATTGTTGCTGTTTCTGTCAGCTTGTTGATAGAAACTAAAAACAAACCTTAAATGAGAGCTAATATTGGACCCGTGTACATCTGATGTCCAACAAAATTAGTCTTAATTGCTGTTGATGAACATGAAAAGCCGAAGTTATTCTTTTTGCGTTGCCTCCAAATTAATTTAAGGTCATTTTAAGATAACACAACCAACCAACAAGCTCATACTATCCTTACATGGTAAGGTTAATTTTTTTTGGTTTAATATATACTTAATACTGTTTAATTTCCAAAATTGGAGGAAAGATAGAGTCCTGATGCATCATGACAACTCTTTGTCACAACAGGTTTTACACACAGCCTTCTCAGTTTAATGATGGTCACCAAGAACTAAGCCTAACAAGCACATTATAGTGTTGGACTTCTTAGATGAGTGCACATTGGTACATGTGGTTTACCAGCTCTCAACTGGATCTGATTTAATAATGAAAGCCATAAACAGGTGTAATCAGACTATAATCAGATGAAGAGGAAGGTCTCTCATTAGTGAGCAAAGTGCTGTGGTTTTCATTGAGAATGACCAAGACTGAGGCTGTTGTGCTGTTTGTAGATGAGGTAATGTTTATACAAAGGCACGGTAGCTTCTTTAGCATACTAATGCACTAATGCCCTGCGCGTGTGCACATGTGTGAGTGGGCGTAATAAGTCAGTGAAAAGGAATGCTGTGTTTTTTTAACTCAGTGGTATAAACTCTGTCAGAAGGAAAGAGTAGAAAAATGTCCAAGCTCTCATTAGTCCTGTCTGTCATGCCTGTCCAAACCCATCAGGAAACAATAAGGTGTCTCAACTCTGTTGTTGGTGTTTTGTTTTTGTTTTTTTAAAGAGTGAACAAATAATTAGTTCTGGAGTTGTTGGTGGCCTGGAGACTTGGTCACTTTATTGCTTGTTGTGGGATCCAGTGAAAGATTGTGTGACATGGACAAGAAATGCGTTAAAGAGTTTGTAACAGAGAGCAACTCTGAGTATGAAACTAATCATTCAGTTCTAATGTCACAAACTTAAAGTGATAAAAATCTGTTATAAAATGATGTGAGAAAAGAATCCAGTGCGTTTTATACTTGTGATGAATACAAGTTTTAAGGTTAAAATAAGTGGTGAGGGAAGAGCACTTACTTGAATTGACATTTATTTTTCATTATAAGGATATTGGGATTTTTAGTAGAAGCATCCAGAGACACTTTAATATGCCAGTGAGCACATTGATATGTAGGCATTTATGGAAAAATGTACAGTATAGATGTAAATTCTACTTAAACTGAAAGATCATTACAGATTATTGTTCTTGAGGCTGCTCATGAACACTCGAACTATGGTGGGTGGCTTGTACATTTAAATTCAAATTTGAAAATTTCTATTAATATTAAAGTAGTACTATACTGAACTTTTCAGACACCCCCTAAAGAAGACTAATTTTGAATCACCATGTACCCTGTCTCTTCTCTGAGCTCCATCGAGCAAGTAAAAGTCAGTCTAATGTTTACTCTTATCTCTTGCTCTGTCACTCTTTCTTTTCCTCTCTTCTGCTGACAATATCCTCTTTAGTTTCTTTGCTGAGTCATCCATGGTGCGTATTAAAAATGGTCAGTGTGTTTATATTCTTGTGATGCGACGTTGTGCTGAAAAACAACCTGTGTAAAATAGTGTGGTTGCAAATCCAAAAGAAGTCCAATTTTGTAGGTAAACTTTTAATGTTTAACAGCTCATTTCTATATAGCCCAAAACAGTCTACCTGAAGCAGCAAAGATTAGCAGAGTGGCAAATAAATTAATTTCACTTGAGTTTTTAAGTTTGTCTTTTAATTTCTTCAGTAAAAATCTTTATGGGGTTTGGCCCTAAAAATGTACTGATAATGTACACTTTGATATTCCAAATACACACAAAACCTGTGCCTCTACCATTGTCAACTATCATAGCAACATAAAATGCAGAATTTGAACCATGTTTTTTTTTTGGTAATAGCTAATGCAGCCATCAGCTGCGAGCTGCTTAATAAATTAGTCTGGATTATTTGAAAACTCAAAGCACATAGTTTGCACTGTGAAAAGAAAACTCCCATAAAGACATGTTAGCAGGGTCAGGAACAAAAATCACTGTCCATGCCTTTCAGGAGTAAACTTAGCACATAGTGAGAGCAATGCCTGAAACAAACTCTTTGTATAGTTGCCCCTTGGTCTGTTTTTAGGTTTTAGGTGGGTAGCACATGTTAAAGTGACATATACATACCAGAAAACACTGTTTCTTATCCAGAAAATTGCACTGCTATAAGGTTGTCATGGTTTTTACTTTACTTGTTTATTTTTGTTAGTGTCTCATGAGACATTTGAGAAAGAATGTGATGATGCAGGAGAACATGTAGGTTTCCAGCCAATCAAAGCCCTTACAGATTGGCAACCACTTGATTATTCTCTAACACTGAGCTTTAAATTATTTATCCCCTCACTGTTCTCATTTTGTTAAAGCCAAGTGCATTACAAACAACATGAATTTAATTAGCATTTTTTAATACCCGTGGCTTTTCAAGTACATTGCACCTCATAAGCACGTCTCGTGTCTGTGCTCTGACAACTGTTTCCTAAATAGCATGCCATATGACGCCACTTCCACTCTTTGGCAATGCATCACCCTGTAATCAGCAACTGCTAAAAACTAACCAAACTGAACCAGAACTTGAACCAGAAGGAGAGCAGCATATGGCACTGTCTTTTGTGAGCAGGGGAGATAAAGAAACAGAGTGAGACAGAAAACCAGATGAGGTAATGTGTATGACATTGCAGGGGAAATCTAACTTCACTTAGAATAAACTGTTAACACGTCTTGGCTTGTATCTATGAATGAATCTGAAGTTTGACTCTAGTTCTGTGCATTTTAAAGGATGTAAAACCTACTGAAAACAATGCAAAACTGTAGAAGTACAGGAAGTTAGTCCATATATGACAAGATGCAAACAGAAATATGAATAGGGATTTAATGAGAGAAACACACTTATATATGCACACCTGTTCTGTAGACAAATATACCACAGTGTTGCAAAGGAAAGTTGCAATAAAGCACAAAGGAAAAAAGAATGATGTGATGAGATCAGAAAAAGAAAGAAATGATGAGATGTTGCCTGGAAGAATGGGGAAACACCCTCTTATTTTCAGCAACCACAGCCACATACAAACACTCCTTCACTCTTTCCATGTGTGTGTATTACACCCCCACCCCACCAGACCCTCACCTTTTTTTTGGATGATATGGGGGACCCAGATGTTGCATTTCACTGGCCAATAGTGAGAAGAGAGGGGCTGGATTGGTGTGCACTCCCGATGCCCCTTCTTTTAAAAAGCTCCTGTCTCCAACTCAGCTGCTCAACTCACATGAGGAGGAGGAGCGGCGAGAACCTGCTCCACCTGGCAGCATCACTTACACCTGAGGAACTGAAGCAGTTGTGCCTGCAAGCTGAGGAACCAGCCATTTGTTTATTCTTAGATTTGCATCGATGCTGTAGAGGATCAGAGAGAGGAAAAAAAAAAAAAAAAAAAGACCGTCTGTCACTACAAGCATTAGCATAATGCTGGAATTAATTAAACTGGCACTTCTCTCTTTCCTGGCCTCGGTGGCTCTCGGTCAAGGTAAGTGACAACTGATGATTCAGCTTTTTTTTTTATTACTAAGTTTAAAAATTGATGCAAGAACAACACAATCACAGGAAAGTGCTTCAAATGCGTATTTACACACAACATTTTTCCAGAGAAACAGCATTAAATAATACTATTAGTCATAAATTGGGTTTACTTCTCATCTCCCTCATGATATTTTGTAATAACGTATGAAACCCAGGCCAGTTTGTGAGCAGTTGCACATGTGCAAAACAACTAACAGAAACTGTGGAGTTTTTTGTGGATGTCAGAGCAGGATGATTTAAGACAAATGACTGAAGATAAGAGCAGTTGTCAATGTGTGCTTGAATTACTCATGCTGATAAGCCAACTGTACAGACAAAGAAAATCTTACAAAACATACTGTAAATCTTGTAAATGAATTAATTTAAAGTATTTTTCACTAAGATGATACTTGACTTTGTGGTTGTTTTGACAGCCCAGCTGTAGGACGGCAGCATGTTTCAGCACCATGATGATTAACATGTGGGGACGTATGAGGAGATTATGAAAACTCTCTCTGCGGTGTGGTTTACCTACACAAAAAGCTCTGCTGATGACAGTAAAAGAGCTGTTAGTGGCCAAAAGCTCTGGTGGTAGACTTTGTTTCTATAATTACAAGCTGCAGAGTAGTAGCTGCCACTCTAACCTGCTCATCAGCAGCAAAATGTTGCCATTTTCTAGAAGAAAGCAACACTTCAAATCTCATCTTGTCTCTAACACCATGCCTCTCTCACTGAAGGTGCCTCAAACTCAAACAGTTCCACTGTTCATTTCTCATTTTTTCCTCAATGTGTTAAGTGTCAGATATCTACAGACATGTTTCTTCCACTTTACAAATCCTTACTGCTCTTCCTCCACTACCAGTAGTTTTTCTGAAGCTGTCACTTTCTTTATACCTTACATCTGCTTCACATTAACTATTTTTTTTCCAAGTTAAGGAGTTGGCAGTTCATAAAGGCAATCAAGTGTGAATACACCTTAATAGTCTCCATATCTTGTTGGGCACTGAGGCCTCAGCGCCGTAAATGTCTGGCCGAGGCTTTATCCCACTGACTGATGAGTAAATCACAAGATGAGAGGACAATGAAAGTAGATCTATAAATGGTGATTCATATTGAATCTGACCAAGCAGAACATTCTGAACTTAAAATGGATTGTAAATTTTAATGTTGACGCCACACTCTTTAGTGTTACATCTTTATCTGAAAGAAAGATGGTGAATTTTGCCCTTATTTCTCCTCTCAAATGCTGTACCAGCAGTCCCCAAAGATATAAACCCTTCACCTTGGAAACAAGGGGCAATAATCACAAACCGAGTGGTCCACTTTTCCACCTGCTGGCTTTGAGCTTGCCTAAATGAGAAAATGGAATAGAAAGAGAAATAAAGAGCACAGGTAAAATGACTTTACCATCATATTTTCCGTCCTGTCAAATTGCCAGGCATGTCACTCTTTCCTTTTTCCTTTTTGATGTCCATCTCAGCCCCTTCACAGCATTCAGCTACTGTAATGACTGCATGTCTCCATTTGTCTTCATCTGTTTACCTTTTGTTTTCAATCTGTCTCCCTCAGGCATTTCTCACAAATACTTTCCCCACCTTTCTCTCTTCTGCCTCTCCCTCACTTCATCAGATTCCATCCTTCACCTTTCTCTATTTATTTCTCTTAGTCCATCAAACACTATCCTGGCTTTGTTCTCTGTCCCTCTCTCCAAACACATTAAATCTCACAGATTTATGAGCTATTTTTCTATTTAAAGGTGGCAGCTGTTAGTGAATGCCTACAGTAACTCAGGGAGGAGCACTGAGGTGTTACCACCTCTTTGCAGGGATCTTCCAGCCTTCCCTTCTCTCCTGTTTGCATAATTTCAGTCAGACTGTAGGGCTGGTTCTCCAGATGTTGACCACTGTCTGCTCCACATAGAGCTGTCTGGCCAGCTGAATTCAATGACTGATTGAGACAGGGACTACAACAGATCAAAGCAAAAGCACAAATTCCATTTAGTGAAAGTCTCCAAACCATATCACTTCTTTCATTTCTATTCCTATTCTACTTTCTGTGTAATAATGTCTAAACACACATACCAAATAATGATTTATTGAAAGACTAATCAGCTGCTTTCACTTAAGCTATTTCCAGCTCTTGGCTCTTTACGTGTGCACAGGTGCAGAGGTTTAAAAGAGGACTTTCAGTTCTTAAAATGTGAAAATTTGATACTGCCAAAATCTTTTTAATAGCAACAGGGAGACAATGTGGTGCTCCTCAGATATCTTATTTAAAGAACACAAATTCCTAGTTTTAAATTTGCAATCCTCAAATCATGTGGTTTATTTCCATCATTAGCTGATGTCAGAGACAAAATTGCTGAATTTAAGCAGCAACAGATGTTTTAGAGCTCAGACAGAATCGCTAGAATGAGGAATGTTGGGGTGAAGAGAAAGATAGATGTTAAGAGAATGAGCAGAGTCCTCCAAAACCACACTCACCTCTGCTAAGAAGCTAGCCAAACACATAAACAGCTTCCATATGACATGGTGAATGGATCATCACAGACACAGGCCCACACAGACACATCCCTCAGTTTTGTTTCAGCTAAATTCCCTCTGCACACTCCTTCAACAAACTACGTCGACAAATACTGAACAACCCGATTCTCTAAGCAACTTTTGTTTTCTCCAATAGGCTACGTGACATAGAAGAGGAGGGCTGTTTTCACATCTTCGGGATCCAGACCCTTCTATTTAAGCCTTGTCTGTCTGCCAACATACATCTGGCACAACTGTACGTCCCGAATATGAACAAATCTATTCTGGGTGCAATTTCATAAAGTCCTTCATTTTCCTTCCTTTCATGCTTCTCCTCAACAGCTTTTTTATTAGAAACTGGCAAACACAGAAAACTCAGAAGTGAACGAGTGAGACTGTCCTTCACAAAGGCACTGATGCTTATTAATAGGTTTTCCTTTGTGCAGTCAGGCTGTAAACACACCTACTGTGCAACAGAGTGAACCCTTCTGACGTAGATCATTCATTCCAAACTAAATAAGAAACAGTTGTCACAACAAACTCATGGTGGGTAAAGATGGTCAGAAATGCAGCAGTCAGTGAAACGTAATCCAGTAGCTGTGATTTAGATGAGGCTTTATGTGAAACTGATACAGCTTGGTTTCAGGAACATGACCTGTAACTATGGAACAAGAGGCAGGTTTGCTCTATTGGCGCTACTGTAATGTATCTGTTACCAGGTACATAGTTTATAAGGGTCAAAAGTGAGGTTGACACAAGATGTGTAGGCCACTAGAGAGTTTTGTAAAGTGAACAGAAACAAATGTAATTCTTTAAAGACTAATATTGTTGTTCTTTCTTTTCAACCGAATCCAAAGTGAACCAAATGCACCTTAAATCAGCAAAGGTACTGTCAGAGAAGGGATTTGTAACGGAAATACTTGGGCAAATGCTATTCTGTTAACAGAGCCGTCAGATCAGAAAATGCCTCAATAATTCATTGAAAACATAAGAAAAATAATAAACATTAGCTGTAAGAGAGATTCCTGTCTTCAAAGCACAAAACCAAACCCACAAAGCACAAGTGAACAAGGTCAAACAAGACATACTGTACTTGCTATGCACTTTATGTTAAATTTTTCTGACTAGTAAAGAGGAAATCATAAGTTCTAACCTTGATCCCTTTGGCTTGGGGTGCATGCTTTACTTGCTTCTTGTAAATTCACTCACATACCAGCCATCTAAAGTAGTGCCTCCATAAAATCTCTCTCTTTAAAAGTGTTAATATGCAATTGAAAAGCACAATAAGTTCTGTGAGCTGGGCCAGTTTATACCTGACATAACTGAGGTCACTGCTCCAACATTTGCCTTTTGCTGCAGCTAATCTGAATTTCCTCTTTTGACTTTCTAAAAACCATTAGACACCCTGTAAAACTCTAGGACTTGTTTGCTGTTTGGTTTTTATTGTGAAACACCTTGAAATGATAATCAGGAGCCCAAGGCTCTTCTGTGAATTCAATTTGTTTTGGAACGAGAAGGAGAAACAGTGTTATATAACAAAAGGAGAAAGACTGTGTTGGAATGTCTTTGAAACAAACAGATTGTTTGGGTAAGGTCATATTTAGCTGCAAAAAAATAGTTTCACTATTAATAAATAAAAAAAAAAACTTCTCTTATCTACAGGATGTCTGAAGGAATAACGGATCACGCACCTTGCAAACACTTAGCAAAAAAGTTATCTCAAAACTTTTTGAGCAGAGTTTGAAAAATATAATCTCACATCAAAGATAGTTAAAAGTCTCACATCTACATTTTAAAATTATTATTATTGCAGACAAGATGACATAAAAATAGTTTATGTCCTTCATCACTTCTTCATCTCAGGCCTGCAGGCATTCCGATGGAATTTGGGGCAGTAAAGCTTTTTTCCTCTTTGTAATGTCATCATTTCTTCTTACAACACATTAAAGATGTTCTGGCATTAAAGATATGAACTGATGAGGTGTTTCAGTTGGCATTTAATCCATTGTTCCTGGAAGCATAGTGCAACAATTCTGGGTCATCAGTGCACCTTTTTCTTTTAGATTTTCCACAGATTCCCAGGAACAGATCAGGACTGCAGGCCAGTCCTGTACCTGTCCCTGGACAGGATGTTGTCTAGAAGGCAACATCTCTGTGTACTTTATGCTTTAATGCTGCCATCGCAGATTTGTAGATTACATTCAACACAGCCACAGACACAACCCCTTTATTGTCACAGAGCCCAGCTGCTGGACATCTTGCTTTTAACAGTTGATTATTTTAGTCTTGGGTCTGGAGCAGACAGTGTGCTGGAATGCTGACTCGTGTGATGGTCCATCTCAAAAGTCTCTGTGGAACAAGGATAACAGGGTTCTTAGATGCACATTAATTTTAAGCATTATTATTAAAATCAAAGTGCTTGACATAGGTTTGGCACATTAATCCTTCGGCCTTGTGGTTATATTAGCTATTGATAAATAATGGTACTTGATGCAATGGTTCATGATACATGATATGGCCAGCTTATGCTTGCCCCTTGTGCACTAAAATTCCTTCAAATCCCTTAAATCATTTGAGGCATGGTAAAGGCGAACAATGCAGATTCATTCCAGTCTGCCTTAACAATTAAAAAAAATAAATAAATCCCCACTTTGAAGTAGATTTTTGTTTTCATTTTACTTCACTACTTGCTCTTTTTTTTGGAACGTGCTGCTGAATGTGCTGCTCAGAAAGGCATAAAAATGGATTCAAATCAACAAATGAAGTGAAAAGACAAAACATGAAATGTCTCAGTTTCATCCTGTCTGCAGTGAAACAAAAGTCACAGTAAATGTAAGAATTTTTTCCATACTCTCTGTATTTTTTCTGACAAATAATTACACTAAAGAATGATGGGAAAACTATTTGATTTGACTCACTAAACTAAATCTGCAGGCAGAGCCACATCTGCTCAACAGATCAGTATGAAAGCTTTTGATTGTGATTCTCAAGTCATCCCAGTGTATCTGAGACACAAAGCCAGTATGGAAACCTAGCAATGGTTTATACAAAGCTAGGGGCATAAAAATCAACAACAATGACGGTCAACTGCCTGTCTGTGTTACCCTAAAACGTAAGTCATGCGTTTGTTGACAACTAGTCTTTGTTCTGTTGAGGTTCTTCCTTTTGCTAAATCTATCAAGAAATGTAAATAAAATTTTAAAGGTTGAAGAAAAAAAGTTGGCATGACAATAAAGACTTGAAGTGAGCCATAAAACCAACAAGGACTGGGATCAATATTGGTCTCTGTGCTGGGATTTTCTGCTTATAAACTCAGTAGTGCCTGTGGATTTTGGACACACAAGACATGCACACGCTGAGGAGGCATAAGCTACTTTTTGTTTCTGTCACCATCCATGACATTTATTTTTTTCCACAAGTGAAACTCTGAGACGAAATGTCAAGCAAACAGCTGACGTTTTTCAAAACATGAAGGATTAGAAGTTGCGGAAAATGAATAATTACACATCAAACCAAAAGGGAAAATGTCACAGCACATGTTTTATAGCTCAAAGAGCCAAAAATACAATGAATGTCACTTTTAATATATTTCTTATTCTTAAAAGGCAACATTTGTTTCCATCTCATTTGCAACCGCAGAGTATACAGCTTATAACAGTGATGTAAGACTGACTCATTGACACAAACATGCATTGTTCATAACATGTTCATAAGGTAGTGTTTAATCATTTATTAAACACACACACACACACACACACATGTATATATATATATATATATATATATATATCTTGAAAAAGGCTTATACATTTGTACGTCTGTGTGCACTGAGGTTAGTAAACTTATATTTGTCAGCTAGAGTTTGTATTCTCTGCTTAGGCAGCAAGTTGTAGCACTGAAAAGAGAAAGGAGATGACAGCACAAGATTTGAAACAAAAAGCATAAATGTTTAAGGGCAAGGGTTTGGAGGTAAAAAAGTAGAAAATGGGAGAGGAGTAGAGCAAGATGAAGGTAAGTGGAAATGAAAAGGGAAAAAGAAAAGGTAAATACTGAGAAACAGAAAAAAGTTTTACACCATCCTGTGTTGATGAGCTGCCCAGAGGCCTGGACAATGTTTCACCCCCATAAAAAAGTGTGTAATTAAATGAGTTTAAAAGTCCTTATTGAGTTTAAATAAAGACTCCATAAAATGTGTGTGCACACTTGTAATTACATTTAAATAACCGCTCACATTTCAGGATACAATAATGACACAAACATCCATAAAGCCAAGAAAACCTTGTTCAAATCCAGCTGTCAGATTATTTAAACTCCAGAAGAATGTTGTGTAAATAAGAATAAAAATTCATTAGGCTAAAGGACAAAAAAAAAATTTCTTTTATTTTTTTCTGTGTGCAGGATCTGTGAGGAGCAGGATCCTGTCAGACAGGAGCAGAAGAGTGGCCTTTAATGTGTTCACAGACTCCCAGACAACAGGTAATCCAGCAGTGACTAGTTGGTAGCAGTCTTTAATGTTTTTAGCTTAAGTGGAAACAATGTTCTAAAAATAACATGCTTGATTTTCTGATCTAGTGGGAGTAACGTCATTATTGACATGTGCAGCAGCAGTATGTATAAATAAAGCTTAAAACCATCAATGTCTGACTACAGCAGTTTGCATCAATAAATTCGCTCCTTTTCTGAGTCTACTTCACATTTAAAGATGTGACAGCCAACATAGACTTCCTCGCCAAAAGTCCCCACCAGGACTTAACTAAGAAAACAGGTACAGGCTTCCTTTTGGATAAATCCTGAATGGGCGATTATCTGTAAGCTGCAAAGTTATTTAAGCACAAAAACTGCAATGAGTAGCTTCTCAGTTATTAAATAACTATGCCAAAAGACACATCCCATGGTCGTGGAAAAGATGTTAGTCTGTTTAAGGAAGGTCAAATCAGTGACATCAGGCAGTGAAAACTACTAAAATTGGGTTAAGAACCAATGCATTATTGAAAAATGTAAGGATAGTAGGGAACCATCATCTTCCAGGAAGAAATGTAGTCAGAAAAACATCCTGAATGATGGTGATCACTTGAACGTTTGGTGAAATCAAATGGAAGTAAAATAACAGTAGAACTCAGGGCTATGTTTAATAGTGAAAGTAGGAACATTTCCACACATGCAAAATGATGGGAACTCAAAGGATTGGGTCTGAAGAGCTGTGTAGCCGTAAGAAAACCACTAATCAGTGAGGCTAACTGGAGAAAGAGGCCTCAATCTTGCTAGGCAGCATAAAGACTGGACTCTGGAGCAATGAAAGAAGGTTATGTGGTCTGATGAGTCCAAATTTACCCTGTTCCAGAGTGATGGGCTCATCAGTGAAGCCTGTGGAGGTAGTGTTGTGATCTGAGGTTGCTGTGGTTGGTTAGGTCTTGGTTCAGCAACATTATGTTGGAGTGGTCATACTCTCCCATCATAAAACAAGAGATTAATTTAATTAATCTTGTGAAATTGCAGAAACTAATGGAAACAATGCCAGAGCAAATGCTGGCGGTATTCCAGTTAACTTATTGCATGATCCTAATTTCTTTAAAATCCACTAATTACGAGTCCTAATTCAACACACTTCTAATCACTGAAGAATTAATCTGAGAACCATTTCAGGTTTCGAACTAATTTTAAGAGAGTTGTTTAAATATATCTGATTGCCTTGCACACTTTCAGTGACAACAATATGTAAGTAAGCACTGGCTAACAAAGTGGGCTCATGTTGAAACGCTAAGGTGACTTACTGTCCTTTTTTCATCCTCTTATGTCCCCAAATTCTTCAAAGTCCTCTAAAGTAATGTTACATTGGTCACTGGATAGTTCAATTGGCAGCATGTGTCTCCCATGCGGGAGACCCTGAGACTATTATATTAGCATCTTCTAGTTAGGTCCTTAGGCAAGACCCTTAACAATGTACCATCTTCAGATGTAAGTCAATGAACGACTTAAATCTTAAGTAAGTGGTAAAACAAAGTACCACTTTTAGATATAAGTCGCTTTAAAGAAAAGCGTCTGCTAAATGACTGTAGAATAGAATAATATAGGCAGATCATTGATCATAGGCATTACAGGTACAGCTATTCTGTTCAGTATTTGTTGATAGCCCGCTGCTTAAATTAATATGCACCTATGACACAAATGGTCCTTGAGTTTACAATCCCATGATAGAAACTGTAATCTTTACCTTTACAAAATCCTCTTTTATTGTCTGCAGATGAAGAAAACTCCAAATATAAAGTATTTTGCACCCGGGAGCATACATCTTCCACTGCCTTCATGCCAGGTTTTTATTTTTAGAAGCCATGTAAAGCTTTGTGAAAGAATAATGGGTTTCTTTTTATTTCCATTTCTCATGTTTCCCATTGAATTACAGGAAAGGTGTCAGAGCATGCAACAGGCTAAAACAAATAGACTATAGGCTTAATCAGTCAAACCAGGGGGGCTTGCAAAGAACCTGGACAACACAAAGCTCCCTTTTGTGGAAAAGGTTCATTTCAAATTGCAAACACAGACCTCCTCTTTAAGTCTGTGGCCCATCGGTGCTGTTTTCCTTCATTTTTTGCTTTGTTTTGAAACACTTGTGTTTATAGGGTTTTTATTTATTTATTTATTTTTCTATTTCTTTATTTCTTACTTTTGGTTTCCGCTCGTGTTCTCTCCACGTGCCTCCAGGTGTGACTGAGTGGACGTCTTGGTTCAACATCGACCATCCTGGTGGGAATGGAGACTACGAGCGTCTGGAGGCAATTCGTTTTTACTACAGAGAGAGAGTATGTGCCCGGCCTACAGCCATGGAAGCTCGCACTACAGACTGGGTGGCAGCTGCAGATACTGGAGAAGTAGTCCACTCCAGTTTGGAGAAGGGCTTTTGGTGCATTAACAAAGAACAACCACATGGCCGCATCTGTTCCAACTACCACGTTCGCTTTCAGTGTCCCCCAGGTAGTCCTGATGACAGCAGCTCAGGATTGTACAAGCTGTCAGTCAACAAATATTTGCTCTGTATTCAGAATAAACAGTGACTCATAATTCCAGCTCTCAAGATTAAAGCATAATCTGCTATGTCTAATGTGTCTTTAGTGCAGAGCTATTGGACTGACTGGAGCGAGTGGGGACCCTGTTCAACCACGGTTTGTAATGATGTGGGAATCCAGGTTCGGCAAAGGAAGTGTGTCAGCTCTCAGGCCATGCCTCTCCTGTTTGTTCCAGCATGTCAGGGCCACCATTCAGAGAGGAGGGAGTGCTCCACCCCTCCATGCACAGGTGATCAACCAAGGATCAGCATCTAGATCATAAGACTATTCTAACTTACTTATACCTGACTATAATTCTTTAAACTAAACTAAAACTGGGCATTTTTCAGTGTTGCACTTGTAATTGAAAAATTACATGCTGAAAATTGCAACTTTGAGTGTTTAAATTAAGACTATAATCTGTTTTTAATATCAAAAAATACAGAATGATTGCACCATATAAGATATTTTGCAATCAGTAAACGGATTATTAAGCATAAACAATAAAAAGGTTTATCATATCTATTCAAACAAGTTTTTTTGTGGAATTTTATGTGATTAGCCAAGTGGAGTCCATGGGGTCGCTGGGGGATGTGTTCAGTGACCTGTGGTGGAGGTCGCAGGACTAGGAGACGGACCTGCATAAGGGCTTCAGTAACAGTTCAGTGTAAAGGACGGCCTGTTGATGTGCAAAAATGTGGAAAGACTCCATGTCCAGGTCTGCAAAATCACACTTTATAGAACTGTAATACAACTCGTTATTCTGGTGCCTTCATGTACGTTTCTGTGGCTCCCTCATAACAGCAAAATGCCAGCTTGTATGCACTGAAGGCCGTCCCAGTGAGGACTGCAGCCGCTGTGTGTGTGAGGGCCATGTGCTGCGTGGGGACGTCCGCAGTGTGACTGGAGTCCCTGTGGCTGGAGTCAGTGTGGCTCTGGCCAGCAATCCTAAAGACATTCGTGCTCGTACAGACGCTCAGGGGAAGTTCCGGTTCACCGGAGTCTGCGCCTCCAACTCAACACTGATCATCATCAGTAAAGAAAAGTTTGCCCCGGTCACTGTTTCTACCTCGAGTAACATTACAGGGTTGTCCTGGTTACAGGCTGTCCTCAGATCAGCTGGTGAGTCCTTATAGATGGATAAGTTAATGATTAGATATCGGTGAGTTGTTTTTCCAAACAAATATTCTGATCATTATTCCAATAATCATACTCACAGAAGACAGAAAAACAAAACTGACAACTAAATAAACTGTCTGAGCTATTGTAATACTTGACATAACATGGCTGCATGAAAACCAAATAAAACTATAGCTGTGGTGTTTCTGGAAGGGTAAGTCCCTCAACAATCATTTTATATATTATCATTTTATAGTTGCAGAGAACAATATTAAAGTAAAGTGCAACATCTGACTGAATTGTATGAGTTCTCTGCCTCACCATTCTCACCAATCAGAGTGAGACGTACATGATTTGTACCTTTCTGTTTCTACAGAAAAGCCATACATTGTGAAGCACCCAGAGGACAAAGTGCGCTACGAGGGAGGACGGGTGCTGTTGTGTTGCACTGCAACGGGATCACCAGCACCTGACAAATATTACTGGTGAGATCAACAATACTCACTCTTCTGTATGTCAAACAGAGTTTATAAAAGCATTTTCTCTAAAAACAACGGCCCTGCTGCATTAAACTGGAACTAAGTTGATCATAAATAAAAAATATGGTAGTAACATCAAAATTTACATACAATTCTGCATGCATATAGAATTTTATTGTTGTTAACCTTTACCAACAGAAAAGTAAAAAATAAAGAGCACTTGCTTTCTTTATTTTTTAATTGAAATATTTATCTATTAAGGTACCACAATGGAACGCTGCTGGACAGGAAGGTCTATAAGTATGAGGAGGATCTCTTACTGCGAGATCTGAAGCCTGAGCAGTCCGGAGAGTATTTCTGCAAAACCAGTAGTCCTGCAGGCAGCATTAAGTCCTCTCCAGCTCTCCTGACTGTGATCGGTATGTATTAAATACCCTTAAATACGGAAAGTGGCTCACATGCTTTTTATAGTACATATGTAAATCAGGTTTTCTTTATTTATAAGTTTGCTTTCAGAGCCAAAAACTCAGGTTGTAGTATACTGTAATTTGTCTTCATCAGTTGTAAGAGAAAGTAATCTCCTATGATGATAGAAAGTGGCTCACGGGGATTGTAGCTCAGAATGGCTTCTATTCCAGGGAATTTGACAATGACGTATGTAGTCCTCCACAGGTTAAAGTACCACTGACAAAAAGCAAACAACCACAAATCATTTGGCTGTATAAAGACCAGCTGCTGCAGAGATTAAATATACACTTTATAAGGAATGCCAGCGCTGAGCTCCAACAAGCCATCCATGAGACATGTCTGTGCATCAAGAATCAAAGAAAACCACAGTATCCTACAACTGAAGGAGAGAAAAAACTCAGTGCACAGGCTCATAGGAAGAAAAAGGGGAAAAAAAATGAGCAAAGGGAAATAATAATAATAATAATATCAGGACAATCTGTCTGCACCAGCAATTTTTTTTATTATGTTTACATTGGTTGAAATTACAAAAAACTGTCAACGAATTCTGTTTCTTTTCTCTCTTAGTCAGACAATACGTGTTTCCATGGTGGAGAGCTACTCTGTGCTCATACACTCCAGATGCTAGGCTAGGTAGTGAAGATTAACAAACATGGTTTTCATGAAACAGCTTTGAAGCCAATTTACCTCAGACCGCAGACAAATCCCTGCACTCGAAAGGTCATTATGGCAGGTGACACTGCATATGAGAAGAACAACACCTGCACCTCATGACAAACTTTCCTCTCAGTTTCTTTTTCCATTTCATACAACAGTGAACAGTGTTCGGAAACTCATATCCTCATGAAACAAAAAACAACAGCAGTAGAATAATGTGATTATTTTTGCAAATTACACCGATCCATGTGTCTGCAATTATCGACTCACTTGAAAGTTGCGGAGCTTATCAAGGAATGCTTAACAACATGCTTAACCAGGATATCATGCACATTCATTTTCCCGCCAATATCAATGTGGACATTCATCATTTTTTTCAGCCCCCAGTTGGAAGGTTGGCAAATAAATGTTCTCTTCAACTTGATGTCTAATTACCATTTCATGCATGCTTTATGGTCCAACTTGGACAGTTATGGTTACTTTCATGCCATGCAAACATTCTGTCATAAACGTTCTTTTCAAATACTTTAATCAAACGGCAGAATCTCATGACAGGTTGTACAATTTGGTCTAAGGAGAACTACATAGCAATTTCCCAATCCTTAGACACAGCTCCCATAACTTTACTGGTAGTTTTTCTAACCTTCACAAGACATGACAAAGTTGATACTTGCAATGTGATAATGTTTAACCCTTTGGCTTTGGAGTGTGAAATTGCTGGTTCAAATCCTAACCTACACAATCTTTTCTATTGATGCATGGGCCAAGGGGACATAATAAGCACCAAAGAAATTATTGGATACTATTGTTGTTGTTATCCTCTTTGCCAACAGGCCGATAGCAGTCAACAAGCTTAATGTTAGCCAATACAGCTATTAGGCTGACATATCTGTCTGACTCTGGTCTATGACTATTGATGATCAGACTACACAGTTTAAAATGTCACATCTGAACTTTGGTACATAGTGATAAAGGATGATATGGCATTCGCTATGCATTCTGTCCCTTCTTTGAGCTCTCTCCAGCCAGTAAAACCCAGTCTGATGTTGACTCTGTCTCAACTCTTGATATTTCACTATCTTTTCCTTGTTACCACATGTCCTCCTGTGTTTCTTTGCTGAAGCAGTTATGGTGCACATTGTTGATGCCCAGTTGCTGGTAGGTGATGTGGTGCTGTAAAGGAAAAGGTGGTAAGATGATCCTTTGAGCTGGAGCACTGAGATGTGTGGGTTCTCAGCTTTGGAACACCGCAGGGCAAGGATGACCCCAAGAATGTACATAATGAATGTCAGTGTGCCATCAGAATGAGTCAGAAGCACAGAGCTTTAAGTTTGGATCCATGTGTAGTATTGCTTTAATACTCCCTGCTCCATGACATAAGATAAGACTACAAGACACAAAACAACAAGGCATTTACATCTCACACATTCATTTTGAACATATTGTTTATGTGGACAAACCTTCATATTTCATAATTTCTGTTGAGACTGGACTGAATAAAAATAAATACTGTATATTAACTAACAATTTTTCCATCAATTTCAATAAAGTACCTCGTATGCAATAATTCTACAGTTGTAATCTAAGAGAGTAGAACAGAAACACGTAAGATTTCAACATAGTGTATTCTAAAACTAAAGTAACAAAAAACATTTATCTTTAATGTTTTCTGTCTTTTAGATGCCAGGTATTGGTACAATAGCTTGTTTAATCAACAGCTTAATGCAGCCTATTCTCTAATTTGCAGCTAAAGGATCACCAGCATGCAATTCTACACCTGAAACACACTTCATCAGACTCCCAATGGACTGTGTTCAACCAGGAACTGACTCCAAGTACTACAACACTGGCCGCTGCCCTTACAACAAATGTGCTGGCTCCCTTGACTTTGATATGCGCTGCAGAGATGGAGAAGGATTCTGCTGTGGGGTCCAGCAGATGGAGAGTCAAGTCATTGACTGCGGTAGCTATAGCCTTCCAATCCGAGCTGTAACAC
This sequence comes from Rhadinocentrus ornatus, assembly GCA_037177495.1. Lineage (NCBI taxonomy): Eukaryota > Metazoa > Chordata > Actinopteri > Atheriniformes > Melanotaeniidae > Rhadinocentrus > Rhadinocentrus ornatus. Next base: position 23,266,487 of record JBAMHW010000016.1, on the reverse strand, counting down.
AATGTAGTTGCCAGAAGTGCATGCAGCCGACTGTGTTGGTTCGTGGCAGAGTCGTCACAGCTGACAACGATGAGCCTCTGCGTTTTGGGCACATCTACATTGGTAAAGAAAGAGTGGGCACGACTGGATACCAAGGAGGCTTCACTTTGCAAATTACTCCCGAAACACATAGGTTGGTGGTTAATTTTGTTGACCCAACTCAGAGGTTTCTTGATACTCCAAAAGTGTTTATCTTTGACAAGAAAGGTGGATCCATCTATCATGATGTGAAAGTGATGAGAAAGCAGAAGCCTATTGATATCAATGCTGGAGAGACCAATTTTATTGATTTAGGAGAAATTAAAGGAGAAGATCCAATAGGACAATTGGTCATTCCTCCCAATTCTTTCCATAAAGACAATGGAGATATCTATGAGGGGACTGTTAAAGCCAGTGTCACATTTATTGACCCAAGAAACATCACAACAGCAGCTGCAGCCCCTGGTGATTTGAACTTTGTGGACAATGAGGGTGATATGGTCCCTTTGAGGACCTATGGCATGTTTTCAGTGGACTTTAGAGACGATGCCAACAAGGAGGTACTTGGAGCTGGAGCAGTCCAAGTCCTCCTTGACACACAGCATGTTAAAATGGAAGAGCACATTCCAAAAATGAAGCTCTGGTCTTTAAACCCAGACACTGGGGTTTGGGAAGAGGAGAGTGACTTCTCCTACAGCAAAACAACTGCAGGTGGCCATGGACGGAGCAAGCGTGAGGAGCGCACATTTCTCATTGGTAACATGGAGATTAGAGAACGCAGACTCTTCAATTTAGATGTGCCTGAAAACAGGCGCTGCTATGTCAAAGTCCGTGCATACATGAGTGACAAATTCCTACCTACTGAACAGCTAGAGGGTGTTGTAATTAGTTTGATAAACTTGGAGCCCAAACCTGGCTATTCATCTAATCCGAGGGCATGGGGGCGCTTTGACAGTGTTTTAACTGGGCCCAATGGAGCCTGTTTACCTGCTTTCTGTGATGCCATGAGGCCTGATGCTTACACAGCTTATGTTACAGCAATGCTAGGTGGAGAGGAGCTGGAGGCAGCTCCTTCCTCCCCAAAGATGAATCCAAACATCATTGGAGTATCTCAACCCTACCTAGATAAAATAGATTACCAGCGGTCAGATCACGACGATCCAGCTCTAAAGAAAACAGCCTTCAGAATCAACTTAGCAAAGCCTAACCAAAACAATCTTGATGAAACTAATGGTCCAATATATCCATATCAGAATTTAATAGGCTGTGAAAATGCCCCTGTGGATGCAAATCATTTTAGATTCTTTAGAGTGGAGAAGGACAAATATGAATATAATGTTGTTCCGTTTGAGGAGAATGACTTGACAACCTGGACAGGAGACTACCTCTCCTGGTGGCCAAACCCCCAGGAGTTCAGAGCATGCTTCATCAAAATCAAGATTCATGGGCAGAGGGAGGTGATGGTCAGGTCGAGGAATCTGGGAGGAACACACCCACAGACAAAAGGTCAACTTTATGGCATTAGAGACATTCGGAGTACCCGTGACATGCGAGAGGCCAACACCTCGGCTGCCTGTGTTGAGTTCAAATGTAGTGGCATGTTGTTTGACCAAGCACAGGTGGATAGATCCCTAATATCAGTCCTTCCACAGGGCAACTGTCGCAGGATTGGTATCAACAGCCTCCTACAAGAGTATCTCATTAAACACCCACCAGTTGCTCAAAACAATGAGACACACGCCTTTTCCATGTTAGCGCCTGTTGATCCTTTGGGACACAACTACGGCATTTACACAGTCACAGACCAGAACCCCAGGGTGGCCAAAGAGATTGCTATTGGGCGCTGCTTTGATGGCACCTCAGACGGTTTCTCCAGAGAGATGAAATCAGACTCTGGGGTGGCACTGACCTATAGTTGTCCTGAGAGGAAAATTAACAAGGAAAGCCTTTTTCAGCGTCTGCAGACTAACCCAGGTCAGACATTGTCCCAGATGGCAAGGGACATGAGGGAGTTGCAGGGTCTGCAGGTGCAGAGATCATCCGCCCAGGTGGTGGCTTATCCTTCAGAGCAGCAGGGCCGGACGCAGAGTCGTAGAGTTAGCTCTAGCCCCAGGAGAAGAGCATCTGTGAGAGCACAGCAGCGCCAATAGATGCACCAAGATGTAAGTTTAAAAAGGATGATTGAATGACTCAAGTTTACATTGGCAGCAGTAAAAGAATGTTTCAAATGTTCTTTCTTTTTCATTACTAGGTAATGACTGGAGACTGACACAATGGCGTCAAGTCCAGAGAGTAAAGGCTGTGTGATGAGAAGTGGATATTCCCTCTTGACTATAAAAATCCCAAAACTGAGAAAGACAGCAAGATATTCATTACTTTAATAATAACTTGAAGGATTAGGCATGCAAATTTCTTTCCTCCCTTTAAAAGGGAATTATCAATTGTCTATTTACAGAGATTGACAATTATTTAATTGGTCTTGGTCTTATCTTATGAACGACTATACAAGGTTGGTCATTGACAATGGAGCTTCATGGAGCTTATATGTGGTCTTCCACCTTTGCTGACATGTATCTGTTCTGGAGTCAATTCCATATTTTCAAATGCTGTCAAGACCATGGTAGGCCCTGGACGCTTAAAAATTAAAAACTTTCCAACGAAATCATACTTTTTAAGATGTGAAAGAAACCAATATGAAGTCCATTGTCTTCTGCAATGGACACTGAGCCCTTTTTCTACCTACCTTCTTCCTCAACCTAGGGAAGGCACATTCAAAACAGACAGTAAGGCATGCTACCCAGGGAATTGAGGATATTTTCAGTCTAGTTTCTCTTCAGTCTAAAATGTTTCTTTTTCTCTAAACATTCCAAAAAAAAAAAAAGTTATCCAAACAATGTTCTCCTCCCCATCGTTTCATTTTCACAGCAAAATACTCATTCAGGGTCTATGAATGAACTTTGTTTTTGTTGTTAGGTAATATATTTGTGAGCTTTTTGTATCTTGAAGTGCAATAATTATAACTAAACTTGAGAATCATTGAAATTCAGCATGCCCCTAATTCTTACAGTACATGTAAAGTGCTACTGGTGAATGAAACAACTGTCAGTATACAGTGATGCTTGAAAGTATGTGAACCCATATGAACTTTCTATGTTTTTGCCAAAATTTGACTTTCATTACACACTTTCTTTCAGATAAGTCTAATAAGTAATGTTAAACTGTATTTATTTATGGTGAAAATGATCAATAATCCGCAAATGTGAGTGGCAAAAGAAGTGTCACCACTTTGTGCTGGAAAAACTAAAAAGAAATATTCAAGTCACATTTAATAAGTCTAGCACATTAGCTTGAATCATCTGTAGAAATATGTTTTGTTTTTGTTTTTGAAGGGATAACGAACTTTCAAGCACCCAACTGGGCAGTAGGTATTGTGCTTATGGAGTTCATGCACAGGACTCATTTTGTGTGATTTTCAGCCAATAATTGTGCTTTGTAATCATTCTTTGACTCTTCACACTTTAATGCTTAACTCAGCTGATATTACAAGTTTGTACACATTATGTGTTTTAGTTTCTGAACATAATCTTGCTAATGGCTTGGTTAGCTGAATTTTCTATAAATCTTGTCTACATAACACTGTAAGTCCACACATAAATGATAAATGTTTGCAAGTGCTCAGAATGGCAGATTGTTTGATTGCTCTGCTATTTTAATTAAAGTCAGTATTAGTTACAAAGTTCACTTGGCATTATAAGCTTGGAACATATTTGTCTGCAACATGGGCTTTGGCAGCCCCACAGGAGAGGCTGTTCTAGCTCAACTAATTCACATCCAAATCCAAAAGAAGCCCTGTTGTCCATGGAGACACCAGGAGAGCTTGCAAGTAAATATAAGCTTAAACAGATCTAGACTTTCACACACAGCTAAGCATGTTAATTTTCAGGCAACTAATTTTTACCCTGGTAATCAACAATATATTGAGCCAAAGATTTTTGCTGCAGAATATATTGAACATCTGATGCCACCTTGCACACTTCCTCCTTATGTGCAACTGATAAATTACCATCTTCTAAAAGGAATCACAGCTAATTTCTCTAAATATAAACTAAATACAGCCCAATTATTATTCTTGGAACAACTTTAGAGATATTTCTCCCAACAAGAAAAGTGCTCGAGAAAAAGATACAATCTGTGACAGCTTAATCATTTTTTGCTGACTCCTTCAATCACAGGCCTGTATGGAGTGAGTTGTGTCATCCGGGTTAAAAAAAGATGATTGAATCCAGGTGTCGGAAGAGATAAGGCCTCTAAAAATGCAATGATATCTGAGGTGAGATGAGGGGACTGAACAGATGTTGCACAAATAAAGGAAATGTTAAACCAAGGCTTCAGAACGAAAGCAGATTGAGATTGTCTGCTGATGGATTTAATCATTCTAGACAACAGTTTACAGAAGGTAAAAAATAATGGGAAATGTTAGTTGTCTTAGGCCTCACAGTCTGAGATTTATAGAATCTTGAGCTATAAAAGTGTTTGCAGATGAAGGAATGCAGCATTTCTTCTAAGAATACTTTAACAGGAGAATTGGATTATTCATGAGGAGAGGTTATCAGGAGTCTCTGAACGACAAGGAAACAATTACAGCATAAGTAAACTATTACGTAAGGCTTTGCTAAGGAAATTTATCTGTGCTCTATAAATAGTTATTTTGTAAGGAAATTAAAAAACCTCTGCAATATTTGGTTTAATGACTTGAGGAAGTTTCCAAAGTCTTTTACGTCAAATGAAGGGAGTTAAAGTCTGAATCCAACATTGCAGTATCAATTGCTAAAGGGAAGGAATGTGCATCTTCTTAGTAGCAATGCTTTATTTTTATAAAGAGAACTTCAGTGTTAATGTCATACGCATGGCTTCATAAAGCTTAATGTATTTTTCTTAATGCTCTTTATGAATCATTTAATGTTTGGGAAACAAAGCAATAATTATTTTGTGTCATAAGTAAGTTGAGAAGATCAAGAAAAGATCAATCCTGTCAGTTAAGAAGAATTACTGCCAACACTTTGTACATAGGTTACCCTCAAAGACAAGGCTTTGCAAATGTTGCCACTTTTGCGAAGAACCAAGCTTGGGACAGTATTTTAATATGTGCTGTAGTTTTAGTTAATTTAGTAGTGTGTAGTTTAAGCTTCAGCTTAGACAGTCAGATAACTTTCACATAAAGTAATTTTATAAGACTGATATCAGCAGTGGAGAATACTGAGTATAAATAGTTCAGCATCTAATAGATTAAGGCTAAAACTTTCTCACATGCTGCAATAACACACCTTCAGCTAATTCGTGTGATAATATACATTGATACGTCTGCTTTAATGACGCCACTGTGATGTTGATCTTATTAATTTACAAATTCATTCACCTGCTTTGCAGGTGTGTTGCTTTTAATGACCATATATGATTGTGATTGGGAGTGTGTGAGTTGATAACCAGCAAAATAGCACTGTTTAGCGAGATCAATTCACTTCAATTCAGTTTAATTCAGTTCAATTCAATTCAATCAGGATTCATACAGGCCTTTTCATAAAGCATAATAGCCTATCTAAGAAAACCAACAGATGCATTAAAACTTGGCTTTTGTTCTAACCCCCCATCATGAGCAAGCAAGGGCATCACATAATACAGTATTAAAACCAGCGGAGTTGCTTTTTTAAACTAAATATTTAAGCACACTACGCACTAAGTACTGAAGTATTGAGTGCTTAGAAACGATTGGATGCTCGGACCTGTTGGATGACTTTGAAATCTTTGGTGCAAAATCTCCTCATAGTACTGCAGAATCTTTTATTTCTTATTTGTAATACAGATGCCCTGCCCTGTACTCGAGGCAGAACGGCCTCTCTAACATTTGATATATATTGCAGAAAAATATATATGCAGGACTGAGTTGCACTAAAATGTTTTAGATGTTTAAAAGGTGTTAGTGAAGTTGAACAATTTTTATAAACCATAAATCATTTTTCATTTGTGTTGCAACCATGGTCCCATTTGATTTGAAAGCAGAAAAGCAAGTCTGAATCCATTAGAGATGTCAAGCAATTCATAAGAAACTTACAGGATGATCTGATCTCTCCATTGTACAATCCAGGTGGTGTGTAAAGAACAGTAATGAACTCTTGACAATATTCTAACATGTAATCATTGCATGGTAATGCTGAGCGCTCATTCTGAATTATAATTTTATGTGCAAATTGTGTACTGTACTGAATCTGCTATAATTATATGAACCAGAAACTGTAAATAAAAGATGTTGTGTAAACTTTTCATTGATAGATTTCTGAGTTAGCAATTCAGAATTAGGCCAAATCACAAAGTATTAATCTGCATTTCTGAAAACAGGAAAAATGATAATAAATATCCTACAAATGTATTCCTTTGTTTCTGGTTTCCTCTTTGCCTCTGTGTACTCCTGGGATCTCATGTGAATGTTGTTTACTTTGACGTTCATACTGACACAAACTAGCTTCATCTCCATTGTGTGTACTCTTCAGGTGATGAGTTACAGCACTATACGCTGAGACCTTTGGAGCACATAACAGACATTTTCAGCCCCTGGAATTATTATACTATAAAGTTGCACAACAGTGTGCACAGCAGGGAAGAAGCCCACCGTTAAGCCACGCTGTCATGGACACCTTCATGACTGACCTCCATACATTTGCCAACAAATGGGGCAGGGAGAAAATATAGTGAGTGCCTACTTTTGCTGCAGAGGAAAAAAGAAAGCACACTGGCATCAGTGTGCACATGAGCACAGTTAGAAAAACACTTTTTTTTTTTTTTCAGTCAATGGTCCATGTTAGGCTGTGAACTTTACTCCGGCGCCATACCAGCCGTTTCTCTTAAATCCCACTGCGTCAGTAGCAGACAAACCTGTCTGTGAAAAAGCCAGGAGTGAAGAGTAATGCTGATGGAGACGTCTCTGCACTGGAAATGCCACCAATCGTAACCACAGTGCCCCGTTTTTGTGCTCTTTTGGCTTGGACTCTCATTAACTTAAAAAAAAATATAAAAAATAGAACATCTAAAAAGACCAAAGTTTAAAAGGGAATCTCTGCTGCGTGACATCACTGAAATGAGTGTTTAAACATATTCAAGGCCTCAGAACTCAAGAGATTTGAGCAATGTTTTTCTTTGACAGAAAAACCATCACAGGCTAATCAGTTTAAAAGTGTCACAGTTTACTTTTGTAATGTTTTAGCAACTGGAAAACAAAGTAATTATGGGTCATTTTTATACAAGTGCTTGAGCGAAAGCTTTTTAGAAGAACATTGATAGTAAGCATCTGTCTTACCAAGAGATGAAGGTAATGGTGCACAAAAAATGTCACTCACTGATTTGTGTTCCTAAAATAAGGAGTGAGGAATTCTGGCTGCTGCCATCTTTATTTTTGGAAACTAGACTTTATGAAGTAGCAGGTCTTACTGAACTTCAAAAACTATGCAAGCCATCTTCAAGGCTGCTTGGTGTTCAGACTTCAGTCTGAGGCAAGTTAGTAAAGAAAAATTGTATTTATTGTTGAGTGGTGGCAGCTTTTATTGTAAAAGTGGTATGTCACCAGAACTGGCATTTAAAAGTCCTTATAACCCTGAGGGGTCCAATACTTTTTTGGTTGTTTGAATATATTTCTTTATGTACCACATAAACTGTTTACCACAACCAGGTCTGTTATCTTTCTTTTTTTCTTTTCGTATGATCTGATAATTATCTTCACACTTTAACCCGTTTTTTTGACACATTGCGCTAAAGAATACAGAAATAATCATGTCCACATGGAAAAACAGCAGTATTTATTACAAAAGAACCCCACAAACACCTTTTTTTTTACATTAAGAAAAATGACAATTATATATGCCCGCCTTTCCTTTCCCACTTTTACGCTTGGGTAAATATTTTGGTCTCATATTTATATGATCATATCTGTGGTTTTACATGGTCTTTCAACGTCACACAAAACTGGGAGAGTTTTAAAGCTGCACTATGCTATGAAGCTGACAACAGCGCTCCAGGGGGCTTTTTTTTATGGCGCTGTAAAAATGTCACGTGATCCGATCATGATATCTGTGCTGTACTGCATGTGCACAGTATTCGAAGTAACTGCATTAAATGTACAGACTTTATTTTATAAATACATGGTTACTTAAAAATCATGGTAAAGTTGACCAGCTAGTTAACAGTAAAGTAACTCTTACCAATGATGCTGATGAGAAGGATGCTCTTACTTCTGTGTACATGGACAGTCCTGATACCTGGATCAATATATGCTAGCTTTAGCCTCAGATTGACTCTCCATCCGTCTGTTGTTGCTTTATTTTAATTTTTTTTATGACAGCAAGTAAATAAAAGCCTTTATCGCAGAGCCATGCACTTTACAATTATGCAGAGTGTAAAGGCAAACACTTTATCTTTGGATATGTGATCCGGCCAGCATTACTGGTTCACATGATCACATGACAGCACCATAACCCCAAGAAACGTTCTCCCTGAGTGCTGCTGTCAGCTTCACTTGAAAGTTCAGATCTGAAACTCAGTTTTTGTTTAATGTTGATGGACCATGAAATACCGGAGATATGATGGTTTCAATTTGATAATAATATAAAATTTGTTGATTTTGGAAAATTCTTTTGTGTACCGCTAGAAGTAGTGTGAGTACCACCAGTGGTTAGCATCATACAGTTTGAGAACCATGGCTCTAAAACGTGAATAAAGCAATTGAGGACATAAACCTCTAAGGAAAATTAGGTAAATAAAGTAAAAGACATTTAAAACACAAATTTATTCTGTAATATTTTTATAAGAAATAAAATAATCTTAGGAAATTTCTAAATATTATAAACCTATCTGTAGGAAACACCTATTTGTTTAGCCAAATTTAAATTATTATGCTGCTAATTGTTTGATCAAGATCAGCTGTAGGCTCTCAACTCTTCATGTTTAGTGCTTCTGCTGACTCTCCACCTGGAATGCCAGCAAGAAAAACAGTTAAATGATGTCATTTCCTCCTCACTCAATCTTCTCAATGCAGTCCTGAGATCATAGCAGTCAAAGCAGAAGCAGCTCTGAGAAAAAGAGCGATAAGGCTCTGGAATGTTTTCGGATGACTTGTGTTTGTGGAAAAAGTCTTTAAATAAGAATGAAGCAGCTGTGCTGAGGTAATTCAGTTTTTCTGATCCGCTGGAAAAGGCTTTAAGGAGAGATGACTTGCATGCTTCACGTATACGTTGCCATCCTCCAGCTTCACTTCGTACACTTGTTGCTGTAACATTGAACAGAGGATGCAAAGGCTTCAACACTGGGAAAAAAAGATACTGAACTACAGTGGAAACAAATAAAACCTTAATGTGTTGGATACAAATAACTGGAAAATATAATGCAGTGTTTTTAGTTTAAAGGGTCTAACAAAGCTAATGGGTAAATATTTTCACAGTGATGATTTTTCACAACAGATCATTCTGTGACACCTTATTTTAACTACATCTGAATGTTCATGTTCGCTTCAAAATACAGCCCGCACTTCTAAGTAATGTGACTTAAATTTTTACACATATTTCAGTTTCTAAAATACAATGTCTAATTTACATTTGCAATTCTTAATACATATTTTGTATAATGTACTGTCACATTTTATATTGCTGGACCAACTTTAGCTTTGGTTACATCCATTTCCATTCTTTGGAAACGTATATTGACAACAGTTATTTTCCTCCTGAGTTTCAGCAAGATTTTTTTTTTTTTTGCCAAGCCCTTGTATTAATGATGAGAGAGTCAGATGTGCATAAAGTCTTCTCCAGCACACTAACACAATTCTCAGTGGAGTTAGGATCTGGAATCTGTGGTGCTCAATCCATGTGTGAAAATAATGTCTCATGCTCCTTATTCCACTCTTAGAATTTATGTTGGGAAAAACCGGATCTGTGAGGATATTTCGGTTGTCAGCAGCTTTTTTTTTTGAGGGGGGGGGGGGGGGGGGGAAACGGTTTCCCTGAAATTTCCCTTTCTTTCACGAAAAAACAAAAAACTCCCAAAAAAG
>JBAMHW010000016.1:23194053-23205826 GCA_037177495.1 Rhadinocentrus ornatus | reverse complement strand
TATATTTTTTTTTTTTTTAAATTTGGGAATTGTGGAGCATAAATTCTTAGCATTGTTGCTTTCAAGATCAGACGATGTGTAGTTTCAGTACTGTATTAGCTTTCCAAGGATTGACGAGCCTGCACTTTCTAACTCTGTATTATTAATTAATATGTTGCACTCATCATGATTGGCATGTGGGGAAGAAAATAAGTCAAAAGAAAAACAGAAGAACAAAGTGTTTGTAAAATTAGTCTGCACTATCATTCTTCCCTTTAACAGCTAATGTATTTGATATGATAATTTTGTTGGTTTATTTTCCAGCTACTTGTAGCACTAATTACACTTTAACAAGCTTATTAGCCGGAGGTCTGCAAGGGAGTTTAACTTTGCTGTCATGTTTCGGCTTTAGAAAGTTTGTTTTGTTTAAATTTTAACTGGTGTTTAGGTTATTAAGTAAAGTAAGTAAGTAAAGTAGTTTCATATTTGTTTGATATTAATCAAGAAAGCTGACTTGACTCTGAGTAGATAAAACATCATAATCCTTCACTACAGAGCAAGCTAAACAAAAGATAAAAAATTCTGTAGTCTCATGTGGCATCTGTGCCCCCTTGTCTGCAAATTATTGTGTTGTGTAATAGACCTTTCCTCCCCCTCTATTCCAGTTCATTCACTCTCTGCTAGGTAAGTATTGTATTCAGAGACACTGCAACCTCAAGAGCCTGCAGATGAGAAGATACAGCCCTGGTGACATTTTAAAGGAGTTTCTACCTCACTAACCTCCTCATCTGCCTGCCCGTTGTCAGCATCCTTAGTACACGCCCAGGCCATTTAGAAATAGTCTGTGTCCTGGTTAAATGCAACACTTCTCTTTGGGTGCTATTTGGGCTGCATGATTCACTGTGATTCATGCCAGTGTGTGTTCTCTCTGTTCTCACACATGAGCTGGATAACCAGGGGGGAGGAGGAGATAACCGGAACATGGATCATGATGGGTGTGTATGAGTGTATGTGTGCACATGTGTGTAGGCTGGACCACACGTGTAAGTGGTAAATTGGACAAAGAGAGAAACCCAAGCAGAGACTGAAAGTGCTCAAGTGCCAAATCAGCCAGCCCCCTCTCTGGAGCCCACTTTCAGAAATATCAGGCCCACTTGAAGAAGAGGAGGGAAAAATAGCAAAGAGAAATGGTCTGTCGTTTCGAACTTTTTGCGGCTGTAAGTGAGCAGGGGCAGTTGCAGTGTCTTAGAGAAAGGGGAAACCTTGTTATCACACTGCTGATATTATCCTGCTGTGCGTGCACACTGTACATAACCTCCTTGGCTCTGACTGACATGCTGATTAAGTGATTGACACTTACTTAACTGCACCCTGCTGTCTGTTATGTATGTACCCACAAGTTATGAAAGAGAAGCATGAACTAATGCATTAATATGACTGCCTGCCTGAGGACGCATACTGTCCTGGACACTTTGCAATCTAATAGGTCTGCTTGTTTAACTTCTAATTATTTACAGATATCACTTGGCATCTGCTGCTAGGTCTTTATGCATGGCTGTTTATTTGTGTGTCCATGTACAATTTTTGGTACACAACAGCTCCCAATGGCCATGTGGGTGTGTGGTGGGTAGCTTAGAGTTACATTAATAGCCAAAGGGCAAGCAGGCTGAGGCAGGCATGGAGAGAGGACATAGACAGGAAGGGGAAATACAGTTTGCCGGTCGCCCACCACTTCCTGTATGTCTCCTACACTAGCAGCCCACGGACCAGAGCTGCTTCTAAAACCAGTTTGTTTGCTTGCTGTGCAACAAAGACAAGACAAAACTGAAGGTAAGGAGTGTGAGGAGAGGCTTTGGAATGTGTCACACATAAATGTTAAAGGTTTGTTCTTGCAGGACAGTTATGTAAGTTGGTTGAAGTGCCCTAAACATTCATTTTCAATTTGTGTAGTTAAATCAACTGTAACAGTGACAAAAACAAAACCATAGCAAAACTATCTTTCAAATACAGTGTGTCAAAGTTGCTCTGTTCTTTCAAGACCTTGACCTTGCTTTACAGTCAAACTCCAGGTGCAAACAACAAAGATGACACTCTCAGACTCAGAGTTTAAACAAGGATTGTAGTATCAAGACTTAACCAGCAGAGGTCCTTCTGTCATTAATTGTTGTCTGCCTCTGTCTTGAACCTGGAAACAAAAGGTGATGAGGGTGAGCCACCACAGTTCAAGTGTAGTGTAACAGAAAACAGATGCCTTCATGAGTACATGCTACAAAGATTAATCTGAGCTATAAAGCTCTCAGTCTTTCAGATATGAAATATCTTAGGGAATATTTCAGACCTTTCACTCCTTTCCACCAACATCAAACCACCAAGTCTTCACCTCCACTGTAGGCCTTGCATAGATGCTGCTGTTCCTGACTTGTGGTCAAGTTGACATGGTTAATTGGTTAATTATTGGACTGGTGGATAAGAAGCCCCTCGTTTTGCAGGCATACTGTGCTCATGTAAGACGCAATACCCACCACCTTCCTCCTCCCACCCTTGCCCTTTTGGGATCCCACATCCCCATTGAACTTCCCACCCACTCACCAAGGAATGTGGAGAGAAGGAGGGGAGGGAGCAGGGGACCGTGAGAGGCAGAGATGGGGGATAGAAAGGGAGGAGAACAGAAAAGAGGTAAAGGGATGACAAAAGACTAAGCATTTTAAAATAAAATATTAACAAATGGGCCCCATGTCAATACTCAGACTCAGTTCATTAGACTGTGTGTGTGTTGATCCAGAATGGAGATGGGAATTTTACAACAAAGCTGGTGATGTCACATGGTCTAGAGTTTCCAATCATGTTCAGTTGGGGATTGACATGAACAGGATCATGGGAACAAAGCAAAGACAAAGATATTTAGAAGAATACACCCATGAATACAGACTGCATGAGAACCTAAAGATAAATTAAGGAAGTATGTTATGATATGGCCCTACAGTTTGATCCAGTCCATAAAATGTTTTGCTTTTATCCCAGCAGTTTAAGCCACATGACATCACAAGCCCTTTGGTGCATGTTTGATATTGTTTTTGACACTCTTGTCTTGTCAACAAGTTGCTAATGCATCTCTCCTTTCCTTTTCTCTCTGTCTGCAGACCTTCTCAGAGGACTTGCGAACTGTGGAAAGCAGGTGCCTTGGAACGCCTTTGGTTGAATTAGGAATTCCACGGTGTAAAGTGGCAGCATTGTTCAAGAAAGGTTAGAGCTGTTTCAAATTCTCCCCCGAAATGAAAGGCCCTCTCTCCAGCGGTTGTACATAAAAAGGAATGACATTTTGGTTGCATCAGCTGTATGTCTAAAGTGTCTGCAGCAAAATGCCAAAATGATCAAAGCCAAAACAGGGAGGATAATAAACACAGAGCACCTAGGCTCTCTTTGTTAGGTTATCTACCCACAAACCTTAGTCAGACCTCATAAAAAGTCATTACGCCCCCCACCCAAATGATAATTCTGTGAATACCACCCATTTAATGATAAACATTTACAGGGTGACAGTGAAAGGAATTTATCAGGTCTTTACATTAGGGATTAGATTCCGTGGTTGAATTAGTGTCTTTTCAAGGGCAGAATGGAGGATTGGAAGCTCAGTGGGTGGAACATGAAAAGATTTCACAAGAGGAGGCAGGTGGTGCTGACACAAGACATTAAAGCTCTTTCCTTTCCTCAGGATCAGTCTCTGCATCTTGCTCTTCCTGTCTTTTCTCCTGGTGTCTACCTCCAAGCACATCTTTTTGACAACTTAAAGATGTGAGCAGACACATCCTCTTTGAGGTGTCAGCTGGATGATAGACAGAGTTGCATTTTCAAAGATCAGGCTGTAAGAAGTTGAATCCTGGACCATCTTTGTAATTGTCCTTGTTCAGGTCAGCCATGTGTTCGTCACTGCCTCTCTGTATTTTTACTGTTTAAAGAGAAGAGAGGCTCTCTGCCTACCTCACCAGCCTGCCGCCATTGTGGCAACGCCGACTCTAAATCTTATAGTGACTCACTAGAGATCAAGCCCTTCATGTTTGCTCCACTTCTCAGCCAGTGACACCCTGCGAAAGGGAGTCATCAGGCTAGAGGTTCAGTCATATGTAAGGATTATCAAAGGAACATGATGTCGAAAGGTAAACTTCAACTCTGCACCCACCCAACAGGCAGACAGAACTGGGAGGCAGAGCAAACAGAATAAATGTATTTGCTTTTTATGTAAAAATCAATAGGCCCGGACAGATGGCGGTTTGTTTCCTCACTATTTACTCCTTAGCTTCATGACAAATGTCCTTACTGGCCCTCCTGGGCTGATGGTGTACAGGTAGGCAGAAAGCAGCCCCTTCTTTCCCATCTCCAAATGGATGACAGATGTACCTGCTACCGTTTTTTTCCTTATCTTTTTCTTTTCAGCAACGACCCATGACCTTGCCATAGCAAGCAGCCTTTAACTTAAACTTTAGAGGAAAATATTCTTTAATTTCAAAAGCTATTTCATTAGACATTTTAACAACTGAGTTTATAAAAAGTCAGCTGGAAATGACTTATTAACGACAGATAGTAGCTATGTTTACATGGAACACTTTTAATCCGACAGAAGGTCCAATCAGAATAAAAATGTCAAGTTTTTTTTTACAAATTGAAAAAAAGGATTATTGAGCATTTCAATGTTGAAAAGGTTAAAAAAAAAGAAAAGAAAATGCTTCTTCTAGCCCGTCAAAAGCATTACAATCATACTAAATCTGTCCATCGTGTAAATACAACTGACTGGATCACTTTATAGTTTCCATGTAAACATGTCAGCTGGAATTTCTGATCAGAATGATTTAATTCAGATAGATGAAACATTTGTCCATGTAAACGCAGCTACTGTCTACAGTCTCTTGCCATCAACAATAGAGTGTGACAAATACACTGATGAAGGCTTTAATGCCAGCCATGCCCAAAGTGCTGGAACTCAAAGGGATAATTAACTTGACATTGCGTATGTAAGAGGCTGATAACCAATAAAAGGTTAGATAACAGAAATGTTGTCGTTTTTTTCCTCCCTTGCTGCATGTCAGAGACGTAACATCTCTAGTTCTTCCAAAACTGTTAAGTAATATTTTCTAGATCAGCGTGTACACTCTGAAGTCATATTCCCTGGACACAAAGATACACAAATTGCTTTTACTGGAATTTGCCCCAAATGAGACTGTGTGTGAAAATTTTTCCTTGTCTCAATCAGTACAAACACTAACTCTAGAGGCAAGAGTTATCCTCACTGGAATCAGATTGAAGTCTGCACTGCTGAATCTGTGGGTTTTAATAGAGCCTCGTGTGGAATCAGACTTTCCTTCTGTTGCTCAGAGAGATATTTTTAGTCTCACAGTGGCACTTCTGCTTAAGAGAAGCACAGAAAGTAAATTTGTTAGATTTAAATGTATTTGTCAGAGACTTTTGATAAAAGGATAATTCCAATTCACAGGCAGAGCGCTGGTCGCACAAAACTTATAACCATGCTGGTTCTCAGTTACATTCATATGTTTTGCAAGAAAAGTTGGGGTGAAAAATATTAGAGGGGGTGGATTGGAAGTCGGCATTCCAGCTGGACTGAAGTAGAGCAGAGGTTGCATGGGTAAAGAGCATGGGTGGAGGTGTGGGTGTTGCGGTGGCGGTAGTGCAGGGGTGTAGCAGAGTAAAGAGTAAAGAGCAGTTCCTGATTCCACAGCCCTGAGCTCACCTCCTTTGCGCCTGCTGCCAGCCACTCCTTTTCTCCTTCACACCCTGCTTTTCCTTCTCCTCCCACTCACCCCTCCACCATGTCTCTCCATCTGAGGTGTTAACTCCTTGTTGGGCTGCTCCAGAGCCACTGGCATCAATATTAGTTTTCAAGGAAGCTTGAGGGAAGAAGTGGACATGCAGCTCTTACTGGAAGTAAAGGTGTGTATGTGTGTGTTACAGGAAGGATAAAAAATGAGTCAGTCTTCAAATGTTTGTATCCATTTGCAACACCTTATAATCTTCCTGGCATTTAACTGTAACCTTGCATGACGGACATAGCACACACACAAAAACAATCAATGACATATAGGTCATAACACAAGATGAGATAGGGACTAGTGGAGAGGAGCTCTGGAATGATCATGCTTGTGTTTAACCCATAAAAACTGGGTTTAGTCAAGCTTCTCCAAATTATAAATGTGGACTATTTGAGCATTTTAAACAATAGCTAATTAGTGATAAAGCCAATGGTTACAGTACTGTCCCACCGAATATCTAAGACTTGTCCACAAAAGAGCAGTATTTTATTGAATAATAGGATGCATTAAGCCAGACTGACAAGTGAATACAAGAATAACACAGAGCAGGAAATAGTGACATGCATGTTGAACAGTATGTCATGCAGGAGATTTAGCATCCTAATATGGATGGGTTTGGGTGAGGAGGTGGATATGCAGGAAGCATCTTGCAAAAGACAGCACCTGGAATGAACAGGGTTGGGCTTGGCAGATGCATTAGATCACTATGTGCCTTACTTCTGCTCTTACACTACTCACAAACGGAATCTGTGAGTGGTTGGGTGAGTGTGGCATTACACAACACAAACTATAGACGGTGACATTTTAAATGTGCTGACTGTCCTCAGGTAGCTAACGCATGGGTGACGTGTGGAAAAAGATGACCTTATGATAGAAATACTGCTAAGCCTCCCTCCAGTTCTTGTGCCTTTAGTTCTCCTTTCTTGCCCCTGTCTTTTGTTTTTTTCTGTCCCTCCTATCCTGCCAGTGCTACCTTGTTCCCTCTTTTTAAGGAAATAAACAACTTATACAGCTGCATATTGTCCTTTAGCTGGGAGAGCAATATAAAGATATACTAGGCTGCATTTATTTATCAATTAATCTGGGTTATGCCTCCTTAGCATTCATGCTGAAGAATCAGGTAGCACATGATTAAGAGTGCTATTACAGTTTGACAGCTGCTGTCCCAACCATGTCACTGAAAAATTCCCCAAATTATAGAAAATGTGCAAGTGCAATTACCTAAGAAAGGCTAGACGACCAATAGAAATTTCATACATAAAGCATAGCATTCAGCTGCTCTTACGTGCCTTTATTTTCTGTGGTGGGTAAAATGAAGCAGGGGTTTGTGAATCTGTGAGTGCGCTTCTGTGTTGTTGAGTTTGCAGGGCTGCAGTCCACACGTAGAATAGAGGATGTCAGTGTAAACACAGCCAGTCAGTGCAAAGGAATGTATGAGGCACGCAATAAACCATAGGAACAAAGTCCAAAAGAGGAAGGGAGGGGTGACAAGAGGAAGGAAGGGGGAGGAAGATGGAGTGCAGCAGAGGGGGTAAAGAGAAATTTTGGTATATGTATGTGATGAGAAGAGGGAAGTCGGCTGCAAGATGATGTGAGAAGTTGAGAAAAAGAGTGGGAGAGGAAACAGATCCTGAGGACTTGGTGGAGAAAATAAAAGTGGTGTTAAAATGCTTAAAGGAGAGAAAATAAATTACTGGGGGAAGAGAAAATGGGGACTTAGACAAGAAGAGGAAGATAAGTGAAGACCTACTGAGGTACCCTTAGGGGTAGAGAGAGAGACAATGAAAGGATGAAAAAGGACTAAAGGAATAGAGACCAGAGAAGAGGAAGGAAGTTGAGGGCGGGTGCAAACCAAAAAAGGGTACCTCATCCTGGAGGCAAAGAGATGGAAAGGGAGGGGTGAGATGGTAGAAAAAGAGGGTGAAAAGATGAGGGAGGGTCGATGGAAGGTGGAGGTAGATCATTCATTTGGAGTAGGGTGGCGTGAGGAAAAGCCATGTGAAACTTCAAAGGCTTTGAAGGCCTTGACAGAGAGACAGGTCAGAGTTCTGTAATCCAAAGAGAGGTTATGGGGGCCGGTTCCTGGTGCTGCTGAAACTAATTTAACCAGAGGGCCCCAGCAGCTCCCTAGAGGAAGCAGGTCGTAACCAGAGGAGCTGTGAGTGACAAAGTGCAGGGAGTTACAGGCAGAGAAAGGCTCTATCACACACAAAGAAAAGTATTTCTCTACCTCTCACTAGTCTGACAAATGTTTCTTATAAATATGTAATAAACACTGCTTCTGTTCACATGAAAATTTACTAATCCATACTTATGTGGAAATAAGATTAGTGATATATAAATATAAATTGTTTCTTTTGCCAATATAATTGAAAAAGAGTTATATTTGTCTTCTATCATGTCTTTTTACACTTTCCTTGGCTACGGTAAAGAGGTAAATGTCTTCATCATTACAAAGACTAACTGACATGAGGGGAAAAGGGAGGGGCTTGTCACATGTCAGAACACCCAGTAACACACTACTCACGGTCAGGGAAAGTTGAGGTTTTTTGTTTAAGCAATTATGTTTTACAGTCACCCACATTGAATTCCTTCTTTGCTGACACATATGGAATTACTGCACTGGCTCCAAACCACCCTAAATGACAGAAGACTGTAAAATACGGGTAGGCTCTGTGAAAGGAGACACTGTGGTGATGAAGCTTTAACGCTTGGTGCTAGCCAACTGATCAACAGCACAAAAGGCACTTAACAAGTTTAATGTATATCATAGTATATACAGTACTGTATATTTTGTGTCAGGATCCTTATGTGCTAAAGTGTGAGCTGATGTCAGGCCATGAAAAATTAATAGTCCTGTACTAATCACAAAAAAATGCTCTGATCTCATCCACATTCTTGCCCGCCTGCCCTCAAAATACCGTCTGTATACTGTGTAAATGTAAACAAGTGGGAGTGGACACAGCTTTTAGACAGGAACAACAGGACAAGAGGAGATGTTATGGTTTGACTCACAGGGGCAGTTACTGCAAAACCAGTGGAACGTCTTCTTAAAGAAAAGAAAAGGAATTAAAATGGTGGGCAGCAAAGAAGCTGTGGGCGTCTGAGGTTTTGTTAGATAAAAACACAGGAAGTGTAATTAAAACTTATAAATAAGAAAGTGGTGCAAGATTGTAGGAGAGCCTGTATGAGTAACAGAGTGTTTAGCTAGGTTTTTGTTGTACATGAGGATGCACATGCTGTCCTTACTCTGTGTGGGCTCTGGGTGCTGGTTTGTTTACTGTCATCTACCAAAGATTTTTAAGCACTTCTGTCTACACAAGTCAAAGAACAGTACATACACACATGCACATACCCACTCTTTCTTCCTCTCATGCATACAGTTATAGATATTTTTACAATCACAACACTGAGTCGGCAGTGTTTCTACAGCAAGAAGATTCATGCTTGATTCTGGTCTGCTTGGGCCTTTCTCATTGTTCTTTATGTTTTTCTGGGAGATATTCTTCAGAATGTCTATAGCTAGGTTAGGCAGCTGAGCGTTATCAAGGATGGTCGTCTTTCTTGCCATGTTAACCCTAAGATAGACTGTCGACCCATCTAGGGATGCACCTACAACCCTCTGCTTGATAAAGCAGGGTGCTAATCAATGACTGAAGGTACAACAGGCTACAGCAGACATGCTAAAGAATCATTTAGGAAAACACTGATACTGGTGTTTTATAAGGCTTTCTTTGTATGTCTTAGGTATAACATCATCATAAATAATCTAAAAAAAAACATCCTAAATAATATTTTTGCTGTAACTATGGGTAGGGTTAGGGTATATGGGTAAAAAAAAAAAAGCCCAGATTAGGCACAACAGAGTCTATGCTCTAAAGTTTACTTGCCTACACACTGGCCTTCTTTTAATAGACAACAGAGTATGTACACATGCAATTAAACAACCAAGTGTGAAGTTGTGACTTAAACAAACTGATATTTTCTGAAGCCAAACTCCAGTAGCTGTTAATCCCCTAAAACCTCATCTGTGTTACTCAAAATGTTTCATCTTATAGTTTATTAACATAGAAAAAACAAATGGCGAAAGGTTTGACTTTACATCGTTTTCTTTGTAAAGGGTGATCTATAAATATGCTAATCTGGTTTACCAGTAGCCACTAGCACTCAGTTCCTTAGCCAACCTGGACCACATCGCCCAGCAGCTAGCCCTCAGTCCCAAAGTGAATGCCACTTTTTAAAAAACGTTTTTGTTTATTTGGATAGGACAGTGCAAATTAATGAATGTACAATGTATTGTCATAAATATGCACAACACTAATTTCTCTCCACCACCCAAGAACCAATAACACTGTACAACCCAACCCACAAGAGGTCAGGATTGGTTCCTCCAATCTCGAGGAACATAGGACATACGCTGTCTCGTGTTTCTAAAACTGTAGGAAGTGCACTGGAGTCCCCAAGAAGAAGTCACCAGCCAATGATGCAAATTTGTCCCCCTGCCACCCACCAACTTTATAAAAAAAAAGAAAAAGAAAAAGAATTGAAAAAAACTGATGAAAATATAATTTTCAACTGAGGGGGACTGATGCAGAAACTAAGATTAAAATTTTACTTTAAAAACATAAAGCTTGTCAAATAACAACAGTCCAGGAACATGTCTATAAGAATGTAGGTAGTTGTGGTGCCCCAAATATATCCAGGGATCATGTACAGTTATCTATATAAAAATAAGAACCTGGGGATCTCTAAAGGCAATTTAATGGGTTAAATAAATCAGGTAAATAATGAACAAATGAATGAAAGAACAAACAAATAAATTAACTTAATTTTATTTTATTTACGATATTAATTTAGTTATATGAAATCATAATACACAATAGAAACAACTAAGACTTCTGTAGAAAGCCATGGCATTTTCCTCCTTCTTTTTATAGTATCTGTTATCTTGAGTGAAATCTCTTGAACCTGCCTGTGACGTACAGCTACATATACAGACATGCAAATGTTGGACTGATGGCTTATTTCTTCAGTGCATGAAGAAGTGCTCTGATAAGTTTTACAAAGAAGTACTGCACCTTTGAAAAGAATCAATAGGGATGTGTCGACCTCATTTCAGTGATGCACACGCAGCACAATAGACCTGAGGTGAAAATAAGTGTTTACCTAGGGAAATGGAAATGCTAAAAAATGATCATGGTGGTAGATAAGGCATAATGAGCATTCCCTTGGTGGAGATTAAAGTGGACATGATAAATCCCAAACTCCTCTGCTCCACCTTAATGGAGAGAAGCTGGAATATCTCTGAAAAGTGCAGAGCTCATGCAGACCCAAAGGTCCTGGGTGACCTAGTTAGTGAGTCCCTGTGGTGGGTTTTAGCAGTTCATCTGACAGGCTTGCCTCGCATGTGAGCTCCGTTTTTAGCTACTTCACTTCCTATCTGACTCTAACACAGCTACTCACTACACTGTGTCTCTGGCCGCTGCCTCCCACTCCTAGTTTCACTGCGCAGGTGACAGGGGTTGCGTGTGCAACGATCAGTCCGGCTCACCTTTTAGCTTTTAGTTGCGCTTCTGTATGTGCATTTGCAAATATGTGTGGGCTTTTCATGCATACCAGGTTTCTGCTTAAGGTGAGGGTAATTCTAAGAATTGTGTATTCAGGAAGAGCACTGAGGTCTCGACTGGGCAGGTGACTGTGTTTGTGTCTATGTGTGAGTTTCACCAATGAGATCATCAGATGACAACTGTGGGGGCCTGAATGTCACCACGGGGAGAGCTGTCATAAGGAAAAAACACCATCTCTTGCAATAAAACGTGACAAGTTTGTTGTCTCTCTCTTCTCTATGCTCTGCCTCTTGTTGCTGTACAATAAGCTGCTCTCAAAAGCATGGAACAGATTCTCTCTTTCTTTCTTTCTTTCTTTCTTTCTTTCTTTCTTTCTTTCTTTCTTTCTTTCTTTCTTTCTTTCTTTCT
>JBAMHW010000016.1:23180580-23193953 GCA_037177495.1 Rhadinocentrus ornatus | reverse complement strand
CTTTCTTTCTTTCTTTCTTTCTTTCTTTCTTTCTTTCTTTCTTTCTTTCTTTCTTTCTTTCTTTCTTTCTTTTTTTCATTCTTTCTTTCTTTCTTTCTTTCTTTCTTTTGCCCATTGATTAGTGCAATTTAAAGCACAAATTGATTCCATTGTACAAAGTAAATATACACAATGATACACAGTAAAAATGTCTAATTGTCCATAGTGCTGCAAGAAAACATTGTGTTATGTGGTGGTAGCAAGTTTAAAAGGCTAGGCGTATTGGTATATCACGCTACATGTAGCACATTGTCTTCCATGAGAAATGCAGAGGTGAAAGTGCGAGTGGGTAGAGGCAGCTGTCAATTGTGGGATGTGATGAATGACAGTTGGTAAGGGGAGGGGTCATCCAAGAGCTTGTCGTGACTCTCATCCTGACCTGTCCAATGACCAGCAGAGTGGGAGGAAGAAAGAGAAAGGAAGACAGATAAGCTGGCCTAATGTGAAGAAAGGAAAAAGGGACGAGAGAAAAAGGAACAAACAAAGAACGTAGGTCGACCTGTTTTAATTTTTCTCTGAAGCACAACGAAGGACGTGGCAGGAGGGGTAGGTGGGTGTCGAAACGGGAATGAAGCATCATCTATTTGTCATCTATATTTCTCACTCTCACCCCGCTATCTTTTCTCCATCCATTTTTCCTCTTTCCACGCCTCTGTCCTGCTGTTTCTGGCTTCTCGTGGGAGGGTGAAGGCAAATAAACAAAGGAGAATGTTTATTTCTGCCAGTGGGGAATAACAGTGCATTATTAACCTTGTATTACCTTGCCTTGGGTTACATCAGCCCACTAATTCATTACAGAAAACACAGTGTAATGATTTCTTCTACTTTGGTTATGTCTGTGTGACACAGAGGCAGAATCTCCTCCATCCATTCCAACACAACAAAACACACACTTGGACCAAATGTGGTCACATATGTAGGCAAAAAATTTCAGGGTTGTGTGTAGAAACGTTGACACAGATGCAGACACAAACAACAACAAAATAAATGTAATCACTTAGATCCACGGAGGATGTCTTAGGACACAGAAAGAGGCAGATTCACACACGAACACACAAATGCTTACACCGATTATTAGCCTCCAGTGCCAGATGTGCCACCCACACACATCCACGCAAGGCCTCATCGTTTGTCCTCAACAATCACAGGAAGTTAGTCAGTGTTGCTTGTAATCTCCCCATGGAAGTTGTTTTCCACCAAATGTGCACCATACAGCGCATATAAATATAAAACAACCATCATCTGTTTTTTACAGAATAAATTAATTTGATCACTTGAAATGTTTAATCCATAAAGACTGGATAGAAGCTTTTCTTTCCGCAGATGGTATCCCTGTTATAATATTTTGTTTCACTTTAAATATTGCTGTCATCAGTTTAATTTCAAGTTTATGTTCAGGTTTTTGCCTCCCTGTTTGGGAAGAATAGCCACAAGCCAGTTAAAGACATGGATTATTAACATTGGCATAACATGAAATGAGTAACAAATAAAGTCAAATTATGCTGTGTGTTATTATTAAGTCACTTCACACAATTTATGTTGAGAGAAGACATCCTGTCCTGAACTTTTACTGAAATCCTAACCATTGCACAATTAACCATTAAAGTAAAAGGTGTAGAAAATACATGAGAAATATGTTAAAGTAGAATGCTATTCATAGGCAATGCCATACGGTCACAGACACATCTGTTACACCATAGGTTATTCAATAGCAAAACAAAGCTTCATATTTACTGAAATAATCCTAAACCTCGGTATAAAACAAGATCTGGGTGATTTTTATTCTCTCTTTTAGCAGATTTAAGCTCTGGTGTGTGGTGGATGTTTCCAAGTCTGTGTCTCTCACACATAAACACTTCCTTTGAGCTGTTGTATCATGCAAAACCACTATAGATAGATCACATGAGTACAGTGTGAACAAAGGTTTGCTCATAGCTTGATATTTTCATGCATACAAGTTGGTGTCTTTAATCTTTTTGCCAACTTTATGACCCAGTTGTTTATCTTGTAAATTGTTGATCCCCTCTGGAGAGTTTTATACCCACCTCAGATTCAATCAGTTCAGTTCAACTCTGAGTCATGTTGCCTCATCTGTATGAAAAATAAATAATTTTTAACCAAGGATGCTGAAGAGTCTAATCTAGTATTTAATGTGACAATATGATATAAAACTTAAAATAAATAATAAAAAAGGAAAAAGTTTTCTTGTTTTCCCCTGATTGTAGAGACACTGTAAAGACAGGAAATATAATAAAGATCCATCAGGTTGAAACCAAACTGCAGACTTTTCAGGCATGTGCACTTTATTGTGCTTAAATGCAGTTTAGTTGTGTTTAAATATATCTTATTACATATTTAGACAATGAGTATTTCTACATTATCTCAAAAGTAAGAGAGCAAGGCACCAGAGTCTGGATGAAAACGCTATAACACAACAATCTGGCAGAGCTAAAACATTATTCTACCTGTCACAGTGTCACCTAGGAAATGTATTTCTGATTAGGAAGACAACTAAACAAACCACCCTCCTCCAGTTTGTGTTTCTGATTTACATTTCCTCCTCTTCAACATGTCACTGCCAAAAACGTCCAAACCAACTAACCTCACGAGTCAAGTGTTTCCAAAAACATAAGTAAAACACTCTGCCCACACATTTTTTTTCCTGCAAACTCCCCAATTTAAAATGACTGCGGAGAAAAATCTGACAAGCCATCCATGTGACCACTGAGGAAAGATGAAGAGAGAGATGACAGATTTCAGTTTTATCTTTACACTTGGGTCTCTGTGGGTTAAATGGGAGAGGTGGTGTAGTAAGACAGGTTGGAGATGTTTAAAAAGGGAAAAAAAGGGAATAAAAAAGAGCTGCACCAAGCTGAGACTCAGTGGTATGTCTGACATTCTGAAACAAACACACATACACAGACACATGCATGCATGATCTGGGTGTGTACCTGCTCCTCTTCAGACGGCTTCATACAGAGGTGATAATTAGCTCATGGCCCATGCCTGTTGACTCAACACCTCAACTTCACAATGGCACAAGACCACGTCAATAGAATGGCTTTGTTAAAAAGCATGAGCAGCCTGTTAGTCTCACAGCCAGGGCTTTTGTGAAGTGTGTGTGCAGATGGGTGCACGCTAACATGCAGTTGTACTTGTGCGCGCCTGCTTAAACTCAAGCCTCGCTGAGATTTGCACCTCCCTCCACGTGGTGTCTCCTCACCTCTGACCCAGTCTGGAGGTGGTGAGGCTGAAGCTACTACCTTCAGGGGATTCACTGAGTAATAGTGCAGGCTGCTGGGCACAAAGCTGATGTCCACGCTGCAAGAGCACAGACGGAAGCACACCAACAGAAGCTCCCACACATGGGTTACAGACAAAGAGGCATGCATCTCCTCTCTATCCCATCTTCTCCCCACCCTCCATGCATGCATGGAGAGTGAAAAAGAAACAAAGAGAGGAGGCAGCATCGATTTCTGCTTTATCGTTTCAGAAAACCTGTTTTCTTGGTGAAATCTGACGCTGAATTATTAATATCATCATTAAAATTTTATGCCTTTCTCTTGTTGGAAAACTTGAAGTTCCTGAGTGAAGAGGCTCTGCATAACCTCCTGAACACATAGCGGTGCTGCTGCAGCTCCACCACCTCCACACGCATGTATGTCTGTCTGTCTTTCACCTCCTGGCACTCCCTCCATCCTCTCTGGCCTGTGTGGGAGTGTGTGTGTGCTGGAGAAATAGGAGGGGAACAGAGATAGAGAGGGAGAATTAGATCATGTAATGAGAGCTGCTGGCAGTGTGACTAAATTGGCTAACTATAGCTAACAACATTACACACTGTCCATCTGGGGCCTAGCCTGTCCTCCCTGCTCTTCTTTGTAAGGCCCACTGGTAAATTCAGTCATGTAAAGGACTCCCAAGGCCTTCCCCTGGAGAGTAAAATAAAGAGCAAGCCATGCAATAAGCTTCCTTAATGTTTGATGGAAATTTGGCAAACTCAAACTGAAAAGGAATACTGAGATTTACAGCTTCCCTGACCCCTGCCAATATCTCCACTGTGGCTAAAAAGTCTAATTTATATTCTCATAATTCATTAAAAAGTATTTGTATTTTGATCATTACTATTTATGTATACCTCCGTTTCTGATGTTTCATCTCCACACATCTTTCCTTACTTTTGATAAGTAATTAAAATACACCGCCAACACACTTTGCTTTATGAAGTCTGTTAAATCCGCTACCCCTCTGCAGCGACTACCGGCTGTCTCTCTGTGTCCACAACTGGCAGTTCGCCTGAGTAGGAGGCCAGCGCCAGGCAATCTGTGTTCCAGCACCTTTGCTGACCTGGCAGCTGCTGGACACCATGTGGGCCCAAGAATGTGGGCACTGGGCAGGTGCAACGACGGAGGCGAGGATAGAGGGATGTTGCGGGAAAAGAAGAAAGACAGAAGGAACAGAAGATGATTTCTGGCTGCCTTCGTCCTGAAAGTTGCAGAAAAGTACTTCATCAAAGAATCTGGATTGGGAACTTATTCTGAGCACATAGGTAGTTGTGAAAGTAATTCTTTAAAATCTCTAGGAATTTCTTATTCTAATGATGTAGAAGATGAGGTGATAGAAGTACAGAAGGTCAGCATAGGCATGAGTACATAGCAGGAGAGAAGTTATGAGGGCAACGAAGAGATAGAAAGTAAAAGAGGGAAGAGAATGAAACAGAGGGGATAATGGCCAAAGAGTAATAGCACAAGGCTCCCAGGCAAAGATGAAATATTTGCAATTCCACTGGGTGCCTGGACTGCAGGCTTTCACTCCATTTGTATGGAAATGAGTTTGTCTTTCTTTTTCTGGGTGTAGAAGGGACCAAAGGGAGGGAGAATAGGATGGAGACTGAGGGAAGGTGAACAAACTGACTGTCAAAGATATTGTGATTCCTGCCAATGCTGCTGGAAGGCTGGGACCCAGGTTGTTTCTCTGCTGCACATATGGATGAAATAAATCTATGTGTTTATGACAGATTGATCTATGCACCTGCAGCACTGGGAGACAGTTTGCTTCTTAAAGCCCTTTGTCTGTTATTGACAATGTATCTCACCAAACTCTATCTCTGCTCTCACTCTCTATTACTATTTGTGCCATCCTCCAGCCCAGGCCCCACAGCTGGGATCACTCTGATCCAGGGCCCAGGCCTGCATTCTGCCAGATAATTAGCAGATGTTGTGGAAGGCCTCTGCTTAGCTATTTTCAGCTGCTCCAGAGTGTCTGCACATATCAGCCGCATGTGTGAACACTGTGCGTGTTGAGTGATGCCGACACTCATGTATTCATGGCCAGCAACCGCGGGTGAACAGGAGAAGACATTTCATCTTTGAAACCCTCCACTTCCCTCTGTTTCTGTTACCCCCCTTGACTCCTTTCCCGCTCCTCCACCACCCTCCTTTCCCTTCCTTTCTGAGTCACAGCCGCCAGCCACAAGTCTGCGTAGGACTGAGTCATGCTTCAGCTCTCGTGAGATGGACCCTGCTGTCTGTGAAACCACAGACATGAGATATGAGAAATGGGAAATGAGAAAAAAAACCTGACACAAACACTCACAAATACACACAGTGAGATTTATGATTTATATACGAGTAGCATTCTGTAATAAAAAAAAAAGCCTAGAGCCAAACTGCAACACCTGTTTTCCACAGACCGTTGGATCCTGTGACTATCCCACAGTGACTAAGTTCATTTTTAGGCAACAGTGTGATGACACTTTAAAGTTAAGCTTACTCTGCATGCTTAATAATCACTTGCCATGTCTTACAGATACCAGATTTGCACGAATACACAGAATTGGGGAAAGAACTGGTTTGTTTATGACATTGTGTGTACAAGTCATTTAATCCATGCTAAAGAATTATTATTCTTACTGAAGATGCACTACAGAACTTTTGCAGATTTTCTCAGTGACGTGCCTCTATTGACGGCTAATTCAGCCTCCATTTTGGATCCTAGCTGTATTGTGAGCTCTCTTCAGCCAGTAAAAGACTCTTATTTTGACTCTTGTTTTATCTTTTGCTCTGTCCCTTTTTTCTTTTCACTCTTCTTCCGATGTACAGTAATTTACCATGCAAAAGACACAAGCAGACATAAGTAGGATCTACTGCCAACACACCGAACTCTGTTTAAATGATTAATTTATTATTTAAATGCATCCCATTTTCACTCTTTAAAGATAATTCTGATTTATTGCAATATTATTACAATGTTCTGTTTGATTTCTAATAAATAAAGCTTGGATCCCTTGAAATACAGATGAGTTCCCCTGAAAATGCTCTCCTGAAACACTAAGAGGGAGCTTAACTTTCAGGTAATATTTTCCATTCGATTCCTGGTGTTTCTTAAATCAAAAGAATGTCAACACTACATGTCAGTCATTTATTGCATTACGTTTCCCAAACACATTTCTTTAGTATTTGAGATGATTTTGCATTGATTCCTTCTTTGACCATGATGGGTGGCATCACTGCACTCTATTTATTGGATTTATGTAGCCACCCATGTCACTAATTTGTGGTATGTTATTGAAAGTGTCAGTAGCAATAGCAAGTGACCACTTATTTGATTGTCTTTTGTTTTTGTCAAAATAACTTTCAACCCTTATGCCATCTGCGGGTAAAGTAAGGTAAATATCAGGAAAATGAAGAGATGGACATTAAACAGCAAAGCAACAGAGAAAGACAGTAATAAACAATGAAGACTTCAAACTGAAAACAGCTGCTTTATTTGACTGTTTGGTTTATTAGTTAATTATTATTCAGCTGTTTTATTCAAGTGATATTTTCTAGAAGGTACGTGTGTGATGTGAAAATGTTAGACGACATGTGTATTAGCTCTGTTGCTTTTTGTTTGCTTTAATAGAAATTAATTTTATTATGTTATTTACCTTATATGAGATGTTACTGATTGTATCAGCTGCATGCAGTAGTATGACTGTTTTACTGCCATGCACTAATATGCATGCTTGTGCACATGATTTGGGAAGGCACAAAAACTATAGCTCCCTCAAAAGCCGCTGTATAATTCGTACCCTGACTGGGGCAATTTGAATGGCTTGATGACCACTACTTTTTGTTCCTCAGAAGTGAGATTGATGCTTTTTCTCCCTCAAAAGTTGTACCGGTGTGAAACTCAAATTCCAAAAATAGTTTGTTTGAACCAATGTGAGTTTATGGGGTCCTCCCCATCTCAGGTCCTCACTATCTCAGGTCCTTGTTTTCAGTAGCTTGGCTTGCCAAACACACATCTGGATTCTCCAAAGTGAGCATGCTCCAACCACTGCTTACTGCAGCTAATATACAGACTGATTTAAAGTGCTTCACACAATACCACATTGAGGAAAAAATGATCAAAACAATCTGATGAGCTTCATCAGCCTTCATAGGAACATTAGCAAGCAGGACAGGTTTTTCAGCATTAGCTAACATTAACCACCATACGTGACCAAATTAGCCTTTGACAGCAAAATGCACCTTGTTTGCTTGTTAAAAGTTAATTTAACTATAAATTTAACTGTAAGAGGAACAATTCATCATTTGTTCGTTCTCACTTTAAATCCACATTATGTCAACTACAGTATGTTTAGTGATTTTTTTTTTTCCTCAGCTTTTATTGTCTGGCATGTGTATAGTCTCATAGACCAGAATGCATTCAGTGTTCTGTTGTGTTATGTTGCTGATGATTCATTGCTGTTATAACACCCTCAGCATATCTCTCCGACACCCACAGAGACCCGCCATGCATTTGTTTGCGTGCACACTTTACCATTGTAATACTTTGTGTGTATTGCAATCCAGAGGTTCTGGTCCAACGTTAGCAGAAAGCTGGAAATTGTCATGTGGTAATACGGATTGAAACGGTTGTTTTTGTTAGGAGACTAATACTAGAAAGGTTTAAGGCCATAAAGCTGTGACTATGCACGGTATCACTTCCAAAGCAGTAACTTGGGAAGCTTTTCAAACATGAGATCAAAGAACTTCACCTCGCTAATTTAAATGCAGGGCAGCTCAACTTTCTGATGCCGCTGCTCCAGCATAAGAGGATTAGTGATCCGACTTGTTAAACTACAACAAAACCACAATAACTAAGGATCAGAACGTTGAAACCAAGTTTGAAGTATGGAGAGAGGCATCCATGTATGAAACAAATAGATTGGGAAAGCTTGGAAGGATTCCTGACACTTATTTCAAGATGCTGGAGGTTTTGAGGTCTGCAGTCTGTTTCACATTTACATTTTGTATATGTAGATGTGGACTTAAGGAATGAAATTGCATTTCTTGCATTTACTTTAAACTTAAATACCTGAATATGTTTCTGCTTCCTCATCCACTCATCAGATCCAATTTCAAGAAAATTTCCCTCATCATCATTGGTCAGGGACCTTGCCCTTCGGGGTCAGCTGCTTCTACCAGCCGGCACCCCATTTCCACTGTTTCTGCAGCCCCTCCATCACCCTGCGCTCTGGCCAAAGGCCTGTGGCGATGGTCAAGAAGCATTGATCAACCAGAGGTGATAGTTCACACGGGGGCAGCATTTCCAGGGGTGAAGGGTCAAAGCTGAGCAGGTCAAGTGATATTGAATGTGCCCGCCTTGTCGCCAGGAGCTGTGAAGGTCAACTGGGCCCAGTTCATTCCGTGACCCTGGCTGGTCAATAGCTCCTCACGTCCATCAATTGAACTCTGATTCATCATTAAAGTTTCTAATTCTCAGTCTGTTTATATTATTACCTTGAAGACAGCGGAACGGCCATCCAGATGCACAGGACATTCCCCAGGATTGATTTTGGATGGAAATCATCTCGGCTTGCAGGCAGAGGCCTGTCTAGGGATTGGTCCTTATCAATAGTGAACAATGGTTGCTGATTGGGTGTTGTTTGAGAGTATTCTCTGTCCAGCTAAACTTCACAGCTCATCAGCTGGGTCAGGAGGCCAATTGCAGATTTTGCATGGATAGATATTTTTTATCAAATACTTTGGATTTCCAGCTAATGTGAGGGCAGAAAGAAATTATTCATGTATAACTGTTGTTCTTTTTCACATGGTTATGTACATTTTATGTTGAAAGATCTGGTCCTAGATGGCTTTATGTTAGTTTAACTCAAACCAGCTTTTTAATGGGTTTATATTTTGGGATCTATTCCCTAGACTTCCACAAAGAGCTATAGACAGTCATACACATATTAGTAATGGATGCTGACATAAATGTTAGCTTTGCTACAGATCAGGAAAGACAAGACAGATCATAAGCATATAGGACGGGAATGTGGGAGGGTACATTTGTGAATTAAAATTTTTTTTTTTTTTGCTGAGGACATTTCTCCAGATTTTCCCCCAGTATTCTTTCTTTTAAATCTTTGTTCATTTCTACTCCTGCCCCCCTCTTACCTCTTTCTCCCGCTCTGCCTGTCATTGCGAGGTGTGTGTAGGCAGCATTGTGATAGGAATAGATGTTCCCCCTAAGCGAGACCTGCAAGAGCCATTTGAAAAAATCAGCTTAATGGAGAACAGTAGGTAAGGAGTGGGCAGCTTGTACTTTTTTCTTTCAGCCTTTTTTTCTATTTTTTTCTCTGCTGCTCCCACTGTCTGTCATTTGCTGGAGATCTGTGTCTTTTGTGCTCTCCTCTCCCTTTCTGTTTTGTTTCCCTCTCTGTGCCCTTATTTTCACCCCCGTCTTCGACTAGAGCTTGTCTTCCTCCACTCCAAATGTTTCTCTCTCAGGTGGCTCATCTCCCCTATCTTCCCTGTACCTCATCCTCACCTGCCACACTCCCAGCCTGCCCTCTCTCTGTCTATATCTGTGTCTATCTTGCGCACTCTCCACCCCCTCTCTTTGCTCTGTTTTTCTTTCACTTTTCTTTCCTTTATCCGGGCGCACATTCCTCTCCTCCCACACTTGAAATCTCACTAAATGATTCCAAGTGTCTGGGCCCCGTGCCTCCCTGAGCTGGCAGCACAGCCACCACATACACAAGTACAGTTACACCCACAAAAAAGATGTACGTAAGCACAAACTAGTCTCATTCATGGAGGCTGCAGAAAGGGACTAACAATGTAAACAAAAGCCAGACATATGGGAGGTCTTTTTGTTGAATTCTGTGATTAGAAACCCAGTTATTCATTTTTCAGTTTTTCTATCCACCCAACAAAGATTAAAAGTTTTTGTGTTCAAATTTCACACAACATACAATCATTACAAGCAGGTTTTGTGTCTGCAGTTTATTAGTGGTTGCAAAATTTGGGTTTTTAAAATAGACATACCTGCAACAGCATGCACATGTGAGTGTTCTACTGATGTCTAATGTTGAGTCACACAGCTCTTTACCAGAAGAAGAGACAAAATGACTAATCAAATAACAACAGTAGTTAGGCTGTACATCTGCCGACTTTCTCACCTTTGCTCACCTTTGAGCTGGTCAATCAAGCTGTGAAATGGCAGTGGAAGTGAGATTGTTGGTTTCAGAAGGTTACAGAAGCTAATGACATCTAATGTCAGAAAACTATGAGGGGGGGGGGGGGTGTTTCAAAACTACTGACCTTTTGATAAACAGCGTTAAGAGAATACAGTCTTATGCAGATGCAGAATTAACATGCTGACACTTTTGAGATTTACTACTTTACATGTTCTCCCACATGAATCACGATCATACACCTTTTTGTGTGTAGTTTGCATGTTCTCCCCACATATGCATGGTTTCTCTCTGGGTACTCTGGCTTCCTCCGACTGTCCAAAGACACACATGTTAGGTTAATTGGTCACTCTAAATTCTCCCTGGGAGTGTGTGTGTGTGTGTGTGTGTGTGTGAAATGTTGTTTGTCCCTATCTGTGTTGGCCCTGCGATGGACTGGTGACCTGCCTTTGTACCCTGCCTTTCACCTGTTAAAATGCTGGGATAGGCTCCAGCTTACCTGTGTCCCCTAATGGAAAAAGCGGTACAGAGAGAATGAAACCAGAAATGGTACAATAAAAAAATATTATTTCATTTATATTGCTCTGTGTAGAATGTAGAGGATAAGTTCAGTAGTTTCACCAGCGGAGGAAAGAAACTGCATCAGAATCTGCTCTGGCAGCAGATTCCTTTGTATCCTTTTCTATAGCAGAGTTCCTTATTGTGACTACCTACTCCACTTGTGGTCATATCACAATGATGGAAGACCTTCAGACTGTACTACTTAAATACCAATTAGATGTACTGTACTTTATTAATGTACCATGGCAAATGGAAATTTAGTGGATATGTATTTAATTATTTTTCTGACAGCATTTTCTTCTACCTTGTAGATATTTTGGTAACAAATATAAATTTTTTTCTTTTCTTACATGTTCAAAAAAGGCTAATGTATTCAAGGAAAATTATCAATTAAGCCCTTTCCCTGATATCAAAACTATTATTAGCCTGCATGGATACCACAGTAACATTAAAAAACTGCAACTCATCTTTACATGACAGACAAATGGTAAATCTGGGTATTTTCTTGATCAGGAACTTTGGTAAGGTTGTAAACCCCGACTTCTGCATTTTATGTCATACCTTATGTCCCAGATATGTAGCCCAGCAAGTAAAATCTTCTCTCTTTTTTTTTTTAAATCATTAACACATAAAACATAAATATTTACATAAATTTTACTGCTGACAACTGAGAACTGATTTGTTGTTCTTTACATGTTATGTTGTGTTGTGTAATGATTCTTTAAAGAATTAAATTTTTTACATAAAAAAAAATAAAATGAAAAAGCAAACATTAGGGCAGCCATATTTTATTTAATCACTTTGTATATTGACCAGAGGTTGATAAATTATTTGATTCCAAGTTCTGTCATGCCATTGATGATGTTCATCATGTCTATGATCAGCAAAGTGTATGAAAGGGAACACTACATACTGTGGACAGGAAGATTTAGCACAGCAAGCTCTCGCATCCATGGTACTATGGTATTATGACTTCTTAAAGTTTGTGGGGGATATGAGTAAGTTGTTGCAAATTTAATGATGTGTAACTCAGCAAGTTTTGCACTGAAATGCATAAAGAGCTCACTTCTGAGTTTCGATGTCAATTATAGACAATGGCATGGCGATAGTGGACAGGATCATGATTATGCACATTCTGAGAAAGAGAGATATACAGTATAAGTGAGTGTGTGAGCTAAACTGTGCAACACTGCTGTTATGGTTTCCAGGGGTACTGCTGTATTTGCTACATCTGGGTTCACATCTCCAAGCTCCCTGAAAACAGACTGAAATACAAACATAAAAGCAGCACACGGACAGTAAGCTCCATCTGTAAGCATATTTAACATAGAGCATAAATGAGGCTGAAGAATGATTCAAATACCTCGATCAACGGGAATCAAGATGAATTAGACACCTTGCCTTGAAGAGGAAAACCAGGACACCTTCCTGGAACCAGGCCTGAAAGGGGAGTCTGCTGGCAAGTGCCTGGTGGTTGAGCCATGGCCAAAAAAGCCACAGGTTGTACACTTCTACATGGGCTCACCCCCCTGCCACGAGGAAACTTGACATTGAGTTCATTGTGAACTCGGTGAACTGTATTTATCTACCAAGGGAAAATCAGCTGTCCAGTAGCTCATAAAAACAACTTCCATTCATCAACAATAATAAAGTACTATGAAAACAAACATGAGATTAAATAAAACAAGTCAAAATAGTCAAATAAAACAAGCACATTAAAAGATAAAAAAAAAGTTTCTATTATGAACAGTTTGAGTCTGTCACAATTTATTCTTTTTCAGATGCACAAGCTTCTTCAGTTCATTAAACATTTTTTCATGTTTTGGGTTTTTGTTTTTTAGATTTAATTTGCTCAACTAAATTGCTTGAAGTTATATTGGTTTGAAAATGAGAGTCAGCTAATATCAAGATATATTAAACTGCAAGTTTTCTTTTCATGGCAGTAATCAGTTTTTATCTGATTAAACATCACATTTTTCATTTGGTGACAAACTCGTGTTGGAATGAAACAGTAAATAATGATGAAATCATAATTCTTTTCTCCATTTTCTTTCACACTGCTGTTTTCTGCTGGCTGTTTCTGTAATCTATCAGACATCAATAATTCAGGCATGAAGTTGAAGATGAATTATTCACATGCTGATGTCAGACATAAATGCACCGTGCTCATGGTGTGGGCCTGCATCCCATTTTAAAATGAATCAAAGAGCAGGGGGCTACCTGTGCACCACAGTGTCAGCTCACATTCTAAGTATGGGGGGGGGGGGGGGGGGGGGGGGGGGGGGGGGGGGGGGGGGGGGGGGGGGGGGGGGGGGGGGGGGGGGGGGGG
>JBAMHW010000016.1:23153521-23166890 GCA_037177495.1 Rhadinocentrus ornatus | reverse complement strand
CAGGGAAAGCCTGTAATCGATCCGTCAACCTTCCGGTTGAAAGACAACTGCTCTTCCTCCTAAGCCACAGCCACCCATGAATG
This sequence comes from Rhadinocentrus ornatus, assembly GCA_037177495.1. Taxonomy (NCBI): domain Eukaryota; kingdom Metazoa; phylum Chordata; class Actinopteri; order Atheriniformes; family Melanotaeniidae; genus Rhadinocentrus; species Rhadinocentrus ornatus. The sequence goes on along the minus strand of JBAMHW010000016.1, from coordinate 23,166,807 downwards.
TATGTGTGACACTGAAGAAGAAGCTGAGAAAATAAAGAAGTTAACGTGTAATCCGGCACTCTGATCCCTATTCTACTACTGTTGCTGTTACCCTTTGGCTAACCACTCAGGAACACCACAATCTGGTGACGAGGATGGCGAGTGTTGTGCCCCCATCCTGCATTGCTTCTACCATCCACCGGACAACCTCTTATTCCGTTCAACATGTGGATGAAAATGTTCAACAGTTACCTACTTGCTATCCGCGCAGAGGGGGACGACTGGTCCGACAAGCAGAAACGTGCACTGCTCCTACACTGCCTGGGCACCGAAGGGTAACGGGTTTTCTATACACTTCAGAATGAAGGTACATGCTATGAATCAGAAGTAACTGCGCTGCACACGCATTTCAAACCAGCAATAAACGTTGTGGTAGAGTGGCACATGTTCAGACAAAGATTACAAAGACCGCATGAGACTGTTGCTGAATACGTGGGCGCTGTGAATTGGAGGTAACGTGAGTTTGCTGGAAATACAGATGAGATGATACGTGGCCAACTCGTCGAGCATGCTACCTGTCCAAGAATACGTGAGAAACTGTTGGTGCAGACCAAGGGAAACCTCACGCTGGATATGGCGGTTAAAATGGCGTGTCAGGTGAAAGCGGCGATAGGGCACGTGCAGACGCTCACAAATCAGCCCCGTACAAGTCCTCAATACAAAACCAAAGCGCTCATTCAAACCCAAACCCAGAAAAAATAATACTGCTGAGCACACTGCAGCAGCAAAACGGGACCGATGTTTCAAACGTGGATCATCATTTCATCTTGCAGATGCTCCAGCCTGTCCTGCCCACAGAGTGACCTGCAGAAACTGCAACAAAAAAGGACACTTCGCCCGTGTATGCAAGTCAGCACCCAAGTCCACGGTCAAGGTGGGGAAGTGGTTGTTTTCGAACTGAACACAATACTGATGCTACAAGATGGACAGTTAGACCACAAAATTACCTGTGCAGTGACCATAAATGCAAAATCTGCCTCTTGCTCTGCTGAACTAGTGGTAGATACAGGCTCTGCTGTGTCCATCATTTTCGAGTACTTATACAGGGAAAACTTCAGTGATGTGCCACTGCAGGAGCCACTAACAAGGTTGGTGACATACACTAAATCCAAAGTTCCAGTGCTAGGTTGCTTATCAACTACTACTGTATACAGCATGCAAACACTGCAGTACCAGCCACGCTGTATGTTGTGGAGTCAGGCACAGCGCTTCTGGGATTGGACTTATTCAGAGCACTGAGGCTCTCTATTGAACATAACCCTGTGCTCCCACATACAGCCTCCTCACCTGTAGTCACTTCACCTGCAGCTCCTGTAGCAGAGATCAAACCTGGCTCAGTAACGGGGGAGAAGCTAGGTCTTGCTATAGGTTTCATTCATAAAGTAAAAGTCAGAGAGGGTGCTCAACCTGTTCAGCAAAAGCTAAGACGGATCTCGGTTTCTGTCAGACAAGCTGTTTCTGCTGAATTCCAAAGGCTGCTGGAAATGAATGTGATCAAGAGGATTGTTGCCTCCCCGGGGGTATCACCCATTGTGGTCACACTCAGAAAGAATGGGAAAATGAGGATGTGTGTGGACTACCGTGAACCCAACAGGGCGGTAATAATGGACAGTCACCCACTTCCTCATATGGATGACATCTTTTCTGCCATGAGCCGTTTTCTCCACCATCGACTTAGCTAATGCTTATCATCAAGTGCTACTGGTGGCAGAAAGCCGTGACATAACCGCATTCATTACACATGATGGATTGTTCAGGTTCCGCAGAGTTCCTTATGCACTATGTTCAGCCCAGAGCGAATTCTCCAAGCTCATGTCTATGGTTCTGAAAGATCTAAAGAGGGTCCAAAACTATCTGGATGACGTGATAGTTTATGGCAGGGACCAGAGAGAACATGACGACAACCTGCAGGCCGTGCTAGCTGCTCTTAAGGAAGCTGGTCTTCAGCTTAACGCTGAAAAATGCCATTTCAACCGAAAACATCTACAGTTTCTCGGACACGTCATTTCAGCCCAAGGCTAACTACCTAACGAAGACCACCTTAAAGCCATCGCAGATGCTCCAACACCAAGCAACGCTGCCCCCCTGTGCTCATTCCTAGGGCTTACTGCACGGTATTCAAAATTCGTGCAGAACTATGCATCCTTGGTGGAGCCTATGCAAAAATGCCTGCATGGTGATACATTTGGTTGGACGGCAGCTGCACAGGCGAGCTTCGACATGGTAAAAATGCGCATTTTAAACAGCCCGGGGCTGGCAGTTTTTGACTACAGCCTCCCAACTATCGTGTAAACGGATGCTTCAGATTATGGTTTGGGAGCAATACTGACACAAATGCATCCTGATAACACAGAACGTACTGTTGCATTTGCTTCATGTTCCCTCACACACACAGAGAGGAAATACTCCATTGTGGAAAAGGAAGCTTTGGCATGTGTATGGGCAGTTGAGAAATGGAGAACTTTTCTATGGGGAACATGATTTACACTTCGCACGGACCATCAGGCCCTGACCAACTTGCTGTCCACAAAAGGACTAGGACACGCAAGAATGCGTTTTTCACGCTGGTCAGCTAGACTTCTGTGTTTCACATATGATGTGGTGTACCGTGCTGGTGCACAAAAGTATGCTGCTGACTGTCTATCCAGGTTGCCTCTTCCATCAGTAGAGAACGCTGAGGCAGTGATGGAGCCTGAGCTAGTAGCACTACTGGATACTGACCTGAAAGCTCTTTTGATCAAAGACGTCACGGTGGCGTGTGAGATTTGTCCTGAACTGACGACGCTGAGAGCACAGATGGAAAGGCGCTGGCCTAAGACAACAAAATCCCTACCTGAAATGCTTAAACTGTACTTTGCTATCAGAGATGAACTGTCAGCCCACGATGCAATAGTGTACAAGGGACCTCAACGACGGCTGGTTCCTGTGGCTCTAAGAAAGCAGCTCATTAATCTGGCAAATGAAACACCAGGGTATCGTTTGCCCTAAGCAGAGACTACGAGGTTTGTACTGGTGGCCGAGGATGGACATGTGCGTGCATGAGAGCATTAGCACATGCGAGACCTGCCAGATGAACGATAAGAGCACCAAAACACATGCTGCACCACTGCAACCAGTTCCACTACCCGATGCCCCGTGGCAGAAAGTGGGAATCGAAATTGTCGGTCCATTTGAGTCAGCGACCTGGGACTGTTGCTATGCAGTGACATTGATTCAAATCAAATCAAATCAAGTTTATTTGTATAGCCCTATACAAATAAGATTGTTGAACGTTCCTGACAATCTGGGATATCAAGCACAGGAGAGTGGTTCTGTATTATTCTCAAGATAACGGAGCCATAGAACGCTGGAACCGTGTTCTTAAAGAAACACTCCTCACCACTGAGCAGGAGAGGAAACAGTGGAAATCCTTCATAAAGGGACTTCCTACTCGCATACCGTGCTGGAGGATGGATGCACGTGGAACACTTCTCATCTCTCTCTGATTCCAGACAGCACACGGGACATCATCACACACACTGCTACACCAGCACCGGAGCAGGAGCCTGCACAGCCACTGGTTGATAACACAACCAGACCCAATAGGGTCAAGGAAAAGCCAGCATGGCTAAACGATTATGAACACTTATTGTCCTCATGGCCTTTCGGGGGGAAGGGAAATATAAAAAAAAAATGAGATATGGGGAAAAAAAAAAAAAAGACTGCTTGACACTAAAGTACTGTGTACTATACTCCTGGAACAAGTACAGTTACATGTGTTTGTTTGGTAAATCGGTAAATAAAATATTCAGTTCTTCATTTGGAAATTGATATTTTATTTCTGTTTAGGTTCTAGGAGAAGTAATAGGAAACAAATTCTCAAGGTACTAGTAATACTTAATATGAGTACAGTTGGGCGTTATGTTTGTGGTTCTTAAAATAACAGTGGAATTCTAGGTTTGCCAAGTAAGTTATACATGGAAGATTTAAGTTTAATATCCCATGTTTATACCTGTTGAGTTAAGATCGTACTCCTTAGTGCAGTAAGCTGTTTTAAACAAAGGGGGAAATATGTGGTGCATTCAGTTACTATTCCTTACAGCTGGGGGGCGATGTTGAATGTATGTGTGACTGAAGGAGAAGAAGCTGAGAAAATAAAGAAGTCAACGTGTGAGCCGGCTCTCTGATCCCTGTTCTACTACTGTTGCTGTTACCCTTCGGCTAACCACTCAGGAAAACCACAACACTCACCAACCACTTCATTGGGTCCACCTAGCTACTGTCAGATTGGACCCCTTTTCCCTTCAGAACAGCCTTCATTCTTGGTGTCATAGATTCAACAAGGTGTTGGAAAATATCCTTATATATTTTGCTCCATATTGACAGAGCATCACACAGTTTCTGCACATCCATGATAAGAATCTCCCGTTCCACCACATCCCAAAGCTGCTCTATTGGATTGAAATCTGGTGACTGTGGAGGCCGTTGGAGTCCAGTGAACTATTCATGTTCAAGAAAGCAGTTGGAGATGATCTGAGCTTTGTGGTATGGTGCATTATCCTGCTGGAAGTAGCCATCAGAAGATGCTACACTGGTTATAAAGGGATGGACATGGTCAGCAATAATACTCAGGTAGGCTGTGGTGGTTAAACCAGGCCATGTTGGTACTAAGGCGTTCAAGAGTGCCAAAAAAACATATGACACCACCAGCAACCTGAATGGTTGATATAAGAGCAGATGGATCCATGTTTTCATGTTGCTTCCACCAAATTCTGAGCCTACCATCTGAATGTTGAGCTGAAATGGAGACTCGTCAGACCAGCAACGTTTCTCCATTTTCTATTGTCCAGTGTTGGTGAGTCTGTGTGAATTATAGCCTCAGTTTCCTGTGCTTAGCTGACAGGAGGCACCTGTTATGGCCTTCTGCTGCTGCTGTTGTGTGTTCAGAGATGCTATTCTCCATACTTTGATTGGAACCAGTGCTTATTTGATTTCCTGTTGTCTTTCTATCGTCTCCAACCAGTCTGTCCATTCTCCTCTGACCTCTGACATCAAGACATTTTGGTCAAGAAAACTGCTGCTCACTGGATATTTTCTTTTCTTCAGACCATTCTCTGAGATGGTTGTGTGTGAAAATCCTAGTAGATCAGCAGTTTGTGCTCACTTTAAACTTCAGCAAGTTGTCTTCACCATGTCTAGATGACTAACTGAACTGAGCGGCTGCCATGTGATTGGCTGATTAGATATTTGTGTCAAGCAGGTGAACAGAAATACCTAATAAAGTGACCAGTTAGTGTATAACTTCGAATGTTTAGTCAGAGGAATTGTTAGGGTTTTACGCCCCCAGGGGACACGGATAATTTTTTTCTTTTGCGTTAGCACACAATACTTTACAAAGCTGTTTTGCTTCTTTAGGTCTTAAGGTGTTTCTAGTCCGCATCTGTCCCTCTCAACATAACACGCACACATGACAACAACTTTATGTCCACGTTAACAGAGGAAGTGTGCTGTTAACGTAATGCTTTAACGGGTTAGTAGACAAAGAGGATTGCTGTAATAAGAAACTGTATCAAGCATCATGCTGATTTACTGTTTTGGCTGCTTGTGTTTAGACTGTAAAGTGAGATTGATATGATTTATTGGTAATTCATTAAAACTCTAATTTCCATTTATTTTCATGACTGAATTATTAACTGCTACAGCTTATTATTAAGAGGAAGAAAAATACGTGATGTTGGCTTCTCTTGAGGATCTTCGGGCTCTTAAAAGATAATTTAATCTTCTTTATTTAGACTTCTCTGTCTGCATTCTGCCAGCGTCACCTGACCACTGTAACGTGTCATTCATCAGCTGACGGACCTGACATCCATCAGGTTACTCTCCACCCAGGTGGTCTCTGTGTGAGAGCATAAACGCTTCTTTATAACTGCTGACTGTGTTTTGGGCCGCTTTCGGATTTTTATTACACCCTTAATTCATCTTTTTTGTTTGTTCCCTGATTACTTTAGTATTACAGTTTGCCTCGCATGGTGGATCTGACATGAATAACAGATGATAAACTACACAGTCAGATGAGCTGCTGCTGTGGAGTGCAGACTATATTTAAATATTCATATTTATTTTATATTTAATAATATATATTGATATATATTTATTTATATTTAAAGAACAAGGATTATGAGCCAGAAGAGCCAAAAGAGAGCCAGGAAAATAGCCTAATTCAAAGTCATGAAAATGAATGTTGCTGCTGTTTCGGAGGAGTATTATGTGCTAAAGCAAAAGTATTGTGGGCTAACGCAAAAGAAAAAATTATCCATGTCCCCTGGGGGGCTCCGTAGGTTTTTAATAAGGAGCTTTCTTTTAAAAAACAATAAAATAAAATAAAAAACACTAATTGAATGCAAATGTTTGCATTTATTGTTTTGATAATAAAAGTTTAAATTATGTTACAGATGTGTGGTGAAGATTACAGGAGAGATGGTGCTCTCCTTCCCTGCTGGTATAACCAGACATTTTGCCAATCACCCAACACAACCTGTCCTCACCTTTAGCATCAGCAACTATACCCGACTGCAGCAGGTCCTTCCCAACCCACAGCTGCTCTGCTGGTAAGGCCAACATCCACATACAGACAATCCTTTTCTTTATGTGCCTTTAAGTAATGACTCTGTAAAGGTTCGTGATGGGTTTTTATGGTGAGGTTGCCCACATAAAATATGTTCTTATCACCTTGATTTTAGTGATTCAATAACAGATGGTGGAGACAGCAAGGAGTTCTGGGTAAATATGCCAAGTCTGATGAGCCATCTGAAGAAAGTGGCTGAGCAGAAGCCTCGGGCGACATACTACAATGTGGATATGATTAAATATCAGGTATGAAATAACTTGTTTTTCCAAACATTTAGTTTTAGTTAAACCATCTATTGTATCCTTGCATCTGTACATCAAACTCTGTCCTCTGTCTTTTCACTCCAGGTATCAGCCGAAGGGATTCAGTCCACTCCTCTGAACCTGGCAGTGAGCTGGAGAGGTGATACCACCAACACAGACCTAAGAATAGATTATAAATACAACATGGAGGCCATGGCTGCCCATGTACCGCTCCACAATATCCACTTCTTAGTTCCTGTGGATGGAGGTGTAGCCAAACTGCAGGCCATGATCCCGCCGGGTGCTTGGTAAGAATTCCTCACAATTTCAACCCATCATCTGATAGAAATTCCTTATATTTAGTACTTGAAGTCACTAATATGGAGGACCATACAGCCAAATGTATGTGACAATAAATTCATCTAATATTTCATTTATTTATTGAAACTTTTTTATTTATAGCCATATTTAATTCCCCATTTTTTTTCAATCTCCCATTTTATTCTGTTAAGACATTTTTCTGTATTTATTTTTAAATTAGGCTGTTTTAGTTCTCCATATACATAAAAGGTATTCAGATCAACAGTTTCAGGGACCTGTGAAGTTTTTGTAAGTATGTCCCTTGCAGAACGTGCACAGATAGAGCCTTGGTGGTACTGAAGCACTTGCCCTTGCCTTCGGGGCTGAAAAAGTGCCCTTTTTATCAGAATAATTTTTTTTTATCTACTGTGTATTGTATGTCTGTGATGGACTGGTGACCTGTGAACTGGTGTACTCTGTGTAACTGGGATAGGCTCCAGCTTACCCGCAACCTGTAATGGACTAAGCGGTAGATAATGAATGAATGAATGAATGAATGAATGAATGAATGAATGAATGAATGAATGAATGAATGAATGAATGAATGAATGTGTAAATATGGGATGAATTCCAATGTCTGTCTGCCCGTCCGTCCGTCTGTAAGGGTGAACTATTCTGTCACAGAAAGCATCTTTCCCACTTTAAGATACTTTGACATGGAACGAGGAATGTGGTAGGAGTCTTAAAACCCCTCATGCACTTTTAAACTGATCTGTGTGTAAATGTGGTTTTCTCTGTGTGAACCAAGTGACTTGCGCACATATTTAATAATTTGTCTGCACAGGAGCCTTTTTTAACCTGAAAGTATTAGATTTGTGAGGTTGAAGGTTAAAAAAAAATTCTGTAAAATTCTAGTGTTTGAGTCTTTTTTGTAATTTGAGCATGTGTGAATTAGTTTTTTTGTATTTAAATTCTGGATGTTTGTGTATGCATTTGAACATTCATTTGTAAATACCCTAAGCTGAAGACAATATGTTTTACAATCCATGTGTTATACATATAAGTACCCAAAGTTACACAAAAATTAGTTTACGCAGTTTACAAACCATGTATGACACAAGCACAATTTACATCCGTAAATGAACAGCTGATTCCACAGTCTTCAATACAGTGTAATTCTGGAGGTAGTCTCGGATAAAAACCCCACTCTGTGGGGGTGGCCATTGTTAAGTTAGATGATAGAGCTCATCTTGATATCTCGGCATTGATATTACCTCCAATGATGACATGCCTTGTTTTTCCAGTGAGAGAAAACAGACTGGGACTTTACCATTTCTGTAGTCAGTGTAGCGCTGTCTGCATCTTCTCAACGCGTTAACCCCAGGCTCTAACTGCTGTAGTCAGTATCTGGACTTATCACTGAACATAACATTCCTCTACATGTCTAGGTTCCAGTGCACATGTTGCTGACACCAGCACAAGCGGGCCTGTTGCTGAAGGGCATTCATAGCAGTCAATAACAGAATAAGCTGTTTGGCATTAGACTAAAACATTTGGCAAGTTTTTCATGGGTGCAGCCCGCAAGCTCACCTCTGCTGCTCATTCCACAAACATAGTGTCATTTAAAGGGGAAACAAACAGGTTTTCCAATAATATAAATTTATTGCCAACAACTATAGCTACAAAAAAGAAATAATTGACCAAACTTATTTTTTTGTACAAAATTTTCCAGCTTTGTAATTTGTTAGTACAAATTTAGCATTTCAAGCAGCAAAATAAAATCATAATTCAATTTAACTAGGCAGAAACCTTCCTGTTTTTTTTTAACAGGGTTATGGTTGTTAAGGATGTTTAAGTCTACCATAGACTGTGTACAGTCTATGACGCATAGCTGATGTAACAGCAGACAGACAGGTTGGATGTGGTTCAGAGTGAATTAATTAAACTGCAACATTGTTCAATATGTCACTGTAACAAATGTTTATCTGTAGTGAAATATGAAAAACCAGCATGATTATTTTAATTGATCTGATCAGGAAGTGAAAATTTAACTTTCTTTATCTTTGGGATACATTGGGAGCTGGCCTTTGTTAAGCACCTTGTCCTGATTATGAAAGGTCTGAATTTTAATTGAATCTCGGTTTTAATTTAAGGAAATAATATCATGAAATTATGATTTTAAAATCCAAGTATATACTTTGCATAGAAGAGTGAAAACCTTGACATTATCAAAATCCCATCTCATTCTTCCTCCTCTTCTTTTCCGTCAATGTCTTTCACTCCTCACTGTTACATGTCTAACTCTTCCACCCACATGTATCCTATTTTATAAAAGACATACTGTGAAATATTAAAAAATAGCAGGATTGGTGAGAGTGTTTCGAAGTATCTTCTCATTGGCTCAAGTTGGAGTTGAGTGGTCCATTGTCCACTCTGCTCCGGCCACTATCTGTCACCCACCTGATATCATTGTGGGCACTGACAGTGACTGCGGCTTGGCTTGCGTCACTAGAGAGCTAAAAAAACTGTGTAAATGTCAGAGGAATTAGCTGCCTTGCTGGCACCCACAGAGTCCTGTATGACAATGGGTAGGAGAGGACAGCGGTTGCAGTAGTTGCAGAGCATTAGTAAGCCAAATGAATCTGCTCTGCTCACAATTTACCTCTACTACCCCCCAAGTCCTCTTGTTGTTCCTTTCTTTCTCTATTTCATCTCTGTTGCCAACCAATTTTTGTACTTGTCCCCCCACCATCCCCCCAAACTGTCTCCTTCCCTTGCTCTCTCTCTGTATCACTGTCTCGCCCACCTCGCCTCTGCCCGCAAGCAGTTTGGAGCAGATTAAAGCCCTACCACCCCCACTCGCCCATATACACAAACATTCACTGGGGCTCTGACGCAAACACACACACACATATAAATGTATGTAAACACACTTTGTGTATCTCTGCCACCTACAGTGGCACTACATCATCCTCTCCCAGCGGTGCTCAACCGTGAACTTGTTTAAAACATGCTGTCCACTCCAAATGTGGTCAGATGTGTGATAAAATGCCCCTGCAAGCCAAATTACTAAACATACCCATTATCAAAGTCAAACACACACCTCTTCTGATAGTTATGATGAAGGAAAGTGATATTAGGGTGAACCACAATACACCCAGGGATTAGATGTCCAATTGAATCAAGCTGTTTTTGTAATCACATGTTTACTGTGTGTAGTGGTAAAGGAAACCCTTAATTAAGACCCATGCACTTTAATATGGCAATGGCTGGCCATTTGTCAGAAAAAACATTGCGCTATTTCAAAGACAAAAAGGATCATGGCTTCAAAATGAGTTATTACACCTTTGAGGGCCCCTTTTAGGGAAAATTGCAGTGCAAACTAAAACATTTTCTCTTTAACTTTTTGCATTAGATCAGGCTATTATAGACACTTTCTTAATGGTGCAATAATTATCATGTCTCCGACTGAGAGGGGACAGCAATGCAGAGGAGATGCAAGTTCAAGAACCTTATGTGTGTGCACGCTTCTCTTCTTTTGTGTGTGCATGCATGAGCTCCTGTTTGTTCTGTCTCCCATTCTGGCCAGTGTGTAGTCAGATCATGCTGCACATGGTACAGCTGAAGGGGGGACTGCGTGGGCCTGACCTGCGATCTCACCACCCACCATACATATACACACATAGCTCAAAAAGCTGCCTCGATTTTAGCCTGCAAGAAAGAGTGTGCACTTATTTGTGTGTATTTACGGGGTAAACATAAATCTCTGTTTCCTTTTCCCCATGGCCTCAGACTTTCCCTCTTTCTGTGTGTACGTGCCTATCCCTTATTATAAGTGTTTCTGCATCCTCCTCAGGGGACAGCTATGACTGCAGCTGTCCCTATGACAACCTTGGTGCAACTGTCAATCACCAGGGTTTCCTTATCCTCCTTGGCTTACATTCTATACATGCAGCTTCCTTAGCTTTGTCAGGTGTGTAGATGGCATGTCAGAGAACTGTATAGCTCAAATCAACAAATGCACGCCACATTACCGCCACAGTGATTTTAACTGATTCATGCTGTGCATCTGTAAATGTTGTCATCTGCTTGCCATGTCTGATCTCATTTTTATTCTCAGCAATGCACGTTTTGAGTGATTGTATGCGCAGCATTAAATGTTCATGACAGATTTAACTGTTTAATCCACTTAAATGACTTAAGTATTTTACCAATAAAGAAACAAATCAATGCTTTGTCAAATATAACATTTACTGTTGATGCATTAAAGCTAGTGAAGATGCAAATGCATGTGTTTGTGTGTTGTCTGTGTGCATACCCTAAACTCTACAGTCTGTTGATAACGAGTGCCCAGAGTGCTCTCTACTACACCTAACTGATCCAGTAATTGCTTTTCCTCCTCTGCATTTATCATCATCTTTCAGACCTGTCATGTTAGCTGCGCTGAGCTGAGCTCAGGAGGGCCAAGCGAGGTGTAGGACTTCATGGTGAAGATATTGGTGAGCCAGTCTGGATGCAGCATAGGCATAGATCCACTCCCTTGGATGGGAAGGACGTGTGTGGAGGACAGGAGAAGGAGGAGGTGAGAACCAGAGATGATGGTAATAAAACACTAGAAACTATGACCTGCAGCTGGTCATCACCTGTAAACAAAACACAACAACAAATAATTTTATTTCCATTGTATTGGTTTATCTTTAGGGTTTTCTCTCCATATTTATTTTTCATTTGTTTTTAATAATTTAAAAATTACACATTGTTGAAATCTCCACAACACACTAGAGTTATTGTCAGGACAAACTGACAAAATGATGGTGCTTTTAATAAAAAACAACTTGTGCCTAATCAGATCATGGCTCAGGGCCAGAAACAGGGCTGACAATCTAATCGGATGGTGTTGTGTTTAGCTACAAGCACACCGAAAATACATGTACAGTGTATACACTCACACAAGAGAGACTACCCAGAAAATTTAAACAAATACCCTCATATTTCCAAGGCCTGCAACTGTGTGTGTGTGTGTGTGTATTTGCATGTGTGAAAAACAGGGAGCGTACTGTATGTGGGGGAGGGTGTGCCACTGCTGCTGCTAGTGGGGATTTCATGCTGATGAGGTCTGTAATGGGAGTGAACAGGGAACGTGAGGGGAATAGATTGGGACTTCATTGGTGAGCCTACCCTCCCCATGCACTGCAGTATGCTTGCCTATTTATTCCCCTATTTCGATGCGCCTTTGCTGTGACCTTTCTCCAGCCAATGACAGCAAAACCCCATTGCCACTAGAGAGCTACACATCAACTGCTAGGCACCCCTCCTCTTCATGACTTCCTTATTCCCCGTATTATTCCTTGCAGTCAGTCTGGAGCTGCAGTTCTTTAACCAAGGGAGGTACTAAAATTAATTGCATCTATAGCATCATGTAAATAATCACTGGTTTGACTATGCAAATTTTAGAAGTAGAGAGAGAATGAGACTCGAGTTACACCTTGTGATGTTCATGAAAGCCAACAAAGAAAGAAATGTGACAATAAGTATTTTAAACATATGCAAATATCTGGTGATATCAAATGAAACTTTTCTAAACCGTTTTTATTTATCATTTGATTATTCGAACGTGGATCACACGATCCTCACTGGATTCAGGATATTTGATTTACAGGGCTGAAACATAACTTTACAATATGTCCAACAGTTAACATTAAAAGGTACCGTACGTTTGTTGATTTTATAATTTCTATAACTGTCAACAAATCTCAACCAATGGATAAAAGAATGCTCACACAAATATTAGCTTGACATCAATGAGCAACTCTATCTGTTGCACTGAATGACACTAATGTTGGAGCATGAATGCTGTGGTTTATTTTAAGTCAATCCTACGTGTAATCCTACGTCTTGTTCCAAACATAAATCATTGGCACATATCAGCTACTGAAAGCAGACCTCAAATCCAGTTTCACTAACCTCTGCTGAAAGGAGGCAACCCTAATTCATTAAGCCTTTTTTTTAAATATACTAAATAATACAGGACTGTCTCAAAAAATTAGAATATTGTGATAAAGTTCTTTATTTCCTGTAATGCAATTAAAAAACATGAA
>JBAMHW010000016.1:23113650-23134727 GCA_037177495.1 Rhadinocentrus ornatus | reverse complement strand
CCCCAGCCGAGGCTCGAACCAGCGACCTTCTTGCTGTGAGGCTGCGGTGCTAACCACCACACCACCGTGCAGCCCTCTATAGTTCATGTAAAACACTTTATTTTATTTATCTGATTTAGTAATGATTGTAATTTAGTGGATTCATGACCTTTTGCCTTTTTAGATTAAGTCATTAGCTTGTTGCCAATTAATGCAGCTAATTTAAATTGGTTATTTTCTCCACTCATGTCTGAATGACCAAATTTCCTTACCATATTAGATTGATAAAGTTATTAATAATACATGGCAGACATCTGAAAAGATCTGAAGAGTTCAATAAGAGGATTGTTAAACTTAACATTATAGCAGTCTCAAAGCTTTTTTATTTTTAAATTTTGAATTAAACTTTCTATTCTGTTGTGTACTTAGACATGTAAATAAACACATATAGTAGTACAGTCTGTTGTTTGACATGTGCAGAATTGTACCAGTGTCTGACGTCCCAGAAACAGTAAAGAAATGCTGATTTCCGCTGTAAACAGTCACCACTGTGTGTACGTGTTTTTTGCAATCTTACAGATTTCAGTTTCTTCCCCTTTAATAATTTTTAATTATTTTAGAATCTCAAGCAATGTATTAGTATCCTATATTGATCAGTCCTCTTTTGGTCCTGCCATGTCTTTCACTAGACGTAGTTCTTCTTGCACAACAGTTACATCCTAAAGTGTGGGATTATGTTCTGTTATGTGCAGCTGTCATAACTGGCATGCACTGGGAGGATAATTTCTACCTGAAAATTGGAATATGTTCGCTGATCAGAACAACAATCGGCATAGCCCATCCCTCTTGATTAGAAAGAAACTTTGATCCGAAGGAGCTTGATCAGATCAGAATCTTTCGGTTGGTATGTTTACATGAATTTTTATTCTGATCAGGATTTAAACTGATTACTTGTGTCCATGGAAACATTGCTATTAAAATTTTATTTCTCTAAAAACCAAGGCTACGTGTAACATTTTTCAGCCAAAAGTGCCTAGTGTCTCAGGACATATCACAAAGTGACTGAATTTTCAAAAGCTGTTTTTTTATGTAAAATTGTGACCTTTTTCTTTCCCTTTCTGAGATTTGATTACACTGATTGATTTGCTTTCCACCCCTCCAACCTATGAATTAATAAAGCACAAAAACAGGCGACATTTTACTATGGGAGTTAGATAGAAAGGCCATCAATTAACATGATATATTTTGTTTATTTGACTTGTTCAGGAACTTTATATATAATAAGAGTGACAGTTTTTTATCGTACTGGTTTTAAAACAGGCAACCAGTGAACTACAGTTACTAATCACCTCCTGTAGCCTTAAAATTTAAGAAAGTTCTGCGTGTGTCTGCTATCAATCTTTCCATCCAACTCTTGACAAGAAAGCACATGTCTCCTTTCTTCTCTTTATTCCCACCCCCTCCATCACCCATTTCTACCTCTGAACCCTGACACTCTTTTTTTCCTGTGTCTCTCCGCTCCTCCCACTATGCTGTATCTTGATGCAGGTGTTCCCATTTCTGGGGGTTTGAAAAGCAAAGATGCAAGAGGAGGCTGAGCTCCGTTTCATTTAGCTATTGAGCTAATGGTTCATTCACCACCCACGCTGCTTATTAGGCCCGCTCTAGATAACCGAAAAAAGAAGCAGAAAAGCTGCTGTTGTTGCCTCCCAAATGCTATTCACAGATTCCACACTGTGTATTACTCTGATGGTTACATGAGCGAGGATACCAACTCTTAGTTGATCATTATGTGATCAAGTGGTTCTCAGTCATCCAGTGGTCTGTGTAGTTAGTACTTGAGGGAATGAACACCTTTGTGGGCCCCTCTAAGTGTCTATTGTGTCTCTGTAAAGAAACCCAGATGGAACAGGGGGGCCCTGTTGTAGGCGAAATTGTTCATTTATTAATTCATGCTATCGGGTTGCTGGGTTTCATGTTTTACAAAAAGCGCCAGCAATGAGCAGATTAGCTATCAACACCAGCTGTCCAGGCTAGACTGGCTAGACTCTCTCTGTCCCCTCCTACAGCTCCGTGATGTACCAACCTATCTGCATTCGTATCTATTAATCTCCTCTCTCTCGCTTTGCTATCCTTTTCCACCCTCCCCATCTCTTCCTCCTGTGTATTTTGCAGCATTAAAGTCCGGATCAGGCAGATGGACGGAGCCTTGGATCAATCAGAGAGATCAATACTTCCCAGACAGGCTGAGAACATCTGTCCAGACTGACGGACATCTGACAGCTCTGATCAGACCCAGTCTGGGCAAGTTTTTTTTTGTTGTTGTTGTTGTGGATCAACTTAGTGTTGCTTAGTTTGGTTTAAGTCCTGTCTGGTCTTGTTCATGTTTGACATGTTTAGATTTAAATTTCAGGTGTTGAAAAGTTTCATTCATTAATTCATATCCCACAAAACTTCTGGTTTGGAAGCTTATATAACATGATAATCTATTGCATTATTTGTCTTATCTCTAATACAAAAGTATTTTTTTTCTTAGTAAAGACTGACTCACTTTATTTTAGACAAGTGCCTTGTAAACAAAAATAATGAGTGGATTGGATGGGTGCAACTTCAATCACATATATTACCTCTCACTTCTTTTCATTCACAAGTCATTTAAAAAACTAAAAAAAACAGCTCTGCTAAATGTCAGAAAGCTGCAGGGTGAAAACAGACACAACCTGGTTTCATTGTTATGCTCTTTGATTATACACAGGTCAAGTGGAAGTCTATCTTCATCCACTGAAAGTAACCTTTTCTCTTGGAAAATTGGCATGTGCTGCATTTTGTAATTGCCCTGCACTGAGAGAAAGAGCTGCAGATGAAAGAGAATATTGTTGCCCCTTGACATGTACCCTGATATTCTCATTTTCACTTCTTCTTTATCTCTCCTTCCAGACAAAGCTGAACATAGAACACTGACAAAAACCAGTCTGCATGTTGGCCTACGTCCCTCCCCACCTGCCTAACACTACTATCTATGCAGAGCTGCTTGTTCTAAGGCTTTTTTTTTTTTTTGATGGTAGACAGTCACAGAGTGTAGCAGCGCTTCATGGTTCATGCGAGTCTTCCGGCTGCAGCGTCTGGTATACGTTTGATGTAGTCCAGGCTCACCACCGGCCCCGTCTCTGACTGTTGGCCCATGACACCAAACGCAGAGAGAGCTGAACTCTAAAAGTGAGGAAGGAAGCATACTTCCAAGACACTCAACTCTATTGTAATTATTCATGGATTCTGAAAAATAAAGAAGCAAAAATGTATCCTTTAATTTCAGACTAAAAGGTAATAGTGTCAATCTACCACTCTAATAATCCTAATTTAATCATTACTAAATTTGGTACAAACAAGGGCAGAGACAATGAATTTAATGATTTACAAGATCTCTTGAAATTTCTGAGCCTTTTAAAATTTATTTCTAGAAAAACAGATAATAAAACACATCCTTAAGGTTTTTTTGTTTCATGATGTGCTAAACGTTTTCTGTCAGTAGAAGTTCTAGACTGCAGGCAGGCCACTTTAGGACCTGGACTATTTTGAGCTGTTTGATGGATCCAGAATGTGGTTTAGAATTGTCTTGCACAAATATGCAAGGCTTTCCCTGAAGGAGACATTGCCTGGATGGGAGCAGAAGTTGCTCTAAAACATCTGAGTTGCCCACACCATAGGCACTAATGCAACCGAACCCCATCAGAAATGCAGGCTTCTGAACTGTCCCCTGATAACAACCTCGATGGTCTCTCTCCTCTTCAGTCTGCACTGCAGGACACAGAGTCTAACGTTTCCACAAAGAATTTCAAATTTTGATTCATCTGATTACAGATCTTCACTTCACTTCAAATTTGTATTGGTTAAGAAAAGCGAGTAAAGTCTGAAATTGTTGTCCAGGTTTACAGTAACAGCTGACATTTTGTGAGCCACATTAATGCTGGTGTAACACAGAAGTAATGTTTTAAGAAGTGTAACTAATTACCCCTCCCTAGGACTAAGGAAATTTCTTTAAAGGAAATGAGTAAGAAATTATGTTTTAAAGCTTGCCAGTGGGCTTGAGAATCCACATTATGCTGCTTTTGGACACAGACTGGTGAGGTTTTCCATTAGGTCCTTAATTAACGTCTGTGTTGCCTGTAGTGGTAACCTTTATAAGTAAACCACTGCTCATGTTTTGCGTATATTATGTCGTGGTTCCAGTCACTCTCATGACAGTAAAAGTTGAGTTGAGTAAAGCTATTTATAAATAAAATACTGAACTTGCACAAGATAGAAATGTAATGTCCCATCTATAGTCTCTTGACAAGACAGGGCTTCTGATTGATTTCTTTGTGTAAATAACACAGTAAGCAAGATCTGAAATTACTTATCATTACAAGTTTTGTTGTTTGGTTTTCTGTTATTTCATTTAGGACAGAAATCAGCTGGTTGTTTCCTCTTTTTTTGTAACACTAAAATAACCAACTGCTAGTTGTTTCTTCTGCTTTACAAACTTAGATTCTCTTTAAACTCTAAAAGAAAAAAAACTTTGCAATGCAAATTCATCTCATTCTGACACTTGTTTAGGAGCTCACTGTATCCTTTTTAATTTAGCATCACTTTTAGATGTGCAAGTAATGTGACATGTCTCCATGGCAACATGGTAAATACAGGAGCTTTCTGCACTGTAATATATATTGTGTATTTTAATGCATTACCTTGAGTAATCTCAGCATTTTGTAGCTTTACAGAGTAAACAAACTAAAACAGTTAAACTTCAAACAGAAATAGATAATTAAAAAGCACATGTCAAAGATGGAATCTAATTTATCTTAGAAATCCTAGGGGCTCACTATCATGTCACATGCAAGATGGAAGATGAGTTACAGAACATGGGCAAAGCAAAATGTCATCTCACAAGTTTAAGCTACTACATTCCTACAATAAATGTAAAAAATGTAGCTTTACTATGTTCTGGACTGACATTGACTTTACTTGGTTATTTCTATTAGGCTGTAAATTTTAAATGTTGCTAAATCTATTTGTAGTGCAGTGTATGATTAGTCACTGCATACATTTTACATTAGGATGATGATTTTTAATTGTTATATTGCTAAGGCTTTTTTCCTCAGTAACAAAGCAGACATGCACACAGAAAATTACATTTGTTATTTACACAAGTCTAAATACACTAATGCACAGTAAGGGAGTTGTGAGGGGTATGTGCCACTTGGGACAAGTGGAAAGCCTCAATCTGCTACTACTGCTATTGCTGTTCATAATCCATGCAGGGTTTATGTATGTATGTGACATTACTGTTATATTTCATTCCTTTGAATTTACACAACAGCAACGTAATATTTTTATTCACAAAAAAAAAGTTGTAGTTCACCCTCAAAAGAAGAAAATAAACTGTCAGCTTGCACATTTGTAATTTTAGCACACGAGATTTCCTTTTGGGAACAAATTCTAAAACAGTCGAGTGATGAGGGTTTGGCTGGAGGTCATGGTGAGTCACAAAGCAGAGCAGTCTCATGTTTCCTGCCAGTAGAGTCAGAGTGTTTCATGCTTCCTTGCTGGGACAGGAAGTGGAGAGGTAAACAGAGGGAATCCCACACTATGACTAGAAAACTCCACAGTGCCGTCCCACACTAACCCAGCAGGGACTATTGTGACTATCTCCAGTCTTCTCTTCTCTCTGTTGAGTGCACTTGTGCAGGATGTATTGCTACTATCTTAAGAACAGATGTGCATGCACATCGTATCCTGACTTTTGTGCCAAGGCTTTCAGTTTTGGGTCTAGGGGGAATAAGAAGGAAAATTGCATTTGCTCTTCCACGACTGTTGCTTTGTTTCTCTCAGTAACTTTAACAGAAATCCACTTTTCAAGCTTTGTTATAGAATGCTCAGAAAGAAGCACGATAATTTAGATACGTGTTTGCTGAGACGAATGGTGCCTTATGGACAAAAAACATCACTGGGCCCAAAAGCAAATTAGCTGCAGAGGGAGTCAAAAAGAGTGATATGCTTTGAACATGATCACCATCGTGATGCAATAATGTGCAACGTGCCCTTTCCAAATTTTCTGGGGAATTAGCCTAGTTTGTGAAATGTCATAGCCATTGCTCACCTTGGCATAGCGCTTTCTCCCCAGTTAGCGCGTGACCTTATTTCTGTTATCTGTGGCAGCCATGCAAGACCTCTGCTCATCTGTTATTGTGTCAGCTGTTTGTGATGCAGCAAAGTCTATTTGACAGAATCAAGGTTTTCGAGTTTATATTTGTTTCTGTGCTGCCATTGTTCTGTTTCAGGCAGGGAGTTGAAAATGCAGTTGCTGTGTTGTTTAGACGACACTGTGATACCATGATCTACCTAATGGGAAAGTACCCCAGCACCTACAATTTATATTCTGAAGGGTTTAACTATCTCATTTGAATTATTTACTTGTTGGTTTGATGGAGAGGCTGGGGAGCAACTATTGATCTGAAAGATTTAGAGCCTGTTGACTAAGCTAAATGGCAACATGAGATGGTTAGTGGAAGAACTGAGTGTTCTGGTCATCTTTTCTCAGTACAAAATATGCTAGATAAACCAGGAGAAGAGGGCAACATTGCAAAATATGCTTTTACTAAAAAACAGAAGAAGCTGTGGTCATTCAAGCAAATATTTGACATGCCCATTTTTTATTTTTCCCATAAAAAAACGAGCACTTGATTAACAACAACCCCTCCCAACAGATCTTGTGTCAAGTGCTGTGTGGAGGATCTTGGGCACCAGATGTAACAGAGGGTCACCAGTAAAGGCCTAAGGCCACCAACCCTAATACTAGCTCAGACGGCCACTCTTCTGTAATGATGATGATGATCCAAGGAATCGTGCCTGTGGGTCAATAAGCTTCGCTGCCAGGGCTTCACAGTGAGTTGAGAGGAGGACAGGACGGAACACAGGGATCAATACATAATATCTTACAAATTGAATTCGACCTGGATCGACCCAGAGGGCGTGTGTGACCAGCTGAGAACTGTGGACGACTGCACAGTAAATCCTACTGATCAGTAAAGAAAGGTAGACAGGAGGGGTGGGAGGAGGGTAGGGCGACCTCTCATAGGGGTGTCTGTTCAGAGGAAGGAGGTGTGAAGAGTTGGGGTGATGGAGAACAGTGAATATTGAGAAGGAGACCTGATGTAGTGAGGGGGAAGAGACAGAGGTAGTATCGGTTTATCACCTCCAGTCAGGGGGTCGCTCACTTGTCCCGGTCATTATCTTCAAGAGGCTTCACCCCCATCTATCTCTATAATGGTGGGATTGTTCGGACTAAGTCAATTATATAGTCTCATCCATGTTCTTCAAATGTCTTTTTGAGTGTGTGTGTTTGTGTGTGTGTCTGTGTGCAGCGATGCATGTCGCCTTTATTCAGATACAGTGGAGCGGTAATATTTTGATCTAGCTTCAAAGGGAAGCATTTTGAAAAAATAGACTGCTGTTTGGTAAGAATATGATATGCCCTATAAATATCAGCTATAAACTATGTACCAAGAGAAATGCCCACAAACTGAATGTGGTGCCGTCAAGTTTTACAAATCCTAACCACATCTACAGAGCTGGCTACTTATATTGCATTTGCTGGACAAGTTCCTTTACCTGGCCAGCTAATCATCTTGTGGTTACAGACAGAGAAAGACTGTATTTCTTTTTGTTTTATTGTTTGTTTGTTTTTTCTTTATATTTTGCACTCCCACACACTAACTCACATGCTTATACATGTATTGTGTTGTCTTGCAGGTTCTGCTATTATTCATTTTTGTCTTAGTTTATCTTCTTGTAGGTGCTCCTGATGGTTCTCTGCTTTGCTTTCTTATAGAAGCAGTCAGACGTTTTCTGTTAAGTCTCTTTACAGGCGTAGCAACTGCTTGCCTAGGCTATTTCAGTTCTAGAGCTGCGGTTCTGCAGGTTTTCAATGTCTCCCTGCTCCAACACACCTGACTCAAATTAAAAGGATCTAACAGTTTATCAAGTTTTGCACATGGACTCATTTGAATCAGATATGTTGAAACAGTGAAAAACATTAAAAACCTGCGGCTCTCTAGGACCAAACTTACCTACCACTGAGCTAGATCATCATTCTGGATTTGCCATGATGGACAGAATAAGATATAATAAACAAATATCTAGAATAAAAAATAACCAAATAAAAAAAGTTTCCAACACGTTGGATTTATGTGACCTGACCACATTTTTTTCTTAAGCCTAACCAAGTAAATCACACCAAACAATAACGAAAAGGATGTAAAGAATGTTTTGGTGCATTCTGGGTTTTAAATGAACTGTCCCCACCAACTGCATAGCACGGAATTATCATGGAATTACAAGTCTGAATAAGAGTGGTATTTATAGACTGTGCAGTTTTATACAACTTGCATTTGTTTGGAGCGTTGGTCGTGCAAGTATATAAACTTTTATTCTATCTATTTTGATAGGTGAATGATAGTGTAAGTCTTCCCAGGACCTGCGTTTGTTTGAGAACATCAGGTCCAGTCATGTTTTTTAGTCTTTTAGTTATGAATTTTTGGTTTAGGTAAATGGATTAGTTTGAATTTACAGACGTTCACAAACTTAACAAGTTCCACTTTCAATTCCTCAGCATTTCTAAAATGGTATGTGCTGTTTCAAAAACAATCTTTACAGACTGCATTTTAGAACTACTATAATTTGCTTCTTTAATGATTGATGGCTATGTTCCCATTATTCTAATCTGTTTGAACTTATCTGTATGTTTGTACCCTCTGGATGTAAAAAAATATAAACAAATTAATTTTGTTATTACTTCTAAAACATTAGTAAAACTGATAGCCTTGGTTTCTGAATATTTTTTTCTATTATTATCACTCTTAAAATAAAAACAACCTGCCCTACTTTCACTTTTGTAAATGGCAGATGTTTTTCTTAGAGAAAAACCAAAGCCAAAGTGAGAGCCATCTACATGATGATTTCAGTGTCACAGACATTGTCTGACTTCTCGCATGCAAAAGCCAGGGTCAAAGTGGAAAAACAATCTGCTGCGGAAAAGCTCTCGGTCAATTCTAACCCACGAGCCGTTTGGTATGGCCCCGGCTCCAGTGACACGGGGGTTGATGTGTGGGTGTCGTTTACATGGGAAGCTCTGTGTACGGCCAGCTTGCTGAGGTTGAGGGCCCATTTATTTGAGTCTGTCTAATTGACATGTTGGGATCGATGGGGGAACAGAAAGCCTCTCCACAGAATCCACCAATACAGAGCTGGTCCCCAGGGCCCTCGCACGCCAGGACCCACCACCGTATCAGTCACAACTATAGCACTAAACTGAAAGACCCCAACCCCCTTTGCCTCTTTCCTGCATTACTTAAATGCACACACAGATGGAAGCACGCCAATGCAGACTAGAAAAATAAAACCGACCACTCCAGACACAAATAATCACACAGACAAAAACACAAAATCCCCATTGATCATCGGTCCCCCCTGTTACACCAGAGGAACCCCCCCCCCCTTCCATACTTAGCCAAGATGAAACAGTAAATCATGCATACATGTCTGTAGAACAAATACTTCCTGCGAGAATAGTTCTATACAAAATCACACTTAATTTCTCATTTAATCTTTTTTTTACACCCAAGCAGTTATAAAATCCAGCATTTCAAAACCAGCAACATTTTGCATTTCTGACTATATTAATGTTCTTCTGCTGCTGTCCTTTACACAGTGTTAGAAAACACAACTGCTGGGTAGGAAAAGAGTTGCCATTGTCCATAAATCAGCACTATCTTTGTCTAATTCCACTAAAATGTAGTTGTGGATATTCTCATAGGGAAATCTGATAGTGTATCACCAATTTAATTGACTCTATAAATTTATAATAAAGAAAATTTATAGTCATGTGTCTCTATAAACCTATGATACCATCATCAATAGTTTAATGCAACTTAAGGTTTGAATGTTTGCAGATGATACAAATCTGGAAAGCTACAGAAGATGAGAAAAAAGAAAGGTCAGTAGTGCTACAGCAGTTAAAGCAGAGCTGTTTACATAAAGTAAATACAGAAAGTCTAATGTGCTTCTGTGTTAGTTAATAATAATGGTAATAAAATTTTAAAGGCAAAATTAGTTCTACTGACACATAGCGCTTCAAATTAGAACTGCAGTCAAAACACTGTGCTTTGTTTCTTGTTTGAACGACGATACAGACGAGGGTGGGGACACAGCGCCAGCAGAGAAGCTGTAATATATTTTACAGGGTGAGTAAATATTAAGAAATTCACGTTGTTAAATATATGTAAGTTTTTGAGAACGTATAACGTGTGTGAGAATGTTGAAAATGTTCATTATAGTTTGGGAAAGGTCTATAAACACTCCAAGGAGGGATAATTAGGCCTTAACATGCATTTGAATTGTGAAAAATGAATAAGGTCGTCATTTCACGGATTTCATTTATCGCGGGATGTTCAGAACCTAACCCCCACAATAAACGAGGGACCACTGTATATATATTGTATTTACTGGAGGGATTCAGTCAAGCATTAGTTCTGATAAATGTTTGCTTATGTTGATATGCATACCTGCATATTATATATATTTTATTTTAATGTCTATTACTCACAAAACATTGAAAGGGCTCAGTTCAGGGTAATTTACAAACCATTTTTAAGAATTGCTAACAGGATTGACAGGTTTGTAAGTCAAATAAATAAATACCCCTCCTCATTTTATTCTTATTCAGCAGCCCTTGATTTCACGTGTATTTGGTTTGTTTATCCATAAATTTTAAAAGGGATGTTAGTTATTGTCTTTTGACTACTAGTTACTTAACAAAACGAATGCCCCAGGAACCTTCAAACTGCTGCAGATACAGATGTTTAATGGTATTTCTAAGAGATTGGCCATTACAAATCACAACCACTGACAAACATGGTGTAACACTCTTATTTTTCCACAATTGTGTCTTTGCATGTATTCGTGTAGTGTACAAGGGATAAATCATGCTTTCTAAGAAGCCAAAAAACTCGTGAGGCACAAGCACCTGTCCTTTGCCTTATAGAAAGAGGGGGTGGGAGATGTTTGTCACTAGGTGTGTGTGTGTGTTTGAAATTGTAGCCAGGCCTCTCATCATACAAGCCACACAAGGTCAGTGTGGGTGGCGTTAAGCTAAGGGTTTACCCCTATTTGCATTCATACACACCCCCTCTTCGGCCTCCCTGGTCTATTGCACGTGTCTCATTGTCTATAACCACCCCTCACCACCACTCACAGACACACTACTAAACCCCTCCCTTTCCACTATTTAAAAGAGGTTTGTTGTGTGTGGATTTTGCCTTGAGGGTGAAGCAAAATCCGATCCGCACCTTTTCTTTAAACCTTTGCTGTAGTATACAGCAGAACTATTAAGAAGCAACAGCTAATTAGAGAAGATAAAGGGCAGTTGTGCTTAGTTGTTGACACAGAGCTGGATAAATCTGTATACAGCATATTTAATTGAATTGAAAGATGAACAAGGAGCTTACTAAATTGCTTTTTGAACACTGGATAGTTTATTCTTGCTTGGAAGGTGGAGGGGTCTTATTGATTAGCATTGGAAGCTAATTTTCTAAAGTTTTATATTTGCATTAGTGATGATTGTTTTGGCTAAATTGGTTGGAAGAATGACTGATCCATCCATTTTCTTTACCGCTTGTTCCCAGAGAATGACTGATAAAATCTAAATTTATTTAAGCTGGGAAAGAAAGTGCACTTTTAAGGTAGTTACTGATTTAAATCAAGTCAAACAAGCTCTCTTGCAGAGACAAATGAAGGAATAAGTTAAATGTTTCTGCCTGTAGGGTATCAAGGGCTGTGACACTCCTTTTGAGCCATGACCTAAAAATCTAATAGTATGACATTTGTGCCCCTGGCAACATCTCCTTATTTTTTCAAGCCCCTCCCCTCCAACCATCCCTAATGCATGCTCGCAGTCCTCTTTCATTTCATTGTCAACATCCTTCCAGCTGGTATTGCTAACTGTCTTGTTCCTTTGTTTTATTTTTTTTATTTTTTGTTTGGTTTTTGTTGTCTGAAGCCACACATCATTTAAAAAAAATGACCAAGCTGCTTATGCATTCTGTCATTCTGGCACCCAATTATGTTTTAAATGGGGGTGCAAACTTGTGCTGATATTTAATTGGTGAGGGCTTCTCCAAAAGAAGAAAAAAAACTTGAAAGCAATTTTCTCTACAGTCACTCCATCTGACTTTTTGGCTACTGTAAGAAAGAACCATCAAAATCCATCTTGATTAGAGTTAGATTTTATTTGGAATAGTGTTTTGGCAGCAATTTCTTTACCAAAAATGAAAGAATTTGACCAGATTTTATCATTAAAGTGTTTATATTTGTGATTTTACATTTGTGGTTTGCAAGGTTAGGCTACTGAGACAAAAAACAGTTTGTTTTCTTGTTTGTTTTTTTTTCATTTTTAGAAGGTCTCAGGAGACATTAAGCATTTCAACATAGTTAGATGCACATTCACAACTGAATAGCAGAACAACACTTTACTTACTCTTTAATCTTTGCAGATGTGCAAAGTTGTTTGCTCAGTAGGCTTAAAAAGGTTCTTAATTTTGGAAAAAAATATCATATTTTTAGTTTGTTTATAAGTGCAAAATGTTTATTTATGCTCATCGTTAAATACATATAGGGATGGAGCCTTCTGTCTGTCCTCTTTATTCATTTAACATAAGGCTAGTTAGGATAATAACCATACCAGCATAAAGCATGCATGTGGAGTATGTGGGCTGTGACGTTTGACAACATTTTAAACATTAACTGGTTCAGTCAGGTTTTCTGTTTTGTTTTTAGTCAGTGATACAGTTTAAAGCTAATTTTGGTATGTAACTATGGTAACAGATGTGACATTTATATTTCAACCAAATTGGAGACCTGTACTTCGAAGCTGGATTGGCTTTTATCGAGGTAACATCCAGGGTTAACCCTGGGTTTTTCATCCTACAACGCTGGTTCACTTCTAACTAAGTAAATCACCATGGTAACTTAAACTGATAACGGGTAATAGATCAACAAGTATAAAAGCACCACCTCTTTACTAATCAGTTGTCTTAGAAAGAAGAAGAAGAAGAAGAAAGAACATTTTTAGGGATAGATGCAATGCTTTTGATGTCCCCAGTGATATAAAAGGTACCGATTTTTATCAGATGGACTGCACTACATTTGTTGGCCTACAAACAATATAAAATAAATTCTATTAATTTCTTCCATACAACAGAGACAGTGTAAGGAAATAAAGCCTTGCAATGACCACTTTGAAGTATCTTTTTGTAACTGTTTTTTACTTATTCCCAAGTTTGTTTAGCTATACTAGGAATGCATCTGAAATAATGAGGTTAATAATTATGTTCACAAATGGCCTAACTACAGAACAATGAATTTATGGAACGCACAACTACTCATGCCGTCAAGGTAAAACACACTCAAACAAGGGGTGCTGAGCCTCAAAAGACCTCAATGGAAAATATAAAGGAAAGCAAGAGCACTGAGGAAGCGCTCAGCCCCAAATTGTCTGTGCTGTAATAAAATTATATTGAGTGACCAGAGTGCTGTCCGTTTATATTGTACCATGAATTAATATTGTATAATCTTACGAATTTACACATTAACAGAGTCTCGATTTTCTGCCAGCATTCCTTCCTGGCTGCTGCTGCCGCAACAGTGTTGCTTTTGGCCTGGATGATGTGTTTGATTTCTTCATATTTTTAAAGTTTGTCTGCTCTTCTATGTTTGCAATTGGTCAGATGCTGCAAACACCACCCCTGTTATGTGAGCGCACACTGATCAAGAGTGAAAAAACCTGGGTTCAATTACCTAGTGGCAAACCAGCATACTGCTTATCAGGATTGTGAACACCTGGGTAAGTCAACCCTGGGTATGTTAATCCTACTTTGTAGTACAGGCCTCAGGAAGAGTAAAAAAGTGTTTTGATAAATGTTGGTTTCAATCTCCTGTCAAATAAAGGCAGATAATTAAAAGATCCTTCATTTAAGTGCTCCATCTATCCCCCTCTTTCCTTCTTATAATGATGTAATAAGGCGCTAATATTAAATAGTTTAAGGATACTTAATTATGATAACTTTATTGAAAGAACTGCATTGTATAATAGTACTTTTTCAAGCCAAGAGTAAAACTATAGAGTTTGCCACCTCTTCCTCTTACTGTCTCTGTTTATTTACACCTCTTTCTGTAAAGTCCTCTGAGACAACTTTGTTGTGATATAGGGCTATACAAATAAACTTGATTTGATTTGATTTGATTCCCTTGTTAATTAATATCGATGTACACCGTAAATCCTTGCAAGCATCATTTTCAGCAAGGACTGAAAGTCGCAGACTTACAAACTTAGTAGCTATGCAAAGAAAAAAAAATATGCATTGATTCACACACCACTGATCTGTTAAAACAATAGTTTTTTTAAAAACTGTGCTGTGACCATATTGCTAATTTGCCACTTGCATCCTCATCAGTCACACTTTTGATAATCTGTTTGTCTTACAATTAATGCTATGTGTGTTTCTTTTAAGCTATTGTCTGTGACTGTTTTGAACATATGGGGTTTTTCCAGTACGCTACATAATTCTCATAAAAGTGTGAAGCTGGACAAAATATTTATTCAGCTTCTTGTTATTTTTCTTTTCTTTTCTTTACGCATTCACAAGTTCCCTGTAACTTTCTTTGTCCTGTGAGTGCTCTGCAGCTGCTGCCTTTTAGTCATAGTGTACTAGAAATGACGTCAAGGCTGTGAGAAAGGCGAGTCTCCCTTGCTGCTTCAGGTTTCAGTTTGTTACCATAGCAGCAGCAGCCACTTCCTGCCAGAGCGAGTCTTCCTGTCTTCATTCAGTTTTGTGTACACGCTCCAGAGGAGTTACGAAGCAGTGTTTACATTACCATATATGGGGTTTTATGAACAATGGTCACAGGGCTTTCCCCGAAGTTAAATAAACAAAATTAAGAGTATCTACACACACAGAGAACACATGTACATGTAAAAGTCTGTGCACATACACATTAGTAGGTCTGCGCAGGCTTCTTATCAGTCATTCTAAACTGCAACCATTTGCACACAATTATCCATTTGCAATAAAATGGAATGTAAATGTCTGCAATGTTTGGAAAGAGATTTCAAGGGACTGTGGGGCAAACACAGAAGAATCGTGAGGCAGTTTAAGCAGTGTTGGAATCTGTTATTTGATCTTAATGTTAATTATGCAGAGATTTTGTAACCTGCCCTGCATGATAAGATAACAACCTCTTTTTCAGGTGCTAAGAGGATAGCACTTAGCAGGCATCCATAACTATAGCTTATACCTCACTGGGCTGTTATGTTTTTGTTTTGTTTTTTTTGTATATTTCTGGCTGGGGGATGTTTGAAATTCACCTTATTTCCATGGAACCTTTGATAAGCCCACGCATGTAACTGGTGTTTCCTTGCTACATGCTCTGCAAAGGCAAGAAAGAAAGAAAAATAAAAGGTAGGTGTAACTATTATAAAACATTTGTTTTTAGAAAAGTTTTTAGAACTTTTTAGAAAAGACCATTGCTTCTGAGATGGGATTCCTGTTATTTATGAATGTTAAATTCTAACTGTTCTCCCAGACAGAAATTAAATGTGGGCTCATATGCAGGATCCCTTCTCATCCTGGTGTTGCTAAGGAAGGGGTAGCCAAGATAAAGCACACCCCTACTCAGCTACTGGCTGGAGGAAGGCCAACTTATTAACATTCAGCACACAATGATCCATGAACTCTGTCCGTACCCATGACCTCAGCTGTTCCAGCACACACTGTAAATCTATTCCGTAACTCACAGCATCACATTCACTAATAGGGGCCAAGGGTGGCTAGATGGAAAGGTGGTTAACCATGTGGGCCGAGAGAGATCATAGAGGTGAGGGTGGATGGCAAAGAGGAAAAAGCAAATATGCCCTGCTTGCTCCAGCAGTGGTGAATACCTATTGGAGGGCATCTAAGCCACTGGGCAGGCCTTCTTGATTGTGTGATCAGCATGAGAAGTCATATTGTTTGTGCAGGAGGAATGGTCAGCATGTAGCAGCAGTTTACTTTCCTTAGTGTCTACTAGAGGTGAGGCTCTAAATGTGTGCCAGTCCATGAAGGCAACCCTGTCTGCATTTTGAAAATATTGTGCTGTATAGACATCCACCAAGATGCTATTCTGTACTCTATAATTATATAGAAAGGATTAATGTCATGTTTAACTTTTTTTTTAACGTGGAAATACTGTGCAATGATGATATATATTGTACTTATTGGAGACTATAAAAATAAATCAGTTCATACTTTGTCTGTGACTATCAAGGCAGCTCTGTAATTTAACCATTTGTATTTTTGCAACAAATAGAGCCAGAAATGCAAAAACAAACAAAAAAAAAAGGACAAAAGAAAGAAAATAAGATAGAAAACTAAAAGCTTAGCCAATTTTACCCCCACAATTGCTAAAGGTCACTGGAGCAACTGTTGAAAGGTACCTGATCTTCCTCTCAGAGGAAGGAGAAGTGGAGGACTCCGACAACAAGAACGTTTGACATATAACAGCTGGCAGAAACCACCCAAGTGCTAAATACATAACAGTGGCATTTATGTTGCAGAGACTTCTGTGTGAAATATCAGCACAATATTTTTTTTCCACAATTTCCATTAAAATAGAAATTTGAACATCAGCAGCTAAAGATTATTTGACATGATCAAACATGTAGAGATTATATTACCAACTTTGCACCAACAAAAATGTAGTCAGCTGTCTTTAATCATAGATGTAGAAGTCTAAACGGACTTAGTCTGTTCCTGGTCAATCAATCGTTGCCCACACATTCCTTCAGTGATTCATATACATTCGATTAGTTGTTTATTGATGATTGTTTTCCAGCATTTAGTGAAACAACTGATCAATCATAGTTAACGCAAGCCTAAGAAACGTGATGTCACCTTCTTAAATAGTACCCAAGACTAAATTATTGAAAAAATAGTAATAACAGGGAAAATATACAGACATATTTGTCACCCTAACAAAAGCGAAGAAAGTATTAAAAGGCATCTGACTAATAAGAAAACTGATAGAACTGCTTGCTTTCATTATCAGTGCATCATGGTTGCCTGTGATTGGCTACAAGAAAACTCCACTCTCTAAAAGTAATACCTTGACATTTCTAATTCACTCCTGCAATTACAGTATGGTCTTAGTCTTAAAATAAAATCACAGTACATTAGATGGGAGAAAATCCTCTCTGAGCTCCAGGAGCTGGTTTTGTTGCTAAGCAGCTTGATCCATCATATTACAGAACAGTACATTTGTACTAATACTGTGTGCTGCTGGCTTCCACGGAGATGATTTCCACTTCCATTTCTCACAGAACAGTGATTTTTGATTAGTGAGTGCCATGTGCTTGGGTGGGTGTACACATCCTGTTTACCCAGTCTCCAGGGTTTATTTTAACCACGACTTCTGTGCTATTTCCCATAGGGTCTAACTCCGAGGTCAACTACACGTTGATGAGGATAGACAGGTGTACACCTTTCAGTGTAGCTTGTTCTTGTGTGTGTGCTGTCCTGCAATAATTGCTTGTTCATCTTTTTGCAGAAAGATTGTGAGCTTGCACGTGTCTGTGTGTGTTTTAAAAACATATCAAAGGTTGTAATCACATCTCACAGCTGCAAAAATATCTATCAGGAAATGTTTCAAGCAGAAAGTCATTCTTCTCTTTCAAGTATACAGGGAACAAACAAAAATAGACAAAAGAAACAAGGTCCCTGCTGACCATACAAACAGCCTGAGGTCTTACAGAGGAGGAGACATAAGGACATTCTGATGCCCTGACCTGATCTGAAGAAAATGCATCTTCAGTGTTCGCTCCATTACTCTCGTGTGCAGATGTGGCTTTCCTCAGAGCAAAGGGGTTGTCTGTTTTCCTTACACAAAATGATAAAAGCATGCACTTAAACCAAACAAGCAAAATGGATGAAAACACAATGTAGAAAGAGAGAGAACGGGACGTTATCTAGGATTAAAATGTACATGAACCTAAATCACCTACTGTTGTTTTGTCCTGCAGTTAGTGATTTGTGCAATATCCTGTGATTTACAAACATTATCCCAAAAACTTTAAATAAAAAATCTTATTTTGTTATTAGGATGTTTTGCATGCATATCAAAATTAGACTTTTTTAGGGGACATGTTTGCAGAAAGTTTGGAGTCCTGGAAGCTTGAAAGCTTAGAGCCAGGCTAGCTATTTGCATTTTGCAGTAATCTTTCCATTTTCTATCATGATTTTGTCACTAGTTGTTGCACAAGCAAATTGTTAATTTAACTTAGTACCACAAACGAGATTAATGGGCGCTAGACTGCAGTCTTCTTCCTAAACAGTTGGTGTCACTACTGAAAAAATAACCCTCCTATACCACAGGAACAGAACCAGTAGAAGTCATTACAGGAAGTACATTATTTATGCACAACACTATAGAGTTTGAAATTATCAGCTTTAATTATTTGATGCCTTAGCTGATGGAACGAACACTAAGTCACACAATTCAAAAGGTGCAAAACCTGGTAAAATTATGCATATTTGGCATAGAAGGTGTTGTGACATACATTTAGGTGCATCTTTAGGTGTAAAACGTTACGATAGCTCTCAGAAGAAATTAAATATGAGAGCAGCATATGCTAAAAAGTCTAATATTTGGGCATTTTAAGGTTGGACATTGTGATACAAATGCAAAAATGTCCTCAGCAGCAAAGTAAGTGGTTTAAGCCAAAAAGCAAAATGTGTTTTCTTTAGCTAATCCTTATCATATGCACGTGCATTCACACAACACATTTTGCCCATACTCACACAAATGAGGATGAATATATTTATATAAATGCTATGAACTTTCAGAGTATATGTCACTTGTTATCTTGCAGTCTGACATCCTGGAATATTTTCCGTTATGTTAGTGTGTCTGTCTATGTGTTATAAGTGAGGCAGGGTGGGGAGTTACAGCTGAGACTGTCTTATCTATGATCACACAACAACGTGTGAAACCCCAACTCTGCGGAACTCCTTTCAATCCCAGAGCCACAGGGTTTCAGTTTGCGGTGGCAGCTGAGTTCTTCTCTGTCTCTGAAGACTGTTACATCCACAGAGAGCAAACTTGCAGAGGTGTGGAGGCTGAGACTTGACAGTCAGATACAGTCAGAAATAGGCAGCGACTTCTCAGAAGAGGCTCGCGGTAGTTGCAGTATGACTGGAAACCATGAGAATTTATCAGCTAGGCGCTGCTTATGTTGTATCCAGTAAAATGTAAAACCTGAAACACTGAATAGTCAGAAAGGACAGAATCAGTATGAGGAGTCTGTTAGCTGCACCTGCAATAGTCACTGTAAATGTGTGTCAACATTCTCTCTTGTGGTTTGTTGTCTATGCGTCTCACCTAACTGACAGATGGAGGGGTAGCCTACTCTTCAAAGCAACTGGCATCCATAATAAACTGGTACCTTCTATTTTCAGTGTTGTTTTATCTCAGCATTGTTTAATATAACACATCCATTCCAAGAGAAGTGTAAATTAAAACCAAGTTAATCATGTGTATGTATGACCACATAACAATGACTTAGTTGCATGTTGCTCCTCAGACCTCCATAATACAAAGATAATCAATTAAAACCCATCAAAACCAAAGCTCCATTTTCATGTGATGTGTTTTTTATTTTAACAAATAACTCTGGCTCATAATTAATTTGTCAACTCCTAAAATAGAACTGCAAATTAACACCTATGTCATATATGCGACAAGTCATCCATCAGCTCAGCTGGTAGTGATCATCTTCCAACCTAAAGGTCGATGGTTGGACCGCCATATTTCTGGGTGAATGAATGGAAAGTAAAGGCCCTTGAAGGGTTAAATAGATGCTAAGTGAGCATCCACCATTATAAAACAATCAAATGTCGTCCTGTAAAGTATCGCTCCTACAAGCAGCATGAGGAAAATAACACTCCAGAGTAGACATCGATATCAAGACTATTGTTAAAAAGCTACAAAGTCTTTAAAAGGAGGAAGGAGAGGGATGATGGAGCAGTTTTGTAAGACATAAGATCGACACCAACACATCGTCTGCAACACTATACAGTTAAGTAAAACATTTTTAACATCAATACATAAATATGTTTAGTTAGGAGGGCTCCACAGACATCCTAGATATCCTTTTACAGTCCAGTTTTAAAATGAATGCTTGTTATATTTGTACAAATAGACTTCTCTATTTTGCAATGTGGCCTCGTGGCTAGACAAATAATTTAATTTAACCATCAAAGCAATTCAAATTTCAATACAGGCAACAAGAAGGCATCTCCTCGAACCACTTTGATAACAAAGTAACTGTTAAATATAACCTTTTCTTTCTAACCACCATGTAGATTAAACTGCTTACTTTGCTTCATATTTGTATTTTTTTTTAATTAATCTATGTTGTTTCAGGGCAGAGATTGACCATTGCCTATAGATAAGCTAATGGATGAATCAACTTTTATTGATATTTGTCTTTCAAAAGGTTTTTTAAAATCAAACTCTGCTGGCCATGCCCTATAGCCCACAGACAAAGGAGAGGTAAGGGAGATTGTTTATGTATACAGGCCACTAAGGAGGAGATTTTCCCTAACCAAAATGTACAGAAAGATGAATGAGAAGAAGCCAAAGGACACTTCTCTTGGCCTTGGCTGTTATCAAGACTGGAAATGTAAATAACACAAAGCATCTTGCCTCTTTAGCTACAACTTTCATTTTTATGTTACATTGAGAAGACAGTCATTCTCATATATATGTATACCCAGTTTGTTAGATACACCTTCTGGTGCCCCTGGACACATCATCAATAATGTAACCTGGGGGTCACAGGGGGTTTCGGGTCTTTCTACAATCAGACCCCCTCCTCCAGGCGACCCAGCCAGGGCTGATCAGCTTGTGTCCAGGTAGCGCTACCCTACTTGCCACGCCTCTCCCCTCTTGATCCACAACCACCTTGATGCAACTTC
>JBAMHW010000016.1:23096984-23113550 GCA_037177495.1 Rhadinocentrus ornatus | reverse complement strand
CTTCAGGATCTTCCAGAGCCTGTGGAGTAGCCTGGGGCAATTCTTATATACCTTGTAAGGTACTCCACTAGGCCCAGTAGGAGTGCTTGCTCTTGCCCTTCTGACTACCTCCTGGATCTCTCTCCAACCTGGCTCCTTCCCATCAAAATCCAGCATTGGTGCAGGTGAATCAATCAGGGGACCTGCCCAGAGAGATATGTACTTTTGTATGTGACATATCTTTGCTTTATCATATTCTTTCCCTATTTCAGCTTTTTCTTCGTGCTCTTAAGTCAACTGATATCAGCTTCACTGTGTCCAAAGGCAAGTAGCTACAGGAGCTGATTCCAAACATCTTTTGCTGTCGGTGCGTGCCATGAAGCAGACTTCACACAATACTCTCCTTCACATGCCTGCCACTGCACTTACATATTCTGTCTCATCTCGAGACGGGCTGTCTCACACGTGAAGAATTTCTCTTTTGGATCCCTCAACGAACAGCCCTCTGCCCTTTCAACCTCCTTATCCAAACACACCAACGCCTTGATCCCAGGGTCTTTTCACTAAGACTTTGGTGGCTAATCAAACAGATCAGATTAAATAAAATTGTGTATACTGCATGCAGACCATCCACCTCTCAGCACAAACAGAAGGTTCAGTCATTGGTTCTATTGGCTTTCAATGCAGGGCACGGCTATATTATATCAATGCAGCTCCAAGCTTCACCACTACGGAAGAGGATTAGGGCCACTGAAGAAAACAAAAAATTAAATTCTGACTTTAATCTCAGAATTCTGACGTTAATCTCAGAATAATCTGAGATTAACGTCAGAATTCAATTTTTTGTTATCTTCGGGGCCCTAATCCACTTCCGTACACTACTTTTTCCACATACTCATATCAAGTTACTCCGCAAAATGGAGCTCACATTAAAAACATACTTAACAGCAGGTTTAACTCAATGTTATTGAATGGTTCTGTAAGAAATACACGTGGAGAAAAAGCAATATACTCATTTCAGATTTTTTTATTTATTTATTACCTAAAAAAAGAAAAAGGTCTATCACAAGTCACACTGAAATGTATTGCTTAAGAAAAAAAATATATTCATATATTTTTCAGTTTTTTTCTTCTTTTCCTTTGTTTTTTTGTGTTTTTTAAATTTTTCAGAAACTCATTTTGGTTTCTATTATATTCCACCAAAAAACATAAAGAAAAAAAAAAGTTTTTCAGACACGAGCAGTAGCTGCTGCCGCATCCAGACAACCTTCTCCCCCTGCCTTATTTTTTTTCTTTAAAAAAAAAAAAAATGCACAAAGAAATACATAATTCACAGTTACCATTTTGGTTTCATAAATTAATACAGTCACACATGTGCTACACCGGTCTAGAGCTAGAACATTGTAAATTGTATTCTTGAATCCTGTTATTTTCAATAGTTGGCTACAAGAAAGAACAGGCAACCTAAATGACGTGATCAGAATTCCACCAACGTACTTTTTTTTATCCCCTCTGTAATGCTCTTGTCATCTTTTTTGTTTTGTTACTTCTTTTTGAGTTTCACACAGAAGTGAGGCACACACAGAGTATAGTTCTTACATATACAAAGAAAGAAAATTAAATAAAATATTGGAGGGGCAGGGGGTTCAATTCAGTCCGTGAATAATGTTGTATCCAAGGAAACGGGAAGTGCTTGTAGTCTGAAGTCCTCAGAGGACCTTTCTTATTTGTTACAGAAACTGTTTCTTTCCAAGTACTGTGGTGTAAACTTCCTCAGTTACAAGTTTTTGTAACTTTTTTGCAGCTTGTTGGTGGGGAGACAGAGTCAAGAGGGACGTGAGGTTCAAATAACAGACCAACAAGCATGGCCACACAATGAAGAAATGGGACAAAGACATCATTTGAGGAACAACACTGACTTTTAGATAAGCATTTGATTCACTCAAACAAGCTTTAACCCCTAAAATCTACGACTCTCATGGATGTGAATACTACAGTTGTGTGCATCAACCAACAGAAACAAGCTCAAGTCTGACACTGACACTGCAAGGGCAACATTTTTAAGGCACAGAAGCCTTGACATAATAGAGACTCCACCAGCTAAAAGCACTAAACGACAGATGCCCATTGTCCTCAGTGACAAAAGTGGCGCCTTGATGACAAGTCCGACATCAATAAGCACAGAAAAATTTAAAACAAAAACATAAAAGAAAACAAAAAGGCAAAAAAGAAATAAATCCCGCCCCCATTATCCCCAAGTGTCTCTTTTTTTTGTGAAAGGTAAGGCCACTTAAAAAAAAGATGAGGTTCACCAAAAAGGTAATCTCTCACTGCAATCTCTGGGAGTGCAATCATGGTAGGGTGGTCAGTCAGACAGACAGATAAAGAGACCAGATGCTTCTCTCAGGTAGGTTAGACGGACAGTTCTGGAAATCCACTGGTCTGTTGGATCCGAGGTGCGAGCCTCTGTCGCCGTTCAGGCTGGGAGGAGGGTTAGCTAAACAATTAGTTGGCTGTCTGGGTCCTTGTGAGCCACTGGAGGGTAAAACCAGCGTTTGGGGAGTTGAGTGAGAGAAAGAGTCATTTTTGCTCTTAGCTCATCGTCATCCTCAACATCTTCATTGTCACACAACAGGAATGTTCAGTGCTGAGCAACAAAGCGAGTCCACACTTAAACTTCATCTGTTTTGGTTTTGCGTGTTAATACTTTAGGACAGCAGGACACTGCTGTCTTAACATTGAAAAGTAAAAGATACAAAAACCTCACCAACAAAAGCAGCATTGTTAATTTTCTTCACAAATTCATGCACGTTGTTAACCTTCATTCCCTAAGCACCAGTTTCGTTTTTTTTTCCATCGATAGAAAAAAACAGATCAGTGTAATTTCAAACCTCTGCATGCAAAGAAAAGTCACGTTTTCCCACCCGCCTTCTTTTTTTTTTTTCCATTTTTAGCTCCCATATGTAGCAGCAAAACCGTGAAAGGCCTAACCTGATATGTCAATGGATGTACTGGTGGAGGCACTATATAATGCTGGAAAAAGATCGCACTGCTCCTCACTCTTTGCCATTAAAAACAGATTATTAATCATCATCAGGAGTTACACATTAAAAGGGCCTAATCTGGAATTTTAAAATTTGCTGTCTTAACCTGTTATGATATTAAGTAATGACTCATGCCTTCACTGCAGTTGAGATTTCGGAAAACTATGGGGTTATTTGGTAGAAGACACCTGGACATAAAACACAGGATACTCTAAATCAATTTTACTGTGAAGTCAAACAAACACGCCCTCATAAACGTGCACACAATTATGTACACAAACTCTAAATCCCTCAGAAATGTCCACTCGGGTCTGAAAGACATCAGGGGGTGTGGGATGACAATTTCCTTTCTGTATAGTTTCTTGTGGCTAGATGAAATAATTAAAAAATAAGCTAACGGCTGATTGAATGGATGCACGTGTTCGTTGGTAGTCAACAACTTGACTAAAGTCACAGAGGGCTGCTGTTTTTAGAAAACAGCAGATAGGAAGAGGGACAAAAATAGATTTTTTTCCATATATATTTTAAACATTTTAAAATCCTCTAAAGCACTTTCTGTTAATATTAATTTATTTTGTTTATTTATTAATCATTCCTATCAATACCCTATGTCACTGAGGTTGATATCAATACTTCCATATTGGTTTTTTTCCATCTCATTTCAGGCCCCACCTTCTCCTTCTTGCACATTTTGACCAGCTGTTATAAAACAAGAAAATGTGCAAATAAACTACTTTGAATTTTTTAATATGAAAACCTGAATGCTTTGTGAACAATGCTACATTTTTTGTTTGTTTGTTTATAAAATATAATGTGTTTAAAAGTGAAAAAAGAAAAGGTTTAACCATCCCCGTAACAGGTAAAAACTGGACTCTGGTCGTTGAGTTTTGAGATCAGTAAGAATGCCCGTTGGAATATTCCGCATATGTCCTCATTTTAAAAGTCCAGTGTGGATCTCTTCATTTCTGCCCAGAGTACACTTAAAAACATATTGAAAATCAAAAGAAAAAAACAAAAAAAGTGAAAATACCACCACCACCACCCATTAAATTCTGCTAGTACAGGTATGATCTCGGTTATCATTCCCCTCAAAAAAAAAGAAAAAGAAAAAAACGAGTCTTGTACACATTAAAGTCCAGTTTCGGCCTGTTCAAATCCAAGCATTTCACCAAAGTTTGTTGCTATTGTTGCTGCTGTTCACAATGTCAACTGTGAAGGATAGAGTGGGATTAAAGTCTGCAGGGAGTCGCCTTTTTTCTTTTTCTTTCATGTGACAGATAACATTCCGAAGGACAACTTTGATTTCCTCTTGGGGTTATGTCTCACCTCCTGCTAATCCACTCCATCCAAACATATCTGTAAGTAAATCCCAAGCAATGTTTTGCACATCTCTGGATCTTGATGAGGGTTCAGGCCATGACGTACTCAGACTTCAAGTCAGCCTTTACATCGGGCTTCCACACCGAGTCGTCAAAGTCCAGATCCAGGGACCCCTCGCTGGACATGCTGCTGTTGCTGTTGCTGCGTCCTGCCTTGCGGTTGGGCAGCCACTGATATGGAGCGCGTTGGTCCCGCCTGGCCTTCCTGCGCAGACGCTTCTGCTGCATCAACAGCTGCAGTCGTTCCACCTTACAGCGAGTTGCACGGTTCTCGGTCTGACGCATACGGTCGCCTGGAGAGAAGGAAAAAAAAAAAGCAGTGGAGAGATGATCAGTTGGGTTTTCCTCTCCAATATTTATTTAGTTAAAAGTTTGAGAAGCATGTTCATATACACGTGTGTGTGTGTGTCTGTGTGTGTGTAGCAGGCAGTAGATAAAGCCTTGAAGGATTAATGATGATGCAAGGACACGCTGGGATCATTCCCTTGGCACTGATACACAAATACACACAATCCGTGCACACAACGTACTACTTGAAAGTTGTGGTTAACCTCCCTCACTGAGCTTCATTAGCCTCCTCATCCCCTTATCACTGAGCAAGGAGACCTTCTTAGACCTGAATCTCCTTGAAAACCAAGAGCAGGGTCAAAAAGAAAAAAACACACAACAGTAACATGTTATGACAGCTGCCTGCTATATTTGCAAACACAATTAAGCCTGTCATATCTCACTGACTAGATGTGCTCTTAAGAGCATTTCTAGCTGTTGATGTGCCTAAAGGAGAGTCTATTCTCTGGGGAAATGCCTCGCATTGCACTGCGAATGCTTTCCAACACGGGCCAAGTAAAGTCTAATTCCATTTATACACATATTCGTAAGCTTGGAAGGAAGGGAAAGCAACCGCAATCTATTAGCTAGCTCCATTAGTATCTGTCTGGGAATGAAATAATTAAATAATGGGCAAGAATGTCAATAAACCGAAGCACAGAGGCCATCTCTGCCTCGGCTGCACACCAGAACACACACAAAGACACTCCAATTTGCATTCGAGTACATCATGTATTCACCCAGAAACACATACACAACGTGTACGCTCATGCACATACGGGCTGGTTCCAAGATGCACACGCACACACACACACACACACACATGCAGCGACAGCATCAACAGCCGCAGTAGCTTTTAACGTGGATCGATGGCAAATTAAAAAGACCTATTGATTAAACCTTAGCTCTAGTGCAGCCATCCATCTCAGGCCCAGGACAACGCTATTGGCTTTCAATAGAAAATGCAAGCGAATGGAAATTGTAAGCTGAGAGAGCTGGGGAGAGAAAAGCAGAGAAAGAGTGAGAGGAGGGGGGGGGCAAAAACTGTTTTTTTTTTCTTCCATTTCTTTCCCCTTTATTATAGCTCTAGCTTCCAACTTTCAGCTCAATGAACCCCCCGTCTCGCTTCCCCCACTATTCCACCGTTTTCACCCCTCACACACACAGTGAAGCCCCCCTCTCCCAGCTCTTGCTCTATGTCTCTCCAGAGACAGCTAGGTAGGTCCTGTGCGAAGGAGGGGAAAAAGTGGGCAAGAAGAGGGGGATGGCAGCATGGGTTAAGGAATTCCTCCCCCAGGGGCAAAGGGGGACAGAGAAAAGGACGGAGGAAAAGGGTGGAGGGTAAAAGATCAGCCGTAGGTGTCAGTTTGCGAAATCGATTGTGCCCTCCTTCACTCTTCCCCCCTATTGGAATGAATTCCGGACTCTGTGTGGGCTTAATTTACCTCTTTCCCTCATTTACTTATCGGATCAAGGAGTGCAGAGCCTTTTCTCCAGCTATAAATATTCACTTCTGTCTGGCAGTGCAAACTAAATTGGACTGCTTTTATTTTTCCTCTCTGTTTTGCTTGTAAAAAGTGGCACAAAGTTAACAGAAGAGCACATTTTCCCATTACAGTCAACCTCTCAGACAGATTTGGGTTTTTCCACATTGTGCCCGCATGTTCTGCCCTCATACAAAGGTGCATGTGTGTCCAGAAGCCATGTGCACTTTGTGTGAGGGTAGTGTGTCATCTCTAGAGAACAGGGGGGTACACTAGTGGGGGGGGTTCACCAACATTAGAGCCATTGTTCTGCTGCCTCGGCTCCATGTGACATCTATATACACTGTTTCAAGGCTTTGTTCCCCCTCTGGTCCTGCCCCCCCCCCTATTCCCTGCTCTGATAAGCTAAAAGAGAAGAGTATGTCAAAATATGGCCATACACAATGAAACAGCAGAAAGCAAACACATGCCTACAAACAAAATCTGTTTGTCTTGTTGGTTTTCCTTTGGAGTCTCTCTTTATTTCACCAGGTGAGTCCCTGAGTCATGATCATGGTTTCTAGAATGGTACATTTAAACTCTACTCAGCATTATACAAGAGCAAACACACACACACACAGTAACGGGCAGTTTGGTGGTGCGGCAGGAGGTCCTGGCCTTTGGCTTGGCAAGAGCGCTGGGAATGTGCTTGGAGCTTCACCAAACTTGTGTGTGTAGCCATTCATCAGCGTCACTACCGGAGCCCTGGGCGGCTGGGCCGGACACAGCTGGCCACAGGGATCTCCAGACTATGTTTATGACAGTAGGGTTATTATTAGGGCTGGCTAAGAAGGACAAACTATACACACACAGCACATGCACACAGATGGACACACGAGCTGGTCCAGAGTCTGACTGGAGAGGCTCGGGTTAGACGTTAGCACAAAAACTGTGGAGGACCCAGAGAGAGGTAACTAAGACATGTTGGGAATGAATGAGAGGAAGACATAGAAAGAACCCCTTCTCATAGAACCTTGTGTTACACAAAAAAAAGACAAACGAAGATGCAACAACTGTTCTTTTCTTGGAAGCGCACAGGGGCAGATATCAACAGAAGACAGGTCAAGGACACACAGAGGAAGGAAATGCCAGTTTCCGCACCCTGTTTATCATTTTACCACTCCCCTTCCTGTCACTCCAACCAAAACTCTTTCAATTCTCCTTCCCCTTACGCTCCTCTGCAAAGACTCTGAACTAAGCCTTGTAAATATTACTGGGCATTGCAGAGAAAGCCGGTGAAAAACAGGCAGAGAAAAAAGGGGCTGATCTATGAATAATCGATGCGTCAGTCAGTTTTCCTCGCCTTTGAGCCCAGCCCAGCAACACAGCAAGGACTGAGATAGGGAGCACACGGGAGGGAGGGAGGGAGAGAGCGAGAGAAGAGAGAGAGAGAGAGGGGGGGGGGGGGGGTGGGGGTGAGGACAGCCAAAGAATAGAGGGAGAGAAAAGGGGAGGAGGGCTGCAGTGTGCAGGACGCAGGGGGAGATTAAAGGAGCTTCTCCTTCTATTGATTGTACAAAGATTGGCCTTCATTTGCAGTTGTCTTATTGCTGTTTGTTTGTTTGTCTTGATAAATCTTGTGATCTTGGAGAGAGAACATTGTGTTTGCTCAGCATCCAGGGAACCAGGGGGAAAAGGGAGGGGTGGACAGAGGCATAAAGAAAGAGAGAAGGGAGGGAGGAGT
Organism: Rhadinocentrus ornatus; assembly: GCA_037177495.1. Lineage (NCBI taxonomy): Eukaryota > Metazoa > Chordata > Actinopteri > Atheriniformes > Melanotaeniidae > Rhadinocentrus > Rhadinocentrus ornatus. The sequence goes on along the minus strand of JBAMHW010000016.1, from coordinate 23,105,614 downwards.
AAGAGGAAAGAGAATCACATTGCAGCAAAGTCGGCCTTAGTTTCCTTTTAGTGTTACTGACTGCTCAGATGAAGCCTCCACCTCCACTACTAGAGCTAAATTAATGTGTGAAACTACAGCAGGATTTAAAACTCATGGAATAAATCTTCACTCTTATTACCAACATAGTCAAAAAGTTAATTTGTTTTCACTCTATTACTGTTTAGAAAGATGAGGTTCAACTGCTCAGGAGTACAACCCCATAGAAAAACTAGCAATCTAAAAATAAACAAGCTAAACAAATCCAGACACTACACAACAACAATTAAACTGCCTAATTAGACACATACTGAAAGAACCAATCAAATCAGAGCTAATATGAGCTCTTTGACACCCAGTGAAAGAGCACTGAGGGCCCTGCAGGAACACAAGCTCTTCAATGACTTTTAGACATCATTTGCATTCTCTCTCCTCCTCTTGCTCTCTTTGTTGACAATGAAAGGGCACCTGATGTGCATGCCTGGCGTTCCTGGATACCTCTGCAGTCGTAGAGCATCGCCGGGGCATTTGTTGAGTTAACGGTGCACGTGCATCCCAGCACATATCGATGTGTGACGAGAGAGGAGTTAAGTCTACTAGTGGATCAAGAGCCGTGTCTCGGCCAAGCAGGTCAGGGTTTAAATACAGGACTCAATGAGGTTAAGGGCAAAGGATCTTTCAGTCTCCCTCATTCTCTGGCACCCTCCCCCGTTCCCTTGGCTTGTCCGGCTTTAGCCTTCACAAAGCTAACACGACGTGACAAATCAAAAGGAGGCAGGGGGTGGTGGACGGGATGTGCAATCGACATGAGAGTGAAAGAGGGGGTTCTGGACAAGCTTTCAGAGCTAAATTTGCCTCTGTTTTGCTCCTCTCTATGTGGCTGTGTTGAACTAAAGCAGCTGTGGTGAGAGTCGGGCTAAAAGGCAGCCATATAATCCCCTCCTCTGCCTCATAACGGTCCAGTATGGAGCCTGTACGCAGCCCCTGTCCCCAGCCTCCACACAATGTAAGCCTGGGCAGGGGGTAGAATAGAGGGGGATGGGGGGGAGGACTTTCCTACTGGGTAAAGGAATGTAGCTAACAATCAGTTCTTCTGGACAATCCTAAACCCTTAACACAAGTCCTGTGTGGACAAATCCCCCCTCGACTCAGCAATACTATACAGCAAAACCAGAAAAACCAAGCTACTCGTACACACTTTCACTGAGCATCTGTGGTTAAGTGTGTGTGCGCATGTGTGTATGTTTCAGCTTTTTGTTTACGCTTGTCATCTTCACCCTGTGCATGAACTAGAGTTGGAAAGGGTAAAGACTCTCAGGAGACAGCCAAGCTATGTGACATTTTCAAGAGGCTGTCTCAACCCAAGTTTGACTGTGAACACACTTTCAGGCAGATAAGAGGTGCAATTACTTCTTTTTTTTTCTTCTTCTTTTTTTTCAGTAGCACAATAGCTAAATGAAAGAATGTTTTTGTGAAGCAGTTAAGCCGCAGTTTTAAGTCCAATAAGTAAGTCTTCCATCAGGTGTCGGCTGATAAGACCGCCTGAGAGCGCTGAGTCATCGGCTTCCTTAGACAGTATGTGGAACAGGAGACAAGTAGGCACATGGCCTATGTCCACGCCAGTTCATCCATTGTCTCACCATTCTACAAGTGCACTTTTTGAGCAGGAAGATGGATCAAGGCAGTTAAATGGGAAACCGTCATTAGACAGATTATTCCTTCACCCTTTGCCCTTGGTTAAGAGGTGAACAGTTGGTCGACTGATGGGCAGGATATAAACAACCATATGATGAATGGAAGCTTAGTGTTATAGTTTTTAACAACCCCCATCTTCAGCATCCTCCTCCTCCTCCTCTCGCTGCCGTCGACTCCACAAAGCAAATTCTTTTCAGAGCTGCATTTTGGAATAAATCTATTTAAAGGCCAAATGAACACAGACAATGTATTGATGCACAATGCAGACATGGAAAAGGAAAGGGGTGATTAGGAGGAAGACAGCAAGATGGATTTTACAGACAAGGCTGTTTTTGGACAGCAAATGGGGGGAAACAGTGGCGTGGGTTGTTGAGTGCAGATGAAGAGAAATGGCAAGAGTGGGAGAGGAGGAGAAGAGGGGCAGGAGAGAGCATGTAGGTGGGGCCAGAGAAGGAATGGTATTCCCTGAGTTTGGAAAATAAGCTTGAGTTATTCCAACTGTTCACTAAACACTTGTAAAGGCACTCAAGGTGATGTGGTGTAATAGTGGACATTTCCTGTGAGCCGGTGCTCAGTTGTTGCAAATGAAAGGGCTCTGTCATGGTTGCAACATGGGACAACACCCAACTACAACAATAAAAGATAAGGCACTCACTTTTTCAAACAAAAGAAAACATAGAACATTAACCGCTCCTTTACTGATTCCTTTATAGATGTCTATTGAGCAAATGGTGGTGACAGTTCGATTTCCTCAGCAGAAGACGAGCAGAGTCTAACCTCACAATGCTGACTGAATGTTATCAGTTCTGGACATCTGACTGACAATGTCACTGCAAAGAAAGGAGGTTTTAAAACATCCAAGCCCAGTCATTAAATCGAGGTTGTTAAACTCCACTCGCTACCCTGCAAGTTTTAGATGTTTCTATGCTCCAACACACCTGATTCAAATAGAATGGACCCAACAGCTTCTTGTTAAGTTCTGCACAATGGTGCATTCATTTCTCAGGTGTGTTGAAGCAGGGAAACATGTAAAACCAGCAAAACTGGGGACACTGAGGACCAGAGTTTGACACCCCTACCCTAAACGCTATCATCACAACTCCAGCGCCCAGCCCTCTGGAAGGAGTATGCTGAGGTGTGTCCAGCCCTTACATGCCCCAACTGCAGCTCTTCTTTAGGGACGCAAGATAAATCACCCAAAGCTTTATCTAATCTAATCTAAACATAGCCCAGCCCTGGCTTGAAGGGGTAAACCTATCTCCTTGACGCACAAAAGCAAAGCCAACTCCACTGACTGACAATTGAAGCCTGACTGAACAGGCCTGGAGAAGCTTGTATTGCACTACTAAGGAGATTTCCCTCCTTTTCCCTTTTTATGTCTGCTTCAAAACCCAAGAGACATATATGCATGACTGTTTTTGTTCTTTAATCTGACTTTTCTGTTCTTACTTTGTCAGTATTTTAAAGATAAAAATAAGCACTCGAAGACAGTGATGTAAAATAATCCATATGGAGCTGAGCTACTCATGATGTGCTATGAGAACAGATACAGAAGATGGCAATGAATTTTTCAGTATTTTGCAAAGCAAGAGCTGAACTCACTAAAATGATGGGTTCTACTCTTATTTAACATACAAATACACATGCAGGCACATATGCAGACAAACACACTCAGTCAAAACCGTGGTAACTGCAGGAACATCTGCTTCATGCAGGCATATCAGCTTTAAGGATGCACAATAACTTAATATTCCTGGGGGTTGTTTCTGTTTTAGTTCATGACATGTTTGCATGAGGAGAGGGTGTGTGGAATAGACTCACTCACCAGGGGGTCTGCACATGCGGATCTGGCTCTGGCACTGCACCAGTGGATGAAGAGTTGGAGGAGGGCTGTTAGAGTTGCCAGCAGGCACAGAGGTAGCTTTGGCAGAGAGGCCTGTCGTGCCAGCAACTGGGGGCGAAGGAGGTGGAGAGGGGGATGGGGAGGTGGGTGAGCCACACTGGGTTTGGTAGCGGAGCTGGGTGAGGGAGGGGGGCATGCCCTGGTAGTGGCGTGTGGCACTCAGGAGGTCGTTGAGGATCTGCAGGATGGTACCAATATCCCGTCGAGGACGACCATTGCTGTCCTGGCAGTTAGGGTGCAAAGTGCCTGTAAGAGGGGGCAAGAAAAATGAATAAAATATTACAGTTGATGAATATCTGTTTTAATTAGAAAAAAAGTGTTTAATGTTACATAATTTTTCAAACAAACATTCTAATAAAAGATGACTATAGCTAGATCTAACTGTGTGTGGTTACTGCACAAAACAGTGTCTTGTGACAAGTTTCAGTGACAAGTGTCTTTTCACCTGAAAATGTCCCTGAGAAGACTCCGGGAGCGTGGTTGACAAAGCTCTCAATGATGGCACCAGGTTTACGGGAGCGTGTCGAGGAACTGGTGCCACTGTTGGGGCTGTTGGTACTGCAGTTAGCCTGTAGGTACAATTTTGGACACAAAGTTAGCTAAAAACAACACATTTATGTTTAGATAAGAGGAGCTGTGAAAATCTATCCTGACCCTTTTTCCATATTCAGTTTACATGTGCCTATAAACAAATGTATAAAAAATATTATGAGTTCTGAAAGTGACCTTTTCTTCCTCCTTTTCAGCCACTATTTGCAGTATGTGATCAACCTTTGTAGTAAAGACTTATGCCTATGTTTCCCAAGAAAACAGGAAACCTGAATTTCCACCATGCCATGTGCCTAAAGACTCAGGGTATCAAGTTACTTAAAGCTGTGAATGGAGAAATCAAAACCATCCCATGAAGTCACTAAAGCTTAACTAAAATGAATCAACTGACACTAAGAGCGAAACCAAAAGCCAGGATGAGATCTGTGTTTGTGTTTTAGTGGAAGCTTAATGTGGAATTGCAATTTTTGTTTTCTCACTATTAAGTTTTCACTGTCTGTTTTTCCTGTTGTGAACCATCTCTCCCACAAAATACACGGACATTTGTTTTCTTATTTACCCTCCATCCACAGGAACTCAGGAAGGGAAATAAAATATAAGTGTTGTTCCTAAAGTTATCCATAATTTAAAAAAATAGTTATGAAGTTTTATGATACAGTAAATAATAACTGGCAGAGGGAAAAAAACACTGATTCACTCAGTCTGCACCTCTTTAAAGCTCTCTTTCATGCTCTTTATCACAACCCAGATTTATCCAGTACATTGCATGTTTCAAAGTGTGAAAATGCACTAATGATGACTAAATTTATTGAGGTTAGGAAACACATACACACTTGTGCAAACCCTCTGCAGATCAGACTAAACAGCAGATTTATCCTTCATTAGGCTGATTAATATAATGGAGAATGATTTTGTTGTGAGTATGCAGGTTAAACGATCATAACACATCTACCATTCACTCAGAGGATTCTGAGTCTGGTATCATCAGCTGCTTACACAACTATAGATGGAGGTCAAGCTATGAAGTGATGAAGAAATAAAATGGGATGATATATTAGACATTAGGAGGTAAGAAGCTTTTTTTGTCCTTACCTCAGGACAGAGGACCGGGGCTACAGGGCTGACCTGGCCAATGTCATGGCTGGGTTGGCCCGTGGAGGGCTGGTGATAGTGGTGGTGGTGATGGTGATGGGCTGGGGAGCGGAAAAGACCCCCAGGGATGTGAGAAGGGCGAGCGGAGTGGGGTGGAGGAGTAGGGGGGCTACAGTGGGTGGAAGAGGGCGACTGGTGGTACAAGGGAGGGAGTGGCTGATGGTGCGTGGAGGGCAGGGGGAAAGAGGGGGAGCCTGGGGAAGAGGGGGAGGAAGGGACGGGGTGAGGCTGGGACAAGTGGGGGCTGGGGTGATTGTGTGAATGTTGTGGGTGGTGGTGGGAGTGTGGGTGAGCATGGGGAATGCAGGGTTGCCCTGCGGGCTGTGCCATGCCGGCCTCCGTGTTGCCCCGGGTGATGAGGTGCCTGTGCTGAAGCTGGGGGCCTCCAGACTGCTGCGCCGCCAACTGGAGCTGGACGAACATCATGTGATCACCTACACGCAGCGCCAAGGTGAGGGGGGAGCGGCCAGACAGGAAGTCACTGACCTGTACACACAAAGAAAGAGAAAGTTTGAGCACCTCAAGTAATTTGCTTTTATATTTAAAGCATAAATGCATCTTTGATAAATGGCTAAGTCTGAAAAAGAAGCTCTACATGTTTAAATCCATTTCGGTGTATGAGAAAACATTATGGACAGAAACCAAAAGGACAAAGACTGTCTATGCATACTGTCTTCTTTTTTAAATAAATCAATAGTCTGTGCCATGGATAGCAGTTCAGTCAGACACAACACTGCTTTGAGTAATCTCCCCTCACAGAGACATGGACAGACAACATTAGACCATCATGCAGCTATTCACTATTTTGTAACAGTGGTCTATTTACTTCTGGATAAGAGCCCTATTGGAAAACACACACACACAAATAGAGCCCACTCTTGCTTGCTTTCAACTGCCCAGCAGTCTGCTCTTAGTCAGCAGTGTCATTCAGCTCAGAGACAAAGGCCACCCTTCTGTTTGGCCCATAGCCTGAAAAAATCTGTCCCACGTTCAGGAAATACACCCCGCCTGCATTTCAAACACACAACACTCAATTGTCTGTGGATCTGCAGCGGATCTGGAAGAGCTGCCCATTTTTGGAGCTCTGGCAACAACTAACAAGGGCCAAGTGTGGAGGCCTTCGCTGACCCGCCCATGGCCCGGATGGACACACACAAATACACACAGGACAGCCGAGTTGTCACAACTTGGCTGGAAGATTCACACTAAATAAAAAGCATCCTTTTGTTTTCCTCCTGCATGCCCACAGCTTTGCTCCTGTGTATTGTCACTTGCAACAGAAGATCGTGTATTTGTGTGTGATGTGTGAGAGAAAGAGAGGGGAGGGTGGTGTTGTAATTTTTTTTAGTTAGAGTCATTCATGGGTCAGAAGGCTTCTTTGGGTCTGAAGACTCAGCAGTAATGATGTCTAAAGTTCTCCACAAATAGAACAAGCAGAAACAGCCAGCAGTGGCAAACAAAAGTGTTTGCCACTATCCAAAAAGATTTCAACAAGCCCTTCTGCCTGTGTGCTTTCAGTCGCCAGAGAGGGAGGGAGGACGAAACAGGTAGAGAATGACCACCTTTAATCTAAATGTGGCACAAAAGACGGCAGGAGATAGAGAAAATAAAAAATAATGACAAAGCAGAAAAAAAAACCAAATAATAAAAATCCAGATACAGATACAGCAAAAGACAGCAGAAGCCCCCCCCCCGACTATGCAGTTGTTGGAGTGTGCTTCTAAAATGTTAGCCTATAGTTAACCCTGAAAATCACCAGGCACAGCTTGCCATCACTTCTCTCCCTTTTATTCTGCTTATTTATTTCTTTATCGACCGCCGCGTCTCTGCTGCCAGGGTGACCTTTGCCCAATGGTATTGACATGGTGTGGACAAGAGGATGGAAGAAGGGAAGAGGCAGGTGAAAGGACGGTGGGGGCTGGGAGGATCTGATGTCTACAGTTGAAAATGTAAACAATCAAACATTAAAGCAGCAACAAAAAAAAAATAAAATCTGCATGCAGAAGGCTGATGAACAAACAGAAACTTAGCTTTTTCAGAATGTAAACTCAGCCACTAACGGCTTGTTGATATAGTACACACCCGTCATGATTACCCATAATGGCGAGGCAGTAAACCCAGCAGGCATAAGGTGGGGTGTGAAGTGAGGAGGAAAGGCAGGCTGGTCCAAAGAAACTCCACATACAAAAGGTTGCGTGATAGTGGGTAAGGTCTGAGGGCGGGGACTGGAGGGGGAGGAGGAGACAATGACTGTGTCGGTGACTGACAGCTGTCAGGAGAATGAGTCGACAGTTTGCCAGCCCACAACACACAAACGGATATGCATACAAATTCAGAGACCCTCCCCCCCAAGGGAGATCATCAACCCAGAGTTTAGAGAAGTGAGTGGGGCTGGTGTGGAGTGAGTATCTGTCTGTCTGAATACAGGACCAGAGGTCTAGTAGCCCACAGTCCAGACGACACAGGTTAAATCTGTCTCCAGTAGCCACGTGGGATCAGGTTTAACTTCCATTTACAAATGTGATTTTCTTTTCTGTGTGTATGTGTGCAAAAGAAAGTGAGAGAAAAACCGATGACAGTGAGTGACATAAGGAGAAACAAAGAGGAGGCTTGATTACCCTTATAATGAGTAGTGTGGATTATTCAAAACCACCAAGATGAAATTCATGCACTCCTACTGAGCTCTAAACACCACATGGCAGGCTTCAAATTAGCCCAAGAGAGAAGCAAGTGTTCCTCCTCACACCTCCTTTTTGGTGTTTTTTTTTTTTTTTTTTGCCTCCTCCACTGGATTTTTGTCATTCCAGGTCTCAGATTCTCTGTCGTTGACACATATAGTCAATTTATAAAGTTGCTCACACAAGTCGTGTTAAGTCTCACATGCATGACAGCTAAAAATTTATGTAAGCATCACATGTGACTCATATGGGGTCTCCAGAGATATACACACACACCACCCACCACAATGTTGACTTTAGACTAGGAATAAAAAAGGCCACAAACCCACATAAACATTAGCAGTGAAAATGACAGGGGACATTAAAAAGATGAACTGATCGCTTACTTTCACACACTTTTCTGTGTTTTGTGTGTTTCTTTGTGGTTGTCTTTTGTGGCCCCCAAGAATAATAAAAAAATTCAGGTGTGAAATTTGTCTTTTTCAGAGAGACAGAGAGAGAGAGAGAGAGAGAGAGAGAGAGAGAGAGAGAGAGAGAGAGACAGAGAGAGACAGAGAGAGAAAAAGAAAGAAAGAAAGAAAGAAAGAAAGAAAGAAAGAAAGAAAGAAAGAAAGAAAGAAAGAAAGAAAGAAAGA
>JBAMHW010000016.1:23073086-23096884 GCA_037177495.1 Rhadinocentrus ornatus | reverse complement strand
AAAGAAAGAAAGAAAGAAAGAAAGAAAGAAAGAAAGAAAGAAAGAAAGAAAGAAAGAAAGAAAGAAAGAAAAAAAAGGGTGAACAGCTTGTGTAGCTAAGAGCTGTGGAGCGGAACACCTGAAATAGTGCCTGTTTCCTGAGGGAAAGGAGGAGGCGGAGGATGATACAGTAGGGCATGCCTGCCAGAGGCTAGATTGGCTAGTGATCGTGTAACAACAAGCCTCTTCCAGACGGACAGAGCCTGTGAGAGAAACAAGGGGAGGAAATGCATTGGAGAGTATGTGTATATGTGTGTCTAGGGAAGGGGGGTGGAGAAGAGGAAGCGGCTCTGTGGTGCTGGAGAGCTGGCTAGCAAGCGAATGATTCCCAGAGGTCTCGGCTAGCAGCTCAGCTCCAGTCCAAACATGCCTGTCTGCTCTCAGGAGCACAGCCAAGACAGCCGATGTATCTGGCTACCATTGACGTCAAGACAAACACCAGATAGAGCTTTCTAGAACATCACAGGCAAACAAAAGTGGCTTTTCTAATTCACTAACCCTGCTGTAGTCACGTTTTCACGTTGTTCTCTGCAGCACACTCAACATATGACAGCCTTTATTGGATTGTTATGAGGCACAAGACAAGAAGAGTGAAGGGCCCCACTTTTGTTGTGAAAGGGGAAGAGAGAACCCAGCCCGTCATTGTTCTCTTTCTAATGCAGCAGCAGTGGTATGCAAAGAGATGAGGAGTTGATGCCTAAAGAGCCAGGTGTGCGTATCTTAATAACACAAATAGTTGATTATACTTAGAAGAAAAACAAGTTTATTCTGCAGCACACACCCACACTGAAACGGTGTCCTGGTGCTGATAAAGAGCTCAGAGGATGTTACAACCACTACTTTAACAACTGACCCCAGAGCTAACGCCATCAAGCCCTTTGTTTTAGTCACTGTTGTCCAGGAGGTGGTATTTTGTTTAGCAGGAGGCTCTGGTTGCTATGCAATAATGGGGAAGAATATGATAAGGGGCAGCTGGGGGGAGGAAAAGTAGAGGGAGAAGAGGGGGAGGATGGCATGAGAGATGAGTGAACGATGGTGAGGGGGGATGGGGGATGCGGGCAATGGGGGTAGGGTGTCAGAGGGGTAGTGGTGTTGGTGGGTGATGAAATATTCAGCGAGAGTGTGCCTCTGGCTCCTTCCTCCTTCTTTTCTTTCGACATCTCTGGCTGACAGTTTTATTTATTGGGGTCCCTGTGGTTCAAGGAACTCATTTGCAGTCGTTCTTCCTTTGCACACTAAGCGAAGTAAGGGAGAGAGATAAGGCGCAAGGGAGGAAGAGAGAAGCTGGGAGGCTGAGGGAAGTTGAGAGGAGGGGGTGGGGTGTAGTGTGCTGGCAGCACTGAGCTGACATTCATGAACAACTGAGCAGCTTTGTGCCAGAGAAAAGAGGATTGGAAGGCGGGACAGGAGGGTGGAGAGAGGGAAGCCATGACAGAAGGAAGTCTCCTCCAGCCATATTCTGGTGTCATTGCAGCTGCTCACCTGTCGGACAGCTAAGTCAAAGGCATAGTTCAAAAAGCTGCTTATTAACCTCCTATTGACCTAAATGTTTTGATCACACCAGGACACTATTGATCGTATCTTTGCAGATATACACAAGCTAAAGGTGCAGTAACAGGCCCTTAAAAGAAACGGGAAAAAAAATAATCAATGACTTGCACCATGCATCAAATCCAAAAGGCAGACAGGGGATACATGGGAATGTGAAGAATCTTCACCATGTTATTGTACCATCCAAGGTCTTTTGACCATACAATTCTAAAGGAGCATATTCTTAACTGACTTCATTAGATTATGTCGATGGCAATCAGGCATGATATTCCTTGCCTCCACCCTCCCACACGGTAGCCCCACTAGTCACGATGCCTGCTACTTGAATCACAAAAGCACTGTGTCGCCGGGGAATAGAAAACAATGATGGTCACGACTCAAATATGGAGAAATAAGACTCTTCTGGCTGCTCAACGAGGGACAACACAAAGATACAGACATTAAAAATGGATGTTGGCACATGCACACACCCACATAAACCCATGCGACCAGATGCATATACACAATAGGACAATGAAATCCACGGCAAAATCCAGCTCCCCCTTGATTGCCCCACAACACACCTTGATTCCCTAAGCCCATTCCAGCATCCCTCTCCGACTGTGTGTTTAAGCATCACAAAGGGGATTACACAAGTGCAAAAATACTGCGTGATCAGCTTATTAATGCAATTTTCAAGGCCAGGATTTACATGAACAGGGACTGAATAGGCCTTTAGATCAGCATTGTCTTTTCTTCCGTACACAATTTGATTTAGACATTCAGCAACAAATTAATTTCTGTAGCTTTCATTGGGGTAACAAAAAAGGCAAATTACCATAGTAAAGAGCAAAGACTCCCTCTCTTAAGCCGCATGCATATAAAATGCCTTTATTTCAATGGCAGTGAGAAGAACAGAGGGGGGCTGCATGCAATAAAAAGGGGAGGATCCTCTTACATTGACCATCAGACTAACTCAGTCAGTTTTCAATTCCTTGCACTCCCAAATCCTCAATACAATTACCCTTTAATGATTTCTAGTAATGCTGATCTTACTGATTAACTAGCATCTAGATAAGGGGGTGCACAGTATGCAGGAGTGCAAAGAGAAACATATTGACCATCTGCATTGAGCTGTTTTACACACATTTTTGTGCAGACCCAGATGTGCACAGATTTAAAGTCCACTGCCTTAAAAAAAAGCTAATCTTTTAAATCATCTGTAAACACATCTAGTCTTCCCACAAACTACGCCCAACCTACAGTTTCTCACACACAATCAAATGTGTGACTGAATGACTTGTGCAAACCCTTCCTTTTTTCTCTTCTCCACCTGTCAGGCTGGCTGTGGCACCCCCTGAGGGATGCAGAGCACAGGAAATGAGGTAAGGGTGATCCAGAGGTGACTCCCAACAGACTGTTAAATCCTGTTAGTATGCATCTGTCTGCTCTTAGACACTGTGACAAAGCTGAGCCTCATCCAGGCCTGCCATTATTCTGGTAAGAAGAAGTAAAGGGGAGGGGAGTGCATTAGGAAAGGGGGTGCTTGTAGGTGGAAGCGAGAAAAGTGGAGCAGATATGTAACTGTATATTCTAGTGGGACATACAGATTGGTAACACACAACTGTCTCCCAAAGCGATCTGTAATACTGTTTAAGGCGAAATTAGTCAATCTGTAGCCTGCTGAGTCCCACTCCATTGATTTTGAAAGTAGGATGCACCACTGTAGCTGTTCACTGCTAGATATGGCTGCAGCCACTGGGTGCATGGAAGATAAAGAGGTGAACCAAATGTAAAGAGCAGCCCTCAATCATTGTAGAGTGTTTGCCAGCTGGGCAGGTTTGGTGCTCATGCTTTAAGACAGGAACAAAGAGGTGGCTGTATGGGGGAAGGGCAGCGTGAGGGGGATGGTAAGGGTGATGCTGCCTCCCTGCCTGCCTGGTTGGCTTTTATTCCAGCATCAATGTGCATCAATGAGCAAATAGTCCCTGTGTGCTGAGAAGAACATATAATCCTTTACTTTCTGTCAAATACAAAGATCAATAGATGAGGAGCCAGGAACTAGTAAATATGGCCTTAATTTTTCTTTCACTTTGTTGACATATAAACATACTTTCATTTTACTACAGACATTTTCTCATTCTCCCCAGGATCAGAAATACTCTTAAGTACATCCTTTCAATTCTAGTGTGTGTGTGCAAATGTATTCTGCACACACAACCTCTATTTAGCAGACAGAATGAGAAGAAAGTAGTGCAGGCGACTGCATTTTGATGGGCTGTCAGGAGGCAGTGGCTTAATACAGCTTAGATGTCTTGCAAAAACTCAAGTGAGATGCCAGACGAGGAATAAAGGTAGTGAAATGAACCAGAAAGCGTGGTCCAGAGGCAGCCATAGTTGAACTTGCAAACCACAGCACATTTAAATTATGGTGCCCGGGGAGAGCTGTTAAGCATAAACCAGAGGAAAAGGAGGACACTGGCAAAGAGGGGGAGGGGGGCTATTTCAGTAATTGAGGGGAGTCAATTTCCATAAAACATTTCCCCCTCCAACTTATGACACCAAAGTCTGAGACAGCACTACAGACTTCTAAAGAATCCTGAAGGAGAAGACATAAGCTGATCCACTCAGCCCCGTATTCCACGAACACACACTTCCTGGAAAAAACACCAGATCCTGAAACGAGACCCCACATAACCTTAGGATATTTGAAGTAGTGAGTACTTATTAGGGGGTTATATGCACTTTATCTATGAAAACCACTACCGAGAACCACCCCAAATTTCCCTGAGGCTATTTTTGGGTGCATGGGCATATCAGTTTCTGCGTCAGACACTTTTAAGAGCTAAGTGCATTGATTGATTTTTGATAGCCCCATAGTTGGAGGGGAGAGAGGAAATGAGGAAAAGCTTTTGTATTCTTATTTCCTAATCTTCATCAGATCGGTAATCTCCCCGCAATCTATATCATTCCATTTCACTTCATGAATTATAAAATGGGATCAATTTGTCTGGATATAAACACACTAAAGTAGCTTCATGCCTTTATTTAAACCCCCCGCCTCCCCAAATACCATTTTACTGTGCCCTGTATTCTCTCTATGTCCCTGATAATTAACATCAATATTATTATGAATGTAAAAGTTACGTTTGTGGTAATGTGTGATAACCAGTTCTTGAGAAAGGCAGAAGAAAAAAAAAGAGAAGCATCTGACTCATAAAGAATCTCTTGAACAGAAACAGGGTTATGTGGCCAGAGAGAGACAGTCGGGAAGAAAAGCAGAGTGAGAAATTTGCTCTTCTGTGTCGGCGGCTGAATTATCATCTGCCTCTGGTGAAAATGACAGTCACTCTTGGCTGCCCAGCAAAGGCGTACCACATGATGGGCAAGGCTCGCTTCCAGCCCACTAACACTGTGACATACACACACACTTGCAGCAAAAAACACGCACATATCCACACACCTACACACACACAGTCTGCTGTCAGTGCTACGAGGCACACGCTGAGTTCGCACACACAACAAGGCCAGGATTTCCACTGTAAAGATATCAGCAAGGAAAAGAGCCGTACAGAACCACACTTTGGTATCTCAGAACAGCCCACATCCTCAGATAAAGTTTCAACAAAATGTGCAGCGTTGCTCACTGGACAATTTCATCAGGACTTAACCTCAGCACGGCCAACACACTTCCATCCTTGCATCAGTGCTCCGTTTCACCATCTTGTACTGTTTTGACATCAGTCAGCTGCGCAATGCTGATGCAGTTACATACGTCTTAGTGTTAACCAATGCTACAAAAGGAAGTTGATCTGAGTCAGTCAGTCAGCTGCAGAGTACCTCCTACGTCACACTGTTGTCTATGTGCATTGAGCCTTATCGTCTCTTTTCTCACTCAGTTTCTCTCCACAGCCACTATAGAGCCCTTATTTTTCGCTTCACTCTCAATATCGATCATTTTGGTGAGTCATGCCGCACTGACTCAAATACATACTGTATTTAAGCAAGGTGACAGAGCCATTTTAGCATGGGGTGTTAAGTCTTACTTGGGTCGTGCAAAGTTTCCAGGAACCCTATGCTAATACTGAGTGAGAAGGCTGTCATCCAATGACCCAGCATTCTGTTTATGAGTGAGACTACAGTTCACCCGATCTCTGTGCAGCCACAGGGCTCTTCCTGGAAACTTACCAGTGCATGTGTATGTCTGTTAGCTGGGGGAAATATAGAAGGAGTGGAGATTGTAGATGAAAGTATTAACAGAAAGGTGGAAGTAAGTGCTGGCATTTTATGCAGCTTAAAAATAAACCTTTCTTGCGCGGTGCTCACCAATGTTTCCTGCAGTGCCATGCATGCACACACACAGACACACATACAGAGATGTTACTAGGATACAGGAGGGTGTTGCTCATTATATCCTAACAGCTCACACTGGACGGCTAGCATGGCTTGGCTTGTTTAAGAGCCTGAGATTAGACAGCAAAGAGGCTTGTGCTTATGCAGGCCGCCCATCTCATCTCATCTATGTCATATCTGGTCATTGCTGTTACTGAACTAGGGCTACAATCGTTTATACTCAGGGTGCACAGAAGATCTGCAGCTCAGGTTACATTATAAGATACATTTTTTCAGCGCAAACACAGACAAACAAAATTCTTACCTGAGTTTCTGTTAGACTCTCCAAGGCTTGCATTACTGACTGTTCTGGTCTTGATGCTTGAGACTAAACAAATATAAAAAAGAAAAATGTCTTTAAATTCCCTTTAAAATAAGACTACATGTGAAACGTTACAATAATGTGATAATATAAACTTCATGTGTTCCAAATAAACCACTGTTATCTGTAATTTGACTCCAAACTAGAAGAAAATAACAGTAAGCAGAGCCTTACCATTAATCCTGCTTCAACTGTTGGTACAAGTGTCAACTTGCTCCCATCAGAGATGCCTAGATCCTGGAGTTTGCCTGAACTTAGTCGCCTGCAGGGTTAGACAGAGCGAGATAATTAGAGTGTGCTGACAATATCTTCTCTCTTCAGACATAAAAACACCCTTCAGTCAGGAGGGGAGGCAGACAGACTTCAAAACTAGTTTGGAAAAGAGCCGTGGGTGAAAGCTTTATGAAAGAGAAGTATTGATTGGCCCGTCATATTTCAATTTCAAGTATAGTAGAGCTTGACAAGTGTTCACAGTGGATATTTGGCACCACTGCCACTTGCCTAAGTGGAGGTAAGTATTTTCTTCTGTTTGTACAAAAAAGGAGCAGGAAATCTAGTTTAAAAAAGATCAACAAAATGAAAAGCTACTGTTATTGTTTTTAACTGGTTTTCTCTGAATATTATCACATTATCTCTAATGCATCTGCAGTTCTGTGGAAAAATGTAAGCAAGAGATTTAAAACAAAATATATTTCCACTGTTTACTTTTTGGTTCTGAACAGATGAAGCTTAATTATCCCACAGCGTCTTCTCTTGCAGATCACAAAACTACACCATAAACACGCATCTGTGTCTGCTTCTTAACTCCCTTTAGGTTTGCGAGTGATGTTTAGGACAGTCCGCTCTACAGGCATGACCCAAATCTCACCCCATGCAGCTGAACAAAGACCTTCAGCCATGACTTGAAGTAGGACTACAGTTTGAGGCGCAGGAGGAGGATTAAAAAGGGGGTATTCAGGTTTTAAGGGATGATGTGATTTATAGGGTGATTACAAGGGGTGGGAGGGGAAGGGGACCTGAAAAAACAATGCTGACTGTATGCATGTACTTAACCCCCCCCACACACACACACACACACACGTTTCTTTTCGCATAACACCACCTGCACAACTGTTGTGTCATTTAATCTGAGTCTGATTCATTGGAGACCTTTAGGCTTTGGTTAGATTTAAATAATAACAGTGTTGACTATCCCCTTGCTCATGCAACTCTTGTTTAACAGGCATGCTATTACAGGAGCTTTTTCTGCATGCTCAAGAAACTGACCAGCCAATGCTTAACAAAGGGATATGAAGTGAAACCATTAAGACATACTTGCATTACACCACTCTCTCGCTCTCCAAAATTAAAATTATGCATTCAGCTTCGATCTCACAGTGAGAAATGTGTAGCCTGTGCCTGCACAATATATGCATTAAGCGCTACTAAGTCAGCCTACTTGGTGATTCCCACAACAAAACAAGTCAGTCAGTCTCATATGGTTTTAAAGATTGGACTAAATCCTCCTATGACCGGTGCATTCCCTGTGTCCTGGCAAAGGAGTTTCCTTGACGACCAAAGGATATCTCGGATGTAGAGAAATATCCCCTCAGAGCCAGAGCATGATTTATTTTTAAACACGGAATAGTGTAATTGCTTATATATATTGTATATAGCCTATAGTATGTATCAAGCATCGGTTGATCCTTAAAGACAAATCTCAATGGAAGTTTCCGCGGTCTTTATTCTATATAACAAGCTTTTCTAAATGTATGCTATTTTCGGTTTTACTCACGTTTCTTTGTGTAGCAGAGCGAGTCTCTCTTTTGGTACTTTGAGTCTTTGAGACAGCCTCCTCTTCAGTCCCTCCACGGTCTCCTCAGTGGGCAAGGAGAGTTCGAAGCGTGTGCCGGTGGTGGAGTGAATGTACAGATTCATGGAGGGTTCGGCCGGGACGGCCTCGCAGGACGAAGCCCCGCGACTGGTGCAGCTCCGGGCGCTGGGATGCTGGTCCATCCGATAACCTGTGGTCAGAATAGGGGGGGGTTTTGGGGGCAGGGGTACAAGACGATCAGAGTCGGGGATGTACAAGGTGAGGAGGAGGGTGGTGAAGCGGATCCGTCGCTTCGACTACCGTCCCTTGTTCTGCCTCCAAATCAAAGGCAGCATTCAGAAAGCTTTCTCTCTAGCTCTTGGTGTGTCCTTTATCTTCACCCCCGGAGAGTCAGAATTAAACCAAGTCCGTCTTCTCCCAGTCGATATTATGAAAACATTCCCCTTAGGAAAATCAAACGTATGAAAATGGGCTCTTCTGTTTCTTTGATCTTTTTGGTTTTTTCTTCGTTGCGTTTTAAGTGTGCAAGCAAATCTTCCGAAATGCTACATAGTTGGGCAAATGCCAGACCAAAACGCAAGTATGCTGTCAGCAAAAAACACTCATGGCCGCTCTTATGCAGGCAGATACCTTTAAAAAAAATTAAAATCCAAGTCTTAAAAAAAGAGAGAGAAAAAAAAAGATTATGGAGTCCTTTTGGATGTTTTACAAGCTTTAGAGCACATTAGCACGCCACCCAGCGCTGCACAGCCTCGTTCGGGTAGAACTGAGAGGCTCTCCGCTGCGCTCTCCTACCTACAGCAGCCCCACTGAAATATCGACAATGAACGTTGTCACAAAGTATCCCACTTCCACCATCGATAAAATACTCCCACAGCCCCGAGGCAGTCCGACCAATCACAGGAGAGCTCTTTCAGGACGCTGATGATGTCAGCCAATAGAAGTATGAGATCCACACCCACGTGGAGTGCAGACAAGTTTAGGCCATTCATAATAAATTACAGTTTAGAAAAAAAGTATGCGCCCAGAATACAGTAGCAGCAGTTCTTAAACCATTGTCTATGTGCTTTTACAGCTCATAGACAGATTTAAAGAAAAGGTAATGAAAGTTTTTATTTTCATCATAGCAAATCTGGCTTAATAACTATTTCCTATGAGTCAAGTTTATTAAAAATAAACTACTTACTTCTCTATCCAAGACTGGCATCTTCCCACTCAAAGATCTGTGCCAGGACAGTTCTTTAAAATGCTCTATATTTGCTAGTTCTCCTATGTGTGGATCTGAGCAACAGAATCAAAATAGCATTTTTCCTTATAATAACAACACGTCGGCTAAACCGTCTAGCCATGTTCCAAAGCATCGCACCACGGACTGAGATTCAGACAAGTCAATTCAATAAATTAATGGTTTGATTAGATCTTTATACGGACAGCAAACTGTTCAAGAGAGTGCTTAGACAAGACTAAGCACTGTATTGCTAAATCAGTTGGATATTGACATACAGCACTATTAAGAATGACGCTATTTTAACTACTTGACATAAAGAACAGATCTCTCCTGTAAACCTAAGATATCAGATGTGCGGTAATGACATTAATAGTGCTGACGCCTTCCTCTTCCCACTGACATCAGCAGCATGCAGAAACCAAATGATCGTATGCACTATGCAAATTACATGTTGGACAAGGTAGAATATTCCCTTCAGGAAAAGAGATACCGGATAATTCGTGGTAGGCTATATCCAGTATGTCCCCTCCACACCTTCCAGTGACAGATGCAATGAATGTCTGACTTGTGCTTAGACACACACACACAAAGTCGCATTATACACTAATGCAGCAAGTTAATTTAAAATTTAAATGTATTTTTTGGGGTCTGGCGAGATATTAACAGATAAACAAGAACAGACTGAGAACATGTTGCTTAGGAAGCACCTTTACTGAGAAGAGTTGACTTCTCTGCAAACCTTAGTGGAGCTTTAGACATAAATTAAGATACTCAGTCGCCACCCAGCGGCCGAGGAAAAAGCTTTCACAATCAAAACTTGCAAGTGATTCATAATCTTAGCCTAATATTTTTATATTTCTGTGGCATGCATTATTTGGGGAATATAGAGAGCATCTATTGTTATAGGCTCAATTTTAATAGTACCACCAATTGTGGCTACAACAGCTTTGATATAGTTTAAAAAGGCAGTTATGATCTTACTAATGGCTTATTACCATCAATGACTTACTGTCAACTCCTAATAATAATTTATGGGTGCAATGACATTTTGCTGTCGTCAGCAAATGCCAAATTAGGTTAATCATGTCGCCACAATTTACATGCGAGATGGCAAATAAGCAGTTGACATAATTATCCGTGATCCCCCCCCCCCCCCAACACAATGAAGCAGATGCCAAGCTATGCTAATACGTCTCACAAACTACTTATAAATTAAGAAAAACCAAACAAACAAATAAAAATTTACTTACCTATAATTATGGCGAAAACGTTAAATCTTCGCGGAATAGTTCGCTGTCTCTTAGTTTGTTCCCCCAGCTTTGGCATGTAAAGTAAAAAACCCAAACAGTAAGAAAATTGTTAGCTAAATCCAAAGAGTTGAATATCCGCAGCAAAGGCTCAGTACATTCTTTCACGGGTTTGTGCGTGTCCAGCACGCGACTGTACGCGCTATAGAGCCGGTAAGGGAGTCCTGACCAATAGCCGCAGCTTTGTCCCAAAGCGTCCGAGTGTTCTCGGTACACCGCTGCCTTTCCCTGTGATAATAGCGTAACCGGGAAGGTGAAGTGACCTAAATAGGCTTCTCTCGGATATGGGTGGAGAGTAGCGGTCTTGTTGTGTCAACTTGTGATTTAAGGTGGCCCTGCTTCTTTGACACCGCCTCGAATAGTCCAGCGTCGGTGGAAAAGAATGCGAATATACGCAAAGCAGTAACCGATAAAGATATCCAACTGTGTCAACCCCGTGGCTCTCTGAGCAGCAGGGGCGACTTGTAATGAGTGTGGATGCCCTACACAAAAGTTATAAACCGACCGCCAATGGCCTGCCACCTTAACAAAACGTCAATGAAATTAATGCTTATTGTCAGGGGTGTAGCCAGTCTTTGACGACATAAAAATGTCACCGAGCAACGGAGCAGGTAAACAGGCTCCCTGGATACTGAGCCTGTACTCTGATAAACAAAATCTTTACTGGCAGGAATATGTGTTTGAGGAAATGGGTAATGCTTCTTTGATAACACCAACTGTGAACTTTTCATGAACAGTAGTTAAACAAATTTGTGTTTTAGAAAGGAAAGTGCTATGAAAAACTCTTATACCCTCTGAACTTTTTCACATTTTCTCACTTTGCAGCTGCAAACTTAATTGTATTATATTGTAAATTTTGATATTATTAGTATAAATACAGCTGTTCTGTGAAGGATTCAGAGCACTGTTCAATCCATCTTCTAAAAATGGAGTGCAGACCTAAAAAGATGTGGCTGAAGAGTTTTTTCCATGTAGGGTATACAAACAAACGTGGAAAAATATTACCTGAACAAAAGCTGATCATTTGGCCACAGTATAGAATGCCATGTGTGGCAGAAAACTAACACTCCACACCACCCTGAACACATCATTCCCACAATGGTGGGAGCAACATAATGCTAAAAGAATGCTTTTGTTTAGCAGGGACAGGGAAGCTGGTCAGAGTTGATGATGCGTTACTACACCCCATACATTACAGATGCTGGAATTTGTTCTTGTTGCTGGTTAACAGCCTGGGTTTTTCCTATCTTTGGTATGTAGAACCAGAAAAACTGCCTAACGCATGGATTCTTCCTGTCCATCAGAGATTAACTAATACCCAGAGAGCTGGGTAACCTTGGTGTTAGGTGATAATGGTTTTCTAAGAGCGACTGAGTCAAGTAAATGTATTACTTGCAGTGGCGTGAGGGTTTCTCATGCAGTGCTGCTTAAGGAGTTGACAGTCACATGCATCCTACACTGGTTTCCGTCCAGGCCCTTTATGCGCAGAGATTTCACCAGACTCATTTAATGGTTTCATAATAAGTAGAAAAAAGTGGGTGAAAGACAAAATTGCAACAGATTTGTGATGGAATTTGGCATAAAGTGGAGAGCCACAACCCATCTTCGCTTGGAAAGACTGATGTTTTAATGGATTCTCCTTACAGCAGAGTGTTATGTGCATATTCTAACACATTGTCTGTCTTTCTTTGCTTTTTATTTTGAGTTTGTTGCTGGCATCAAAATCTAGATTTCGTTTATATTTTCTAAAAAGCACAGAGTTGGTCAGTGAAGACACTAAAAATCATTTCTAGAAATGGGTTTTTACATTGCAAATTATAAAAACTTTATATGAGAAGTTGTTACTGGCTGTAAGCCAAAAAATTAAAACTGAAAAGTTCCTATTTCTCTTCTTGTAGTGTCTCAGAGTGCTAGTGTAACGTTCTTTCCAACAATAATGCTGATATAAGTTAGGACAACTTATTACAATTTTCCTGTTACCGTGTTAATCTACATGTAGTCCACAACATTGATAATAATTATAATGTTTACCTCAAGGACGGAAGAGGCAATTGTGCAATTTGTGACAGAGAAAAATGACCTGACACTGCCTTCAGAAAATGTTAACATACACCTGTCAAGAACTGTCCTTTCTTCCTGCCTCAGGCTCAGGACCAGCACAGACTGTCTGTCTGATAACAGAGACACACTCCTCTCCACTGTGCATGGGACGCTGTGTCCCACCAGCATATTATCATACTGCCTGAGAACTGAATCATCCTTGTGTGTTTTAGTTGTGTGTGCATGTGTGTGAGACAGAGATAGAGAAGGTAGTGTGTGTCCAAAAGAAACACTGGCATTATCTCACACAGGCTGCAAGAGCAGACAAAGGTGTCTGTTTTTCCTAAGCCCCAATGGCTCCTTCTTTCTCTTTTTATCAGTCTCCATATCTTTCTGCTTCTCTGGTAGATGCTGACTCAGTGGAAGAAAGTGAAAGAGTTGGATAAACTCCCACTTGAAACATAACCCCTTCTTCAAATCAAACGATGCACTCTGTGGCTTGTTTTGATGCTTGTCATGCTGGCAGGAGAGCATAACAGGAGCCGTATGTGTATGATTTTTGTGTGGAAAAGGAGCTAATTGGCATCTGAGTTTGCCATTCTAGCCGCTTGAGAGTCAAGTTCTTCTTTCAGGCACGACATGGCTGCGCTTGTCAGCAGGTCTGGCTGTCAACACAGCTCAGGTCATACAGAACACTCTGACCTGCTTTGCCCAGATTAGACCCTGCAGACACTTTGACATGTTTTTTGACAATATTATACAGCTCTCACATGTACTCTTTATCTTGACTTTGACTTATAAGTTGGTGGTTTCTCAGCTCTGATTTCAGGTATTTTGTGGAGACACCTCCTTCCACTGTGTCATTTGTTTTAATCCAAATTAGCTCTTGCAGTATGTTCCCTCATTCTGTCTGTGCTAATGTGATGAATTGCAATATGATTAAGTAAAAACAAAAATGGCATTAATGCACAAATTTGTCATCATGCAGCCTTAAAGCCAAATGTGTTTGACTATGTGCTGCATGTTGCAGCAGGATGCACATGGGTAAGTCTGTGATGAAGGATGTCAGAGCAACCCCCACATGCAACCATCTACATGATAATACATCACGCATACTTCTGGGAAGAGCTTATTGACAGAGGAGGAAGGGCGTGTGGGCGGGTCGTAAACATTTCACATTGAACATCGGATCGGCTCGGACAGAGCAGCCTGTGTGTGATTGTGCGTGTACCCGTCTGTGAGTTTGTGGATGCGCGTGTTGTTGTGTGAGAGACTGAGTGTGTGGGACATGTGTGGGCGTGTGTGTGAGTGTGGGTGAGCAGCATTCCTATCCATCAAAGTCACCGTGGGCCGCCCTGAGCCTCAGGAGAAAAATTAACCGTACCCAGCGAGCCCAGCCTGCTGTTGCTGTTCCCCTGCCACCATTTCCTACTGATTCACGCTGAGTGGCTATGAGTAGGACAGACACGCCTAAGTCACAGCACTGCCACAGGAATCTGACACATTCAGTGAAGATGCTCACATACCCTTTTGCTGATAAGGGATTGGGTGAAAAACGGGTAAATTATTTAATCAAAAGCATGTCTATTGGGTTATTTTTATTTTTTTAAAGAAAAGTTTTTTATGTTAATTCGACACATAACTATACTTGTTTCCATTTGAATTGACACAATTTATCTTTAAGATAGCATCTGGTTCCATCTGAAAAACAACTTTAGGATGATAAAGTTTTTGAATTGTGTGGACGTTGAGTCATGTGATTAGTTCAGGGGCTTGCAAATTCAGTCCTAGAGAGCCACAGTTCTGCATGCTTTTGATGTTTCCCTGCTCCAACACACCCCAGTCAAATTAAAAGGATCCAACAGCTTATCAAGTTCTGCACATGGACTCATTCGTCAAGACTACACCTGAACTAGTTTAAGAAGGTCGATGAGTGATTCAAGATGACTTGTAATTGACCTGTGGACAAAATGAAAAACATGCTGGCTTACTATAAGATTCCTAGGTTACCATAAATAGCTATAGCTAATGCATTGAAAGGGAAAGTGTATAAGTGGCCAAAATACACAGCAAAATACAATGTAAATTGAAAAGAGTCATTCTGAACTGATGGATCTTAAAATAGAGAATGCTTTTGTCTTAATGCATTTGTTAGTTAAACCTCTTAACCCTTGCCCTTTTTCTTATTTCCCAGTTTGCTCATCCTTGCCTCCTTTTCTTGCATCATTGTCCATCCCACTTGAGATGCGAGCGGAGGAAGACACGAGTCAAAATAAAAAACATTTACCAAATTAAGACTTACTTACTTTGGGGCCTTGGTTTTAAGTCATTAAATTTGACGGCTTGCACAGTAGCATCATCCTCTCAGTATTCTGTTACAGCCCACTGCTGAATTCTGTAATCTCTGTACAATGAGAAAATGAGAATTAACAGTGTTCACAACAACCTACCCAGTCTCATGGCAAACCATAAAACTAGTCAATAAACTCAATTTCAATTCTCAAAGTCATGGACATGTTTTCTCTTTTATGCTACACAAAAGAAATATATATTTTTTTTTAATTTTGTGAAATTGTCAGGAAATAACCATTGACTCTAATAAGGAGGAACTCTGCATGTTAATAGGATGGAGCTACAAACATGGCTGTGACCACAGATGCTTTAAAAGAGCTTCTCTTTGAGATCAGTAAGATCAGTAGAGCAAAAGTTAATACAGTGGCTATAATGTCAATAGGAAAACTTGTTACTTTTACAAAACAAGTCTTCTCAGTCATAATATAGTTTTCAATCTCCTGTAAAAAATGTAGGCAACCAGTCTTTCACTAGTTTTCTGTATAAGACCATGAATTCAAAACAAAAACTCCTGCAGAGTTGATACAGACAGGTAACAAACCGCCCAGTCAGGGCAGATTTGACTAATTTGAAAGGTGGGAAGACTCAGTAACTTCTGTTTTTATAGAAACACGTAATTATGAGGAAGCAAATAGCAGCCAAAGGTTGCATTTCATGGGAACTGTTAGATGTGTGAAGTCACAGACAATATCTGCCCATGTCAGCATGTGAAGGCAGAGTGATAAAGTAACTGGAAAGACGTAAGTAAAGTATACTGAATAGTTTGTGGAATTTCTTCACACGTTTTGCACGAGAGCGCTCTCAGGATTGCATTACATAAGCCAAAGATGTCTGGTCATAGTAGTAGCTAGTAGTAGCACATGTGGTGTGAGAAAGTGTCACATTTTTTAAACATAGCACAAAAGAACACAAGACACTGAGTAGCATGGGAAAAAAATAAAATTAAACAAGTGACATGTGCAGAAGGGCGAGAAGCTGAGGGGGAAGGGTTTCAGTGTGGACAGGGCCTCTGATCTCACACCTGCAGAAGGAGCCCTGTTTGAAGTGCCGCTCATTTGCCCTCCCAGCTCACAGCACAGATGATCGATGACACATCTCAAGCTCTACAGCTCTGCACACTGACAACGTGCCAGAGTGAGTGTGGTAGGAAGAAAGGGAGAAAAAAAATTTGTGCAAAACATTTGATAACAGTGGACAAGAAAAGAAAGTGTCATTTGAGACTATGATTTAGTCACAGTCACAGCTTACAGTAACTTCTGAACATCCAAGCCAGGGACATTTCAACCAGACCCCCGTCTCCAGAACTGTGAGTCACGACATTCTTCTGAATTTCTTCTGGGGAAACTTAACTAAAACTTCTCAGGAGCATCAATTAAAATTCAAAACATCAAGTTATGGATAACAGAATTACACTGTCATTATTTGTATACCATAAAGTGTGTTTTCTTTTTTTTTTCTTGTTGCTGCTGGCTGAGTGAGAAATATCTGAACTTAATAACATCTGTAGACAGAACAGCAGCCAGAGGCATGTTGGATGCTGTCCAAATATTTTGCAATCGTTCTCATTGTACTCTGCCTGTGCAGACGGCATATTCATCATATGGTATCATATGGAGTGTTTAAATGTGTGTGCGTAGTGATGAGTAATGTTATGTTTTTTTTGTGTTTTCTTTTCATACAAAATTTAGAACATGTTAGTCACTCCAGCCTTAGTCAACACATTCCCAACTGGAAGTTAAAATAATGAGACATAGTTTGTAAGTGTGTAATCAAAATGCTTTTTCTTTTTTTTTCCCCTTTTTTATTTTGAGCGCTTTTCTGCGTGATTCTAGTTATGTCTTGTAAAAATGCCCATATGAAGGTTTTTTTTTTTTACATACTATCAAACATACTGCAAGCAAAATTAGCCATGAGCCCTACGGCTGAGGATATCTGCTTTGCTTTTGAATCTGCACAACACCACCTACTGTATCAGATAGGTGAAGTCAGACATCCTGTATGTTTCAAGAACATTGAAGTAACCAGTCCTGACTATTTGCTGGGCTGGGCTCTACAGTTAATTTGCATAGCAAGAATTGGATGAAATGTGAATCTTGCTAGGTACAGGATAAGTTAGCACAAGCTGGACAAGGTGCGTTTTGTTCTTGTTGCTAAGATTGCAGACCTGACATGTTCTGTAAATGGATGTGATGACATGAAATCAGTTTCTTCAAGCCTTCAGTTTATTTGGAGACATTGTAGTGTCAAGTATTTCAGAAAACATACAGGTCTGTAGTCTTTATGCCTCAAAAGGCTGCTCCACAAACATAAACATAAACAGCCAGGTAAAGTGAACTACTTATCCGGGAGACATGTCATGATCATTCTTTTCATGTTTTTTTTTTTTTATTATTATTATTTTTATTTTTATTTTTTGTCTGTCAAGACACTGGTCTAGCAAACACTCTGTTGACTGAGGTCATCTAAGGACACTGAACTATAAAACATCTTCAATTGCAAAATGACATTTTCAATGTTTCTTTTCCCACTTCCATGTATATTTCCTTCACTGAAGCCAAGTCTCTGGGTTGTAACTTTCTGTGTCTGGGGACCAGTGAACCAAAAGAGGGCTGTATGGCTGCTACACTCATGCTTAAATGACATAACAGTAATAAAACAATGATCTGGGCTGCCAATTCAGATTTACTGAGCTCAAGAATCATATAAAAGGCAGTACTTGCTTGGGCTTAATTCACTGTCAGCAAGACTCCGTCAAAGCTCCCTGGGTCTAGCTGACTGAGGCAAAGCAGTGTTTTGAAGAGACAGACTCAGCCCCAAAGGCGTAAGTCTCTTTTCCAGGCAGACAGTCACTGAGACTAGGGCAGCTCTCTGTAGACATGTTGCTGAATAGAATACAAGCAGGTGCTGCCTCTAATGCCAAAAGCTCATGATTTGAATGCTCACTGAATGAGTTAGGAACCCTGATTACATTTAGTTGTTCTTTATAATATGAGCATAGCAGGCAAGTTTTGTGGAGGCTAAGATGCAGGGGTTGTACCAGATAAACATATTGTGACCTTCCAAAACAGATAAACATTTTATAATATGATCTGTTTATGTGAGGATGTTGGTAGAATTTTCAGAGGTGGCCAGCATCACAAAAAAATGATTTAGGCAAAGAAATATATATATTTTTTTAAATGACATAGGCCATTAGTTTAGGAAGGTGACGATATTTATAAATCACATTCACTGAGTGAGGAGTAACATGGAGGAGCAAGACGTTTCAATATTCTCTATCTTGTATATTCCATAAGAAAAGTAAAATATACCATTTTCAAGAACACATGAGATTTTAGGGGATTGAGAACTGCTTGAAAGTGAATATATAAATAAATCAATTTATGATTAAACTATTTTTAATTGTTTGTCTTTGTGAATATGAAGACACACGAAAGATGTCGTTAGTTTGGCATTAGTAATGGAAAGGATGGATTTTGGAGGTAACTGCACTCCCCTAATTAGTTCAAAGAACCAAAGAGAGTAGCTCCAGGAGGTTGCCCCATATATAACTTTCAAATAAGAGTATCATCAATTAAAGCTTTGTAAGCAAAAAGCTAATGTATTTCCCAAACATGAAATTAGTCGTTAAAGCAATATTTACTATGAAAACTATTTCATTGTAGTAATAAAACACCGTGATTTAAACCTCCACATGCATCCTTTGTCAGTACAGTGTGCTGTT
The DNA here is from genome assembly GCA_037177495.1 of Rhadinocentrus ornatus. Taxonomy (NCBI): domain Eukaryota; kingdom Metazoa; phylum Chordata; class Actinopteri; order Atheriniformes; family Melanotaeniidae; genus Rhadinocentrus; species Rhadinocentrus ornatus. The sequence continues at coordinate 23,078,137 of JBAMHW010000016.1, read as the reverse complement.
ATGGCTTACCCTATCACGTTTGTAACAGGATACTTCACACTGCATTCCATATTCTGTGCATGAGTAGCAAAACATTTGCCTTGTTCACAGTCTCTTGTGTCGTGATGGCGCACTGCTCACAGGACGCTAGCTGCGCCGTGTTGCACTCCCAAAGCCCCTCGATCTGGGGCTGTAAACTGCTTGCTGCACAGCCTATTCCAAGTGGTGTAACTACAACACCCCCACAAAGTAGACCTGATAATTGCTGTCTTTTACAGAGTTGGTCTGCTCATGCTAAAAGGCCCACAATAGGACAGCCTGGAACAGGACTGAATGTGCTAAATAAGCTAATAAAATCCACCCACAGGACACAAGCCGGCCACGATAAGAACCTTTATAGCTGTGAAACTCAACCAAGCTGGGAGGGTGTTAGCTCTATGTGTTTGTTTATTTGTCTGTTTGACAGCCCACGGCTTAGCGCTAGAGGGACTGGTGGTCCGACGAAGGTTAGGTGTCAGCGTGGAGAGTAGAAAATAGAACAGAGCAGAACAAAGCAGGGAGATAGATTGGAGAGAACAGGAGTGAAAGAGAGAGGAGGAGAGATAGACTCAGGGCAGGAAGTGTGGGTGGCTGGGTAGGTGGTTTTGGCAACATAGAATGGACTTCTTGCGAATTTCTTCTGGTAAAAACAAAGATATGACTTTTGCAATGGCTTTGCCCATTCACTAAGAAGTACCAGTTGTAAAATATTTGCTCTTTGAGGTCAATGTGAGTGGAAGAGACACCAAATCAGCTTACTAGCAACGTGTTATGATGTGCATCAGTTCTTCCAACACATTTGCACAGAAAGACAACAGATAGGCTTGGAGATAATGTCAGTGAATATGTGTGTATGTGTGTGTACAGTACAGACTGGTGATGAATACCAGATGCAGGCATTTCCTTTGTTAGTGCAAGCAAGTTCAGAACTTGCCAAATCGCCTTGCTCTCTACCCACACAGTTGAAAACTTCCACACACTCCTACACAAATGCTAGAATCCCAGCCTACTAATCCTCCTCCATCCCAGGCTCAGGGGTAGCCAAAGCTGCAGGCTAATTCAATCTTGGATGATGCTCTACTGTTCTATATCTCTTCTATTGTCTTTCTGTTCCCCACCCTTGGTCCTTGCACTCATACGCTTTTTAATTAGTTTTCTCTATTCTGACACTTTTCCCCCTACTTTTTCTTGTGCAAAGGACTTTTGACTCTTTCTGTTTTGCTTCATTTACTTTTTCCTACTGTCTTTTTTAGTGTGCCTCCCCTTACAGCAGCTTTTTGCTCTGCAGCTGACAGAGTAATCTAATTACAGCTAGTGAAGGTCATTACAGGTCGCATGATCAGGCATGCAGGTCATGCAGAGTTGATCTCATCTGTGACGTCTGCCCGGAGGAGTGCGCAGCAGCCTCCTCCCTTTCACACTCTTAATATAGCCCTCCGTCCCAACTTGCGACATCATCCACTCCTGCTTCCAGCCAACCATACAGCCCCCCTTTTCCTGTCGCTTATCTTACTCTCTCTTGACCTCCCTCTCTACTTCAGGGCCTCCCCTCTCTATTTCCACCCCTTTACTTTCTTTCTAAGCTTTGCCAACACCCCCAACCATACTCATTTTCTTTCTTCCCTTTGCTCTTTCGTGTTGTGTATAATTGTGTGTGTGTGTGTGTGTGTGTGCATGCGTTTTATGATAAAAGCAGTAGTTCCATAAAAGAGAGTTCATTGTACTTTGTGTTCATCACATCTGTCTGCAACCACGGGCTTGGGATTGAAAGCATGTGTCATAATAGCTCAAATCAGGGAAACTTCCATTTTAATTCTATTTGTTCTTAAAAACAAAACAAAACATATATATATATATATTGTGTAAATGAACAGATCCATTTGCCGCCAGCCTCTTTTACAGTTAAATTTTTAATGAAATGCCACTGTAATTTAGAGGAGGGGGTTGGATACTGAATAGAGAACGCCACCAATGACGTATAGTTAAATATTTACTTTGTCTGGGAGGATGACTGAGAAGCAAAAGTGAGTCACACTATGAAGAGTGTAATGACCCGTTTATTATCTATATAACTAATCATCAAAAAGTATAAAGTCAGCCCCATAGAGAACTAAGGTAGCTGTGACGTAACAGTTTCGCTGCCCACACACCAGCCATAATGTTGCCTTTCACCATTATCATCATACTTGTAATTACCATCAATTTGGCAGTTACAAAAACAATTAAACTTATAGCTACTTCACAGCTGACAGTGACAGGACAAAGGAACAGGAGCATACTTTAACCCATTTTTTAACTGTAACATAAATGTAATGTTATACTATGATTACTCACTTTTGAATCCAGCCTCAAGTGGCCATTTGTGGAATTGTCACTTCCACGCTGACTTAAGTAGCCTATTCACACTGGCAGGGCTCCTTCCTACTTCCTGAACCCATTTTGAACCAGCTAGCACTTTCAGGGGTCTGAAACACTTTGGTTCCAGTTAAACTGGTGTGAACGTTGGTTGGTTTGACAGAAAGTACCAAAGTTCTGAGTCTCGAGAATGGAGTTGGAGCCAGTCTTTGGAGCCTAGTATTTGTTTTATATGTGTACACATAACACAGTAAGTGGGCTTGCAGTGATGGTAATGTTAAATGTTCATCTCTTGCTATCATTCTGAACTTAGCCTTCATCAACACACCTGAAGTCTAAACTAACCAAACCTCTTCACCTCACTTGCTCCACCAGGCCATTTCTAAGTTTAGTCAGGCCTATTCTTTCTCATTAATGTTACTAGATATAGTCAGACAGCCAAAAACGAGTTTGAAGTAAATTAGTCAGTTGGGTCTATTTCTGCTGTACCAGATGACGTGTCTGGTGTTGACTGCTTGTTAAGGATGTGTTATTGAGCCTCCACTTGTGTTTGTCACACAATAGCAAGAACAAGGATGAAAATTTTATATAATCAGACACATTACATGGTGGGTTGGCTGTGATGTGCCAAGTTCAGAGGCAGTATAAAGGGTAATTTGAGACTGCAAATGGGGGCGGAGGCAGAAACTGACTGGTACACATTGTGTAACTATAAACCAAATTGCTACTCAAGCAATGTCATTGGTAGGTCAGGTCATTCAAGCCCCTGGTCTTTGTGATTGTGAAATATCTGCCAGAAAATGTAGTTTACTGTATGTAGAGCAATGTACGATGTTTCCACTTTAGATGCCCAATATGCTAATCAGTGCTGGACATAATAAATCAAAACTAATATGACAAAGGCAGTCAGTAAATCTGCGCTGTCTTTATGATCTTTTGTTTGTCAAGATCATGACTTTGACCTCTGACTGTTCACATTTCCCCATTTGTTATGACTCTTTGCCACTGAGTGAATAAAACACATTTATTATCTCACTTTAGTCCCTGACTTTCTGACATAAACTCCCTGACATCTTTATTGTAAATCTTCACTATATAAACAACAAGTATGATTCTTGACCTCTGAATTGCCGGGAGAATATTAATCATTAGCTCCATTGTTAGCCAAAGATTTCTTTTAGCATAATGTGTGTTTGCATTTCACACAAGTGCTGTTTAGTGGTGTCTGTGTGTCCAAGTCACACACTGTTGTTAACTGTCCCATAAAATGTATATGCTTAAAGATGCCATAACTAATTGGGAAGGTGAGATTTTATTCAACACAAATCAAACATAGGATATCAGATTGGTTCCTTTTTTTTATCTTTTCAGTCCATATTCTCATTTTCTCAAGCAAATATGTTAAAGTTTTGAAGGCTGCATGCTGATACAGCATTTTGTCCAGAAATAGTTGCCTTACGTAGAAATGACTCTACACTGGAATCCATCTATCTGACCTTGTCAAAGCTGTTTAAAAAATACTTTGGCTTTCTATTTGGAGTCATGGAACAACTTCATGTCCCAAGCTTCCATGAGGTGAATATGCATTCAGAGCATGTCTGACTTCGGCTGAACTCATTTGAAACATGCTCCTGCAGTAACATGACTTTATGTTCCAAAACAGTAGCCAAAGGCAAGACTACTGTGTATGGGTTGCAGGTAAAGTGGAGGGAATATCTGTTGAATCTCTGTAGAGTAAATGACTCTGCACATAATAATATGATGTGGGACTTTTGATACTCAGTAAGTGTCATCACTGTGCTGTTTCACATGCTGAGATATTGGAAAATTCAAGGTGGAGGGGGTACTACAGGGGGTTCAAGGGGAGAGATAGTTAGATAGATAGGAAGGTTCTTTATTTGACTGAGAAAGTAGCAATCATATGGAGCACAGTATCATAAATATATCAAAATTAAGAATATCTGAAGAATAAATGTAACAAATCTACAAAAGAAAACATGGTTGACAAGTTGGATCATAAGATATTCATCTGTTTTCTTAAAAGGAACAACATAGGCAGTAAATGTTATCTTACACCCACTGTTTGTACTCTTCATTACTCATTTACCATTACAGCTCTTAGGTTGGACTCACACAGGAATGGTTGAGGACCACCAGCACTGGAATCCAGGCCACAGGCAAGGGAGCTATTTCTGCCGGCTTTGGGTGTCCTGGGTGGAAAGAAGCTTATTGGCATATTTTCCTACAGCACCTCAGCAAAGAAGCTTGTGACTATGAAGTCACGATGAGCTGTCAGTCACTTTGGATGCAGGAATTAACGTCGGCACATAAGGACTAACTGGACTTGTGAAGGTTAAAAGGTGGAGCACATTTACAGTGGTCACTTTGCAAAGCATGTAACATGTCACTTGATTTCTGTGGATTGTTTTTTTCAGTCTACTGTTTCTGCAATACTTTTTTTCTTTTTACACAATTTGTGCAATACAGCACCCTTCTTAATGTAATGGAACAACCTCCTTACAATTAGACAGTGTCATAAGAGTCTTTCACCAGAATAAAGTCAGCTAATGTTTAGATTATACCCCGTTTGTTTTCCTCTTTATATTAGCTTTCAGGAAATGCCACATCATCTGTAGGATTTAAAAAACTCAGTGTCAACTGGAAAGTTTCAAAGCAGC
>JBAMHW010000016.1:23055834-23067611 GCA_037177495.1 Rhadinocentrus ornatus | reverse complement strand
TTGAATTGTTTTCAGAGCTGAAAATATGATGGCAACTCTGTTTAGTATACATGACTTACTAAAGCAGCATCTATTTTGTGCCCTCAAGACAGAACTTGTAAGTGAAAAGTAGTGGTAATATGTTTGCTACAATGCTTGTGCCAATAAACCAAGCAAATAGGCGTATAATAAAAAGTACACACGTGTAGAGATATCTGTGACCCATGTTGCAGTTCAACCTTTTTAATAAATGTTAAATGGCAACTGTTAGCTCAATGCAACACAGGTTGCTGGCTAGTAGTTCCCACTGACTTGCAACACACAAATGCAACCCAAAAATGCAGTTTCTTTAAAATCACACTCCACTTTATAGTCACATCAAAGGATAATCACCGGATCCTTGCAGGCCCCCACCAGTCAGTGGATCAACTACCTGAGAGACAGGAGACAGCAGGTGAGGCTGGGGAAATTCACATTTGACACCCGGACAAAAAGTGTTGGAGGCTCCCAGGGGTGTGTTCTCTCCCCACTGCTCTACACCAAGGTTCTCCAATTCGGTCCTACGAGGACCACAATCTAGCAGGTTTTCCATGTATCCCAGCTTCAACACACCTAATTCAAATTAATGAGTCATTGTGCAGAACTTGATTAGGTGTTAGATCCTTTTGATTTGATGCAGGTGTGTTGAAGCAGGGATACATGGAAAACCTGCTGGATTGCAGCACTCGTAGGACCGAATTGGAGAACCCTGGGCTACACCAACAACTAAACTTCCTCCATCCATTAAACTTCTGAAGTTAACAGATGACACAGGTGGAGCGTGAGCAAGGCGAACAGAGAGAAACATCAAGTGGGGGTGGAAAGAATTTTTATTCTTTCAACCAAATAAAATTATATGATCGGAAATTAAATGATTACAAAAAAGTAAGCGCAACAAAAAAGGAAAACAAATAAAATCAGGGAGGCTAAAGTCTTTGAAAAGAAAAACCTAAAAGGCACAGAGGTCCAAATGAAGCAGTGTTGTCCGTGCTGTTCCTGCAGCCGTCACTCCCACCATGGACTTCTGGAAAAGGGAGATTTCTGCCAGTACTCTGCGTCAGTACACTCAACCACAGCAGGCTTCTCTTGACAGGTGTTGCTAAAGATCCAATCAATACTTACGCACAAGGCAGAGCCTCCTACTCTGCCTCTGCGTGACTTTCACAACATCTTTCTTCTGCTGTGTAGCTGCTTCTCCACTGTACTCCAGTCCCTTGTCAAACCTCTGGGTCCGCTGTGCACTGCCTCCGACCTCTTTTACTCGCTGTTGTATGTCCTCTTTTCCCATCACAGGTTCCTCTTTATTTCCAGGTGCTGCCTTCTGGCTGGCTCACTCTGGCTACTGATAGGCCCATCACTTTGTCACAGGTGAGAGTCATTTTCTCCCAATCAGTCTGTAGGCTCAGAGTGAACTTGCATACAATTTAAACCAGATCAAAAACTAAGTAAAACCCATGTAATAAATGAAACCAAACTAAATAAAACATACAATAAAAACAAACAAAAACTTTATCAAAAACCCCCAAAAAAGAAAACCTCTAAGCAATCAAAAACACACAATGTTCACTTCTACTCTGCGACAGACACAACAGTCACTGGCTTCATCAAGGATGGCGAAGAGCCTGTGGTCTCTGCACCTCCATGATTGTCTGGTTTGGCTCAGTCACTAAGCAGCACAGAAACAGGCTGAAGAGGATAATCAGGAATGCAGAGAGAATTATAGGTGCAAAGCTGCCCTCACTACAGGACTTACACCTCTCCAGAGTGAGGAAACGGACAGAAGACATCACGGCAGACTCGTCACATCCCGGTCACCACTTCTCCTGCCTGGGAGGCAGTACAAATCAATATGTACTCTGACACTCTGTGCTCTGACTCCTCTAGATGGCACACTGACTCTCATTATGCACATTTCTGGGGCCATCATTGTCCTGCAGCATCTCAGGGCTGAGAAACTACACCTCACAACTTTATGTTCCAACCTGGGGCTTCATGTGACAGTTGCGTTTTATTTTACAGCACTTCGTCACACACCAGCAACTGGATAGCATAACACACTGGCCGTTTTGGGCATCCAGCAATAAAAGAGGACATTATCAAAGGTGAGTAAATGAAAGAGAGAAAGTGACTAATCACAAGATAAGACAAGAATCAAATCAGACTTTTATTGGCTAAAGAGAGCTCAGAAAAAAAGACAGGATGCAAGATGTTGGGGGGCGCGAAAGTGCAGAAGATCTGCCAAAGTTCAGTAGTGCCACTTTAATGTTGGCTTAAAGTGTAGATGTTTTCAACTTTAAAATTTTCCATGCAAATTTAGCTGGTACTACTGTAAGTTTAACTTTATTTTTAAGGAGTTTAAATGTAATCTTACCCTCTAATGATGATCAAGTTGTTTTTTTAAATATTGTTTTTTTACATTTAACAAGAGGAGCCATAATTCTTAATTTAGCTACTACCTGTTCTGTGTTCGTGGTACGCATTGGTTTGCCACCGTGCAAGCAACGACAGAGCAACACGCAACATGGACCTTCTTTAGTTGAGAAAATATTGATGTAAGCAAATGTTTAAATAAAAAGTGACAAATTTATACGTTTGAAATTTTAATGGTTATAAATGGTAAAAAAGTCGCTCCTCTGTGCTCCCATGGTAATTGAATTCCTCCCTGATTCTCCTAAGAGCGCTCTGACCATCTATCTAAAATAAATTACATTCCTTTAGCTTTAAATTTTTTTTTTGTGTGTGGTCTTGTTGAAATCTCAATCTGCTTTGCTATTGTTTCAGCACTGACATCATTTTAAACAAAGTGATTCATATGGGCTGGTCTCTTTTATTCCTCATATGGTTGACTCAGTTTTAAGCTCCCCCAAAGCTGCAAACTCTTTTTCAAGAGTACCACTCAAAGATGACACTGTGGATTGTCATAGTGTGCATCATGTTATTCTCTTTTGGGTGTAGACAGAACAATCTTTTAATTACAGTACATGGCCATCCATGAGAGACAGACAATAACTTCTTATCACAGACCTCGTCAGCCCTGAAGCAACACCGAAAGGCTCTTCAGTGGGGGCTCTTACTGGATACTCGTCCTTCTTTATCACAGTGTAGTACTCTAACACTCGGGTCAGACAGCTCGTTTTTTTTCACTACAATGTGGTCCTTGAAGTGACTTTTAAAACAACAAAAAAAGTGTATTTAGTCACTTACAAAACCTGACACTTAAAAATTAAAAGGACCGCTTCCTCAATTGCAAATCCACAAAGCACATGGTCACCGTCTGCTTTCCTGAGACTGGTGTTAAAATTGCAGAGAAGAGAAAAAAAGCATTTTGCTTCAACATCTCCCATCGTAAGTCAGGATTAAAGAAGTAGCAGTTTTGACATAACTTTTATCTGGTTGGTCTGAAGTGTTACTCACATGGCTTCAGGCTCCACAGAAAACTGATGAGTGAGCAAAAGTGTGTATTTGTTTGTGTGCAGTTGGGACAAGGTTTTTGATGAAAGAGAGATTAGAAAAGAGAACAGAGAGCAGGATGTGAGAGGTGTTGCCTTTATTTCCCCCATTATTGTTCATGGATCCAAACTAATGTAACACAGTTTAGCGTCATTCTATTTTGGCGATTTTCCAAAAGAAAAGTGAGAAACCAAGTACTACTGTTTTAAAAAGGTTTTCAGTAGTTTCAATGTGCGTCAGCATTTATTATTGCATTTCTATGCAAACACCGATACATTCAGGATAGCACACTTAAAACTTGCAAAAGGCCCTTGGAAGCGCTGACATTAAAGACAGCTTCAAGTCGGCACATGAATGAGGTCAGAGTCCTCCTGTGTACATCCAAGCTAAAGCCTCTGGTTATGAAACAAGAGAAAGGCCCAGTTTTCCACGGAATGGGCAGTTTTTCCTGGCTTTGTCACAGAACTCTGAAGTCATCACTCATAACAAACAAACCCTACCAGCACATTTAAATTAAGCGGTGGAGGTTTCCGAGAAATTCTTCCCCACATGGGCCTACTGTAGTACAAGTGGCAAATATTTGGGCTGATGCACCATGTCATAAGTCAAAATTAGAAAAAAACCTTTTATGGAAGTATCAAAGAGTGCTTGTGTGACAAATTTATTCAAAGTCCCTTCTGTGAAATTGTTTGCCAAGAAGAATAAATATGGGGCGACTTAAAATACTCAGCTGGGAAACGTTACCATCTGCTACCCTCTAGTGGCAGCAAATGTTGCCACATGTATTTTGTACATGAAAAGGTAATGGCATGAAAAAAATGTATTGCTGAATTCTACAGATGAGCTGAAACAGAAAGCAAAGATAGAAGAAACACAACCTGTTAATTCCAAATAAATTTATTTTTAATTTCATCCACTGTACAAAGAAAGATGGGAATCCTCTGGATGTTGACGGGCTGGAATATCAGAGGAACAGTTGTTTTTCCAACAAAGCAACAGAAAAGATTACCTATCAGAGACAAGTAAAAAAGGTAATACTGTGAATTAAAACCTATTTCTTGTAAACATCTCTGCTTTCAGATTTATTAGCAGAGCATGATATGGTCAGCGGAAATCATACCACGGGTCTACTCCAGCGCCTTGACGATGGCCTCGTTTGCCTCTATGCTGACCTGAACCTCTGCTCTCGCTGCCTCATCAGTTGCGCCGGCCAATTCAGACTGGGCCTTCTCCAGGTTGGCCTTGGCTGCCTAAAAATGGACAGAAACAGAAAGCTGATACTTTCAAAAGAAATCTAAAAAGTTCACACACTGAATGAGAAGAAGTCAAAAGGGAGGAGAAAGACAAGCGGAGAAAATCCTCACTGCCTCTAGTATGTTCTTACTCTGAAAGCTCCATTTGTCACAGTCGCGATTAGAAATGAGAAATGCCAAACATAGCTGGAAGTTAAAGGTCTCCCAGTAGGGATTTGGCACATCTGCAATAAATCAACAGTGACTGACCTTTCCCTCCTTATTAACAGTGTGGGCCCATGTGCATTGTTACTACAAAGTGGAAGACAACCAGGAAGAAAAGGAAAAACCTTTCATTTACTGCTATGAAGTCAGCTTGACAGGGACAGCGACTCCTCCCAAGGTCAGAAACAGACAACTGCATTACCACACACAAATTGATTAGATGGATAATAATCAGCTGGGAGGTAGTAATCAGTCAAGCGCATCAAATGTGAGGACGTCTGCCAAATCTGGCATCGTAAAGATTGCCTCAGTCATTTCACATGTTAAAAATGTGAAATAAAGCAGATTTCTGAGGGTGACGGGTGAAAACAAGAGGTTTGTCAGACTGGCTGACAAGAATTTTAAAACCTCTTTCCGTGCAGAATTCATGGCAAGATGCACTGTCCATGTGCTCCGATTGGAAGCTACAGGCTCTTACAATGTGATCTGATAAACCATGACATCAACCCTGAAGCCATTAACTTGACCCACACACAAGCTTTCCTAATAATGATAATACCAAAATGAGAAATTAATTGCTTTGTGAGCCAATAAAAGTCAAAATCCAAAGTCAACAAGTAAATAAAACGTTTTTATTTTAAGTTGGGGGAGGTAGGGCTGCTCGATTATGGGAAAAATGATATGACCTGGTGGAAAGAAACTAGTCTGTATTACCAAAACCAAAAATGTGGGGTATTTGAAGCATTGGTTGTGGTAATACAGACTAGTTTCTTTCCACCAGGTCCCAGTACCTATTGTTTGTCTCTGACCAGCAGCTATGTTCTGTTTGGTGTGATCTGGAAAAAACATGAAATTGGAGACATTTTGTTTTCACGTTGAAATCCGCATCATATAAGGCTCTATGGTGCGGCTTGACCACAGGTCCGTAGCGGTGGTGAAACATTGGACTGTAGCCACGTCCTTCACAACACCCTCAGGACCCTCGTCATACAGGGCAGGGAGAGACACTGAACTGAAATGGTGACGACGTTTGTTGTGTTGATGAGTTTCTTAAATCCCGGGTTGTTCACTGTGTTAACTGAGCGCTGGTCTTTGGCGAGAAAAGAAGTTATGTTTGTTTATAATGTTTGTTATCTCTCTTTGTCTCTGGGAGCTGGTGGATTATTTAGTTGCAACTCACAAAAATGTAACATTTTTCCATCTACTTGTGTCACATTGTAAGCCCCCGCGTGCACGTCTACGTGAACGAGCGCAACATTTCACACCGATAAACGTCGCCTGTCGCTTAGAGGGCAGCAATTTCCACCTCATCGCGCAAGTTCCATAGAAAATTAATAGAGAAGGAGCGACGTCGCCTCCCGTGTGTCCAGCCCATAACTTGAGGTGTTTGCAACTCAAGTTGAATTAAACCAAAGCGGCTGGGACTGTGGGAGGAGTCTGCCAGCGGCGCTCGATTTGCAACTGAAAACAGCACAAGAGTAAACTGCGAAAGAGCAAAATAATCGGACCATTTCATTTTTATGATCGTTGAAAACCCAGATCGTAATTGTGATTAAAATTCGATTAATCGCCCAGCCCTAGAGGGAGGTCTTAATATTTCAGTGAACACTAAAATATTTGTTTAATTTCAGCGTGATCTCCTCATGCCTTTGTCCATCTGCCTGCTACCTGGAAATCATTCACAGCCATATTTTAAGGATGTTCTAATTCCAATAAGCACCTGTAGGAGAGAGGAGGTTTGCTGGAGCAAAGAAGCAAGGAAGCATTAGAGTTTCACTTTGGTATCTGTGGCATCTGCAATAACCCTACATTCTGAACTGAATTTTAAATAAATAAATACTCCTCACAAACTGATTTAGTGTTCATGTGATAAAAATAAAACAGGCTGCAACAAGAAAATAGTTTGATGATGCAGCTCCGTCACCAGCCATATTTACCTAACGCCGACCTAAAAAGAAGACTGAAGCAGGAATTTCTCAATCTGTTTAATGTCTCTGTCACCTCGACTCCTCTCTCCGGATGTCTGTCCTCGCTTCCTTCCTTCTCATCTCTGGTAGGCGGGATGCAGGAGAGGAGACGAGCAGAACAGAGTGTGTGCGATCAGGGAAGTGGGATGCAGAGCTTGTGATGCAACACTGCATCTCAGCCCACAACTGCAGATGCTGTGTTCATACTCATTAACTGTTACAAATATTGATCCCCTGAGTTTATACCTCATTAGGAAATATGTAATAAAAGATAATCAAAAACCTATTACACAGGTAAGGGAATCAATGCGACTGGTAAATGGCTGCCATTAAAGTTGAGTAGGTGAGTTCGATAAAATGATTACCTGTACAGTTAATGAAACGCAATCTAAGACATAACCTTCAAAACCTGGCAGTCTTCCACAATGCACAGAATTCTGAAGGAATTGTTTTCATTAATTTATTCATTTTTTTGCAAATGCATATGAAAAAAGAGAAAAAAATCTGCGATTTATTGCATGTTTATTTAAGACAAGTGCATTCTGCTTGTTATAAATTTCCCTAAAATATCTTTTAAAACGTAAGCGTTAGGTTTTAATAGATTTTACTCATCGGGCTCAAACTCGAGCACGAGAGGCCCAATAATTTCCAATGAAAAAAATAGTGCATGGCATAAATTAGAAAAAGATACCACTCCTCACTCCCATGAGTGTCCCCAGTAGTAAAGATAAAATTCATCTTCTGAATCTGTTCTTCATATCACTGATACCAGCCCATACACATATACAGTGATGGCAGCATTAAAATGTGGAGGTGATTATCTACACTAGCTGACTGGTCCACATTTGAGGAGGCCAAACAGTTAGGCCCTTGAAGAAAACTGGCAGAGCACATGCTAACCTGAGACTAGAGTAAAAGCTCCCTTTTCAGCATGACAAAGACCATGCAATCAAGTTGAAACTGGCTGTGAGGCAGGTCTCTGACTGATGTTACGTTTCAGAAGAATCCCACACTTTTACTTCAGATAAAATCCAACACTTTAAGACTTCAGATCAGAGGTCTGACTGATGAAATTCCTGTTATATTCTGGTGTGCACTTCTGAAATAGCCTAAATATTAAATTACCAAATAGTTTATTACCAAAGTTGGACTCTTTGTGCATCTCTGACATTACCTGTCGAGTTTGTTTTATTTTAAAACAGCTGACAGACTGTTGATGTCACAGTGACAACAGTGCACAGTTTGAGTGCTGGTGTGTATGTGAGCAGAAGGAGGAAGATGTTATACTCACTGCAATGTCCAGCTGGTCGAGGGGAACAGCCTCCTCAGCTAGCAGTTGTACTGAAGAATCAGCATTGACTGTTACTGACCCACTGCTCACTAGAAGCACACACACAATGTTAAAATTAAATAAAATATAATAATAAAAAATATTTTGTTCAAGTGCATCTCAATAACACAAAGTTCAATCAGTCTGTAACCAAGAAACTGACAATTCAGAGCACATCAGACACGGTAAACGCCAAAGGTGGCCATAGGCGTCCATACACAGGTGTGACTGTAGGTGTTCAGACATGTACTTAGGATTTATGCCATAATTTAGAAGAATTAGAGTGTGGCTGCAGTCTATCTCTAATCTTTGCAAAGTAAAACCTTACCAAAGTATTTGTCAGAAGAGCCGTCATCATTAAAGACTGTGACAATACCGGGCCTGAGCACCTGCAGAGTTGGTACATGGGCAGGAAGGATACCGAACGCACCGGTAAGTGTGGGTACATCAATCTGTTTCACACTGGCCTCTTTGAAAAACACCTGGGAGGGGAAAAACATGCATGCAGTGAATTTATAGAAAACCACAAACAATTAACAAATAATGACCATAGATCCAGGTGCTGCTTAAGACTTTTCCATTTTAGATTTCATGTTTTGGTATATTTACATGACATCATTACATGATAACTCATAAAGACTCCTCAGTTCATGTTATATGCTAAAAAGACTAACAACATAACATACATCTTATTAGGTCTGGTTCACAATTAGCTTTTAATAGGAGGGATATTCTCTCCATAATCCCCTGAAGCAGACATTGTGATTAAGAACAGAAAGCTGGAGCTGAATCAGATTAAATCAAAAATATTTCAAGGCAGACTTTTAAGAAAAGACTTGGACAGCGTCCGAATCATTAGCTAGAAAAGAAATAAAGTTTGGGAATGCTTATACAGCCAATAGTCCAAATCATAATGCCGTATCAGGAATACAAATGAAATGTTTAGCACAGTCTTTTGCAAATCAGAAAAACTTTGTTTCACAGCCCAACTCAATGGGACATTTTTGTTAATCTTCTACTATTATTGTTCATTCATATGTTAAGCCCAATATTCACAAAATTATACAGCAAAACAAATGGGAAAAAAAATGAGGACAATCTTATTCAGAGGTGTCATAGTCAGTCCTCGAGAGCCCTTGTCCTGAAGGTTTTCAATGTTTCCCTGCTCCAACACACCTGACTCAAATTAAATTGATCCAACAGCCTATGAATTTCTGCACAATTGCTCATTAATTTGAGGAGCAGAGAAACATCGGAAAACCTGAAGGATTGTGGTTCTCCAGGACCGGAGCTGGACACCCCTGATCTATTTAAATTGAGAACTTTTTAAATAAAATATCAATTGCTATGAGTTTGGTAGATTCATGGGCATTCAGTGAAACTAACACAATACAGCAAAAAGGAAAGTATTTTGCAAAGTGACACATTCACAACCATAAGTAGTGAACAATTTGGTAGTGCAAATGCATCTATTCTGCAAAATGAAGTTACGTTGATGCAAAGCCATGTTGAGGTGGATTATTATGATGATGCAGGGGACTTTGTTAAATAAAACAGGATCTGCTGGCACAAACTTCAAGGTTACAGTTCCACCGTCTGCCAAGCTTTTGTTTAAAGAAAGCATTTCAATGGTACACATTTAAATGTTTTAGTGTAAATACTCAAATAGGTCACAGAAGTTTATAAAATTTGGAGGACAGGACTTCTGTGACAATGCATTTGCAAAGAGCAGTTTGCCACATTGTTGGTCAAAGACATTGAATGACAGCTATGCTGGCTAGCTAAGCTAATCCTATCACAGATACAAACCGTAACTCTGTTCAAACCTGTGTGTGTGTAATCATTGTTATTGTATTACAGCAATTACGGCAATATGATGTGTTTGTTCCCGGTTATAAAATGGCATCTAGGGCAGAGCTTTAATCAAACAACTACATGCCACTTCGGCGACCAATTCACTTAGCCGAAAACAAGCTAGCTCGGCCTAAGAAGCCTCGCCAGTAACATCAGCTACTACCTGTGTAGGAGAGGCGAAAGTGAAGGACATCTGCGAGGCGCCCTCGGCGTAGGAACGCGCGTGCCTCAGCACAGGAAAAGCACGACGGAGAAACCTTGCTGCCATCATATTTGAAAGTTTGATTTTATTTAAGCACAAGAGAATGACAGAGATACCCAGGCCCTAGTGTGAAGCCAATCAGTGTGTGCTCAGTGGGACAAGGACGTTGGGCGGCTACCCAGCAGGCTTTGGGGTCGCGCAAAGGAAGCAGGGTAGTGAGTCTTTTGGGGAAAACAGCCATACTTAGAACAAAATATAAATTAAAAGCTTGAGACACGTTAGAAAACCGTGTTTTAGTACTTTCTGGGTTATTTGATTTTTTTGTGGAGTTTACATATACAAAAGTTTAATAGTAATAAGAAACAGGTAACAAAAAGTGAGTTCTGTTCCTTTTACAATGTTTCTGTTTTTTTATTTCCAAACCGTCGCCGCCAGATGGCGTCAACATCCCTACATTGAAAACAATACAGTGACTTATAAGTCTTTCGGAAGAAAGTATCTTTACAAACACATACACATAATATGAGAGAAAAACTGTCGGACAGACCTCTGAGACCGCTCACTACTTTTGTTACAGATGCAGTGAAGTGACTACACGCGATGTGTAAATCAACTGTATGCGAGAAACGGTGCCTATCGTGAAAACAGTGTTAAAATAGTATAATTTAGTTATTTTATGCCTCTGATGCGCCTCGGGGTAATTTAAGAAACCCTTCCATCACTCCTAACGTCACGTGACGCGGCTTCGACGATGTTGCGAGTGGGCGTGTCCTAAACGGTGGGGTTTCATTCATAAATACATTAGCCTTAAAAAAGCCCCCATAAAAGTGTTCACAGAGAGTTTTGTGTTTTTGGCTTCCCCCCTCCATTCCTGCGTGGACCAGGCTGGTCGAGTAGGTGAGTGCTGCCGCCGCCTCATGCCTGCTTTGCGTGTGCTTTGTGCAGTAAATTTAAATCGTGAGCTTAGCCTAACCCCCTCTGTCCATCCGTCGGTGCCAACAAACTGATGAAAACCATAAGCGCCTGTGAAATTTCAAGATTACATTATTGTTGCAGCGGCAATCTCAGTTGTTTCCAATTACCTTTTTTTCTTTTTTAAAGACGTGTTGCCAGTGTCGTTTCCACACATAACAAGATTTAAGTTTGCATTTTATCAGCAAAAAGAAGGAAACAGCTGCCGGCACCGCGAAAACTGAGCAATTAGAAAATGAAATATTTCCTGTGTAAAACAGTTTCCACAAATGAAGCAGTTTCTTTGTACTGTGTTGTACGAGGGTAATAACTGTTGAAAGATGAGGCAAAAATTAAAAAGCGAAACGATGCGCTGTATGACTCCAGTAATGCTGCTGGTTTAGATGGAGATTTTAAGCATGATGGGATACGGCAGTGCTGGTACCCCCGTGTCTCACCATCTGTTCTGGTAACTAACCAGCAGAGCTATTTTCAGGGGTTTACAACACACCAAAAGTGAGCAGTTTTCCTTTAAGGATGCTTTGATA
>JBAMHW010000016.1:23037993-23055814 GCA_037177495.1 Rhadinocentrus ornatus | reverse complement strand
AATCACTACTGAGTTTTACTAAGTCATTTTAAAGATGTTTCATAATGTTATATCCTTGCAATTTATTTACTTTATTCTAAGAATTTATTTTAAATGCAAAATTATCCCTGAGACTGTTGTAAAAAGCAATCTCAAACAATACAAACATATGTGTTTGTTATCAGCCATGCAGCCCTGCCGTGCTGTTGCTCCGAGGCCAGTGAGCCAGCCCTGAGGGGAACACTGCTTCTCTGGCTCAGTTGGCTGAGGATGCAGCAAGGGAGCTGAGGAGGAGACTCCTGAGCTACAGCCTGACACACTGCTGCTGCTGCTGCGCACTACCCTCCATCAGGGTAAGACCACTTGGCTGGTATAAAGCAGGATGTGGTGCAGCGGTATTGCAAAGGAAAACATTCTAGTGGCAGCCTGATGCATGTTTGTTTTTGTTTAGCTTTTTTTTGTTGTTTGTTTTGTTTTATTTTCCTGTTACAGTTTTCTTGCTTGGATGTTAGGTGAAGAGAATTAGACGGACTGGCAGCAAGAGACCTGTAGGCAAGAGATTACAGGTTGTATTGCTGAAGTTGAGTGCTGCAGTGACTGGCAGGGGAGCAAGGAGTGAGTGCCGAATGCTGCTGGCATGTTGCTTCTCCCTTGCTGGGTGAGTAGATCTATCCAGGTGTGCGTATCTGTGGGTGTTTCATGCAGCAGTCGCAGTATTAATGACTGCGATCTGGAAATATAAGGCAAAAGTGGTAGTGGAACCAGGGCTCAGTAAGAGATTGTGTTTCGCTCTGTTCTGTGTGTGTATTTGTGGTAGATTGAGTTTGCGGACTGATAAGGAATTATGGGTGATGATTCACAGAGGAGACGGTAATGCATTTGCTGGGGATATTAAACGGATGTGTAGTTACACATTTAGTTTCTGCTTCTTTTTGTAGTCTTTCAGTGATGCTTTGAGAAGCTTTTTTTTTTGTTTGTTTTTTTCTTGCTGACAGGTGTGTGCAGTCCCATTATACAAAGTTATAGTAACACTATTTGTCTATGCTACTTCAAATTAGTCTATATGACTGTTTTGGACTTGCATGCCCAGAAAATCTGTATATTTTTTTACAGATAAAGTGCAGTGCATTTGTTGTTTGACTGTGTGATTTGATGAACAGCTCCACTAACAGGCATTTCCTTTGTGTATTTGTGTTTGTGCATGTGTTGTCTCTCAGGGGGATCCTCTAGTTGGCTTGGACCATGACCAATGAGTCTACCGTCTGGAACATCCTACCAGAAAACTCCACAGTGAGTCTGCCTTTCACCACCGGCTTGTTCTTAAACTTCTTGTTTATGTGTGTTGTGTGCAACTTAATGCCAGAGCCATACTTTCTCTCATATTCTCATCTGGCCGATTGACTGGCTAATGGAGAACATCCTGACCTGGACCTGAAATAATTAAATCTCTGATCTAATCTCAGTTATAATTTCCAGTTTGCAGAGATATTATAGTGTGACATCAGAGGGTAGTACTTGTTAACACTTGAAGTGTGTTCTCCCCCATGGAGGTTGGGTTAAACATCATTCTGAAATCTTAAGTCTTTTATCTTTATATAACTCTGGCTGCTGTGTCACGTTGTGCACAAAACGTCCAGATTAAAACAACTTCATCATCTGTAACAGTTTTAAGTTTTTCCATTGAATTTAACAGAGATTTTGACACATCTTGTCCTGTATATCTTGATGAAAGTAACTAAAATGGCTTTTCGGTGGACTCTTGCGAACTGCCTGTGTTCTTCGGGTGTGTTTAATCCACTCAGCTGCAGTCCATCTTGTAAGGGCTTTCCCACTGCAAAGGTACACTGTAGACAGGTCAATAGCCTTGGCATTTTTTGATAAATGGGACCAACATATTCATAGATTCACTTTATGCAGGTGAACCATCCAGTGGGCATAAACCATTCTTTTAAGCCGCATGGTGCTAACGTTAAGGTATCAGCGGCTGCAAATCTGCTCCACTGTTGAGGTTTTAGGTGCATCCTATTGAAAACCAACTGAACCTGGATAGTGCATCCTTTTGTTTAATGCTGTGTTTTTGGTAGTAGGCAGAGGTGTAATTTACCTCTGTCTGTCAGCTCCTGAAAAGCACAGCATTAATCATCACTGAGTGGTTTCAGCACTTTGATATCCATGTTTGAAGCTTTTACCTTTTGCTCTCTCTAATTGCACGTCGCAGTGCTTAATAACCAGACTCCACATACGGAAACACACACTCCTTTTTACATGTGTACCTCACTTTTTCTCACTGCAGTTTTTCCTGTTTATCTGCTGTTTAACAGCTTAATGTGATGCTAGACCCAAATAAAACTATTTGGACTACACAGAACATCTCCAAACAGTTACTTACCACTTAAAATAGCAGATGCACACAAAGCAAGAGAAGAATGTAAGAAGATGTCAATGCAGTTTCAAGAAAATGTGTCCAGGAATTGTGGAGGTCATGTTGAGGTCTGTGAGCTTAAGATACCTTTCAGAAAACACAGCTTGTCAGGTTGCTACAAAATCTGACCAAACCTTCTCTTGTTGACAACCTTCAAGGGGATTTAGTAGATTTTAAAATGGTGGTGTGTTGTTCTGCTGTGCAGCCAAACCTGCACAAATGTTACTTTTGCAGAAATGTTCTGCTGTCACGCATCCCTACCTTCAAAATGTAGTGTTAGAAAATCCCATGCAAATAAAAAGTTCTTTAGACAGATAAAGGTAAAGGTAGTTTTTTGCAACAATGAGGTATGTTTGGAATAAAAAGTTTGCATAACTTGGTTACATTGATCATGCTTTAGGATTGTCTTTTGAGAGTGATATTTTAGTTAAAAAATCTCTTCCCCCCCTTGACTCAGCTAAGTGCCACATCAGTGTGCGATCACAAAAGCCAAGCAAGAATGTGGTCAAATCAGCTCAGTAAAAGCTCAGGCAAACATCACATTCTCAGTAAAAGAAAAATAAGCTAAAGGGGAAGAAAAAACACTCCTTTACAATATTAAAGTATCTTCTTTACCATGATTTGCTTTCTTAGTACATCACAGAGAAATTAAGCTTTGTCTCCTTTTGATACCAGGATATCCCATTTGAGGCAGAGGAGCAACAAGATGGCTATGTGCTCCTCCTGGTGATCATCTCCATCTTCCTGGTAGGAACACTGATTTTCATCTCTGTCTTCCTCATCGCTTGCCGTCGCTGCTGTGGAGGAGGGCAATTCTGCGCCAGGTGCGTTACAAAAACAATACAGTTTAAGTTCCTTCTTCTTTTTTTTTGTACTTTGGCCAGACCTATCGTCTAGTCTCAAAAGATGAGCCTAACAGTCAGGAAAGATAAAAGACGAAGACACAATAAAAACAAAAGCTGTAAAATCTAATAAAAAGATTGCTGTAATAAATGATAACCTCATAAAGCCTTGGATGCTAACTTTTTGTTGACCTGGTGTCTCAGTGGTATGGATTCAACTCTGCTGATTTTGCGGTCAAAGGATGCAGCGTTGTATTGATTTTTTATTATTATATTTGATGTAGTTGCTTGGTGGTCTCCTTATCCATCTCCTGTAAAACCCTTAAAGGACACAGTCCACCAGAAAAAACACAAAACTCAACTTCCTTGAAAACTACCACAGAACTAATTAAACCTCATTTCTCTGCAGTTTCAACAGGAGGTGCAGATTAGACTGCCGATGCAGGTGCATAGCTGTTGCTTTTACTGTTAATGCACAAGAACGCATGCATTTTGTTGATAAGGATTGCTTATGCTGAGCTCATAGTACTTATACTGAACATGTATATGCATAATAGATGAAGCTGATCGCAATTGCAAATGAGCTAACAGCTCAGTGTGACTCCATTAATAAGCAAAAAATGAGCAAATGTTAAAATCAAAAGAAATTTACACTTATGCTTTTAAAAAAAGCATATATTCTTAGTGATGGTAGGAAACAAATGTTACACCACAGAGGCATGAAAGCATGTTAAAGCATGGTAATGCTGTGCATTCACTGATTCTACATGGGTGCTGTGTGAATGTCAGGACATCTGGTGGGGCTCTAATGAAAGCATCTCAATAGTCACACCCTTTTATTTGAGATTCATCTGTGTTTATTCAGCAGTAAGATGGCTGACCCTCAAGCTTGCACACTGTTGCGTACACTTGACATGAAAGCTCACCAGCTAGTTGCAGATAAACAGAGCACAGAGAGCACAGAGACTGTGGCGTGAAAAGGAGAATCAGGCAGACTGGTACAAATGATGAGCGTAATGAGATTTCATAGCAGCCATCAGCGTTGATTAATGTTGCATCTCAACCCCGGCACTGTGTGTGCACAGAGAATATAACACACTAAGTTGCACACATAAGGGGAAGCCACAAAGGAAATGAAATACTAGGAAAACCAGAGAACTGTGTGGATGGAGATGTCCCTCCAGTCACGTCCCACCCACACAAGCACAGAAACGCACAAGGACACACATGCAAGTCATAGCTCTGCTCAAAGAAATCAGATGGAGACAAATGAATTACAAGGAAGAGCTTTTAGTTTTTTTTCTCCCTTATCAAATAAATCTTTTACACAGGATGTAAGAGGCACAACAGAGGATCAACAGCTATAAAAGATGTTAGAAACAGAGATTTTTCTCTCTTTTTTTTTTTTTTTTTTTTAGAAAATATTCAGAGTGCATTTTACCTGAGACTTGAAAGGTTGAAGGTAATATACAATGCAATGAAGCACAATCATTTCTCAGTTCAAAAGGTCCCCTGGAGGGTTATCTAGTTACTGTGAATGATTTAAGCCCTTGATTATACAGACAGGCAGTTAGCCATTTAGACAAACAGCACAGTCAGTCCTAAAAGTTTGTCCATTCAAATGTTTTATAGCTCAGGATTCATCTGATGACCAGTGTTTGTATTCAAGATGTCCAAATGCAATGCTTCTCACCAAACAGAAAGGTGAACTAGAAACTTACAGCCTTGTACCATGCTGGCTCGTGTGACTGCCTGCATCAGTGGGGTCTGTCAGATGAAAGGCAGACTTCAGGTGGGATCATGTCACATCATTGATCTAAATGTTTGTGCTCCAGGGCCAGCGATGACCCGGAGAAAACCACCACCTACATGGAGGAGTCTCAGCCCACCCACGGTATGAAGAAAATGAACAAAGAAGGATGGTCATGATGGTTTGCCCTAGATTTCATAGTTGTACCTAAAAAAAAAAAAAGAGAAGAAAAAAAAAGAAATCCCTGGACTTTTAATGGACCCTTGCTGATGTAACAGGGCTGTTTTTATTTCCGTATGATTGCTACTGGAGCACAGCATTGCTTCAAAGATAAAGTGCATTGGTTACTAGTCAGAAATAAATGTTTACTGAATCCACGGTATGATTGTAAGCTGGAATGGTATACATTATTCAAATCTTAATCATATAAGTTTTACAATGGGGAGGAGAGTGGTAGCCTAGTGGTTACAGATATGGGCTTGGGTCTGGAGAACCTGGGTTCAAGTCCCTGGGCTGGTAACTAAGGTAAAACCCTGAGCAAGACCCACAACCCCCAACTGCTTGGGAGCTGGAATCTAGCAGCCCACTGCTACTAGCAACTAGGATGGGTTAAATGCATAGAAAGAATTTCCCAGCTTGGGATTAATAAAGTATAAAAATAGCAAGGTAGACTGAGCAAAATACATAATTATTTGTCATGTCCCACCCATGGGACATACATTGATATCAACTACAATGTTTTCCTTGTCCTTCTTCTTTAAGTTGTTTTATTCATTGATCTCCCTGATTATCTGTCTGGCTGTATCTTATTCCTTCTGTGTCTGGGTAGAAATCACCATCAGGGTGGATGAGTCAGACTGCCTGTCCATGGCAAGTTCTCACGACCAAGAGACAGAGCGCTTCCTGTCTACAGGCCCCACAGGGCGGCGTGTCTCCTTCAATGAGGCTGCACTATTTGATCAAGAAAGAAGCAAGAAAACCCAGGAGAAAGGCCGCAGGTCAGAGAGCCAGCTGTTCCATTACACTAAAAGCCCATATTTACAAAAAACAAACAAACAATTTTTGATTCATTTTTCACAATTTGTACCAAATGCTTGCTGTGTCTAACTTAACTTCTGTGTACATATAGAGTTACGTAATGCATTCTGAATTCATTTGTAAGCTGTGGACACAAAGAGTACCTGACATTTCTCATTATTTTACTGCCCTACTTTTCTCCTAAAGCCTTAGGTCTGATAGGCGCATTTGTCAAAAGGAATTATTCTGTAGGGCTAAATCCCAAATCCAGTGTTGCTGTGATTAGTTGAAGTCAGATATCTCCCCCTTGCTTTTTATGTCCAGTGCAAGGACATCCATTGTGATTTAAAACTCAATATAACTGAAAACAAATGATGTTTTGATTTGTAATCATAGCTCTACATTCACCTGTACACCTCAGGTACACGCTAACCGAAGGTGACTTCCACCACTTGAAGAACGCAAGGCTCACAAACCTCCACATTCCTCCACCGGCCCTCAAGATAGTCACCATCCATGAATGTGACTCGGCTGAAAACACCATCACTGTAACAACACGTCCTGTTGCTAAGTCAGCGCTTTCCATCTTCCAGGTGAGAAGCAGCATGGCTGGTTGAAAGCACCACTCTATCAGTTGAGTTTCCAGCATCAACCTTATATTTTCCTGAAAACTCTGACCTTAAAATGGTTTAGGTTTGACTCTGTAATGCATAAGAATTTATGAGCTAATATAGTCGGTAGGGCTGCAACGATTAGTCGACGTTGTCGACTATTGTCGGCAAACAAAACCTACAGAGTGAGACATTGTCTTTTTTTACCATCTCTGCGGAGTTGAACATGCGCAATAAAGTCCGCCAGGGGAAAAATATGGCAACTGACCAGGGGACAAAATGGCAGCAGAGGACGTCAAAAGTCTGGGATAACTTCACATTAAACTTACAAAATAAATTAAATACATGTGAGATTTGTGAAGCGGACCTTGCGTACCACGAAGTACGTCCGCAATGCTCGAACATTTAAAGAGGAGGCATGTTGGAATTACATAATAAGCTCATGCAAGATTTCAAAGCTGAAAGTGAAATAAGAGCCATTTAATAATTATGAGATACATAATCCGACTGGTCGACTAGTCGTTTTAATAGTCGGTGACTAATCGACTATCGGAATAGTCATTAGTTGCAGCCCTAATAGTCGGCCCACATGCCAGTGGATGATACTAGCCTTCCCTTTAACTGCAGTTGCATCAGAAGTAGCATCAGAATGATGTATCACTTTCTATCACTTTAAATGCACCAGTCACTCAAGGCTAGTTGAGGAGCTAGCCAAGCTAATATTGGCCCAAAGTAGCATCGTGATCCCTGCTCCCAGCCCTTAAAGGTACAATTTATAAGAATTACTGACATCTAGTGGTAAGTATGGTCATAGAAATTACTTCAAATGCCAAGCTGTGAATGGATAGTGGTTGTCAGTGACCAAAATTCTTCAAGACATTAAATAGTTTTAATCTGCAAGTAGATCTGGTGGTTTCAGGTGCACAGAAGTGCACGCATTTATTTTTCCATTTAAAGACATCATAGGAAAAATGGTGGCATAAATATGGCAGCTGCCTTGTATGTTGCTAATGGCAAGTAGATATAATTGTCCCATTCTAAGAGAATGAAAAAAAAATTATTTTAGTAGAGTGATTAGATACCAATAGAAACACAATTTCTTATGATACATTAAGTTTTTCTGTTATTAACCTTTGATTTTGTAACATGCTGCACCTTAAAGTGCTGACTTACTCGGCTGGCTGAGAGCTGCAACTCCCCAGTTTGCATTGCTTTTACTGTCTTCTCCTCCTAGCTTGTGCTAATTTCTCCTTGTAGTTTATGCTGTTCCTCAGAATGCATAGAAATTAGCTCTAAAGCTTCATCCCACATCTACTCAGGTTGTGTTTCTCCAGGTTTTTTTTTTAACGTGGTACATACTTCTCTAAGTTCTGATTTTTAGCACAGGAAGACTATATGATCACTTAATGATTCAAAGGGTAAGAAAGTCGGTCTGCTTTAATTTGTGTCTCCTTCTGTTTAGCCGATGCTGTGCCCTCTCCCACAAACGCCATTGACAAGCTTGAGTGTCAATCCTAGTTGCGCCCTCCCTGGCGATGCTCTCAACTCTGTGGTGGACACCAGCTTCTGTGACAAGACTGTAGCTCTCAGCACCAAGGAACCAAACTCCAGCTCTGTAAGCAACTTTAAACCAATGTGAAATTCATCCAAAGAAATTTTAAGTACCAACACAACCATCAAAACATACTGAATTTGTATACAAATTACCTGCAAGAGCTCATGTTTTGCAAGATGAGCATTGAATCTGGGTCAGAAGACTGTAAACAGTTGTAGAGTGATATGTTTTTCTTAAGTCGGTTAGTTTTTACACCCCCAGGCAGTCAACCAGTGAGTCATCCCTACAGACATTAGAGGGTTACGCAGCCCAAGGGAGGACTAATGAAAACTGTGGCTGATTGGTAAACATGGCAGCCTGTGTAGAGCCTCGCTGTCAGAGAGGATTATACACAGACTACTGCTATTGGCAGGTTTTCTGTCTAACCAGGTTTCTCTCTGTGTCCAGTTTGAGATGATGGGAGCGGGGCCACGGGGCAAAGGCAGCAGTGGCAGTGTTGGAGAAAGGGCCATGGTAGGAAACAGTGCCTCCCCTGCTGTGCGGGGCGGTGCAGGCAGCCCAAGGCCTGTGCTGCAGTTCCTTACTAAACTACGGCGCCATGCCAGTCTGGAGGGGGCCAGCCCTTACTTCAAGATAAAGAAATGGAAGCTGGATAGCAGCCAAAGAGCTTCCAGCCTGGACACAAGAGGTAATGGATATTTTAAGTGTAAAAAGTGTAGTTCATTACATTACTTTTTCTTTCTTTCTGCAAGACACGAAAGATTTCTACTAATGCAGTAACAACTCTTGATTGCATATCAAATATTATTGCCAATTTTCCTTCATGGTGAACAGACAGTGTTTTAGCAGGGAGCTCCAGCCACCAACTGTGAGCTGCCTTTTGGCTGAGCTGTATATATGCACACAAGGATACCAGACAGATGGCACGGTGACGCAAAGTTTGATCTCTCCAAATCAATATGAACCCCTGAGATAACACTTTCTGCTGCTTTGCGCCATCCTGCATACATACACTCGTCCCTGATCATCCCTAGGCTCCCCTCTTCGCTCATACCAGGATGCCAAAAAAAGACCACAAAATCCCCTTGCAGAAATCTCAACAGTTGACAGAAGCTTTCTGCTGAATTAAGTGTTGCTTCACTCCTGCTGTCACGGCACTCGTAGCACTACTGCTCTTTCTCCATGTTTCGGTGTGAGCCAGGCTCTCCAAAGAGGAGACAATTCCAGCGCCAGCGGGCCGCGAGCGAGAGCATGGACCAGGAGGACAATGATGCCCACCACATCGACCTCATCCAGTACATCGCACGCACCCAAAGTGACGCCTACTGCCCAAGTCAGCCCACCACGCGCCTCCTGTTGCCTCCGTCCACACCACCCCCCTCCCTCGGCAGGTATCTTTAATTCCCTTGCCATTCATCCGTCCACTGCTTTGCGGCTGTGCATTCATTTCTTTACTACAGCTAGATGAGCGATGTTACTGATTTATCTTAGCTACAACTCTCAGTCCCAATTCACCTCAACTTGGCTCATTATGAAGATCTGTTTTGATGAAACAGAGTTACTCAACTCTACAAAAGGGTTTAATCAGACCAAATAAGCAAAAAATGTAGGTACAAGTCCAAGAAAAATCATGTTATTGAACTTCTTTGTGTCTGTTAGTGTAATTGTTTTACTGTGACTTTTAATTAGATTGAAACATCCTGTTGACTAACAGTAGACATACTATTACACCACAGTCTGGTCACTGTGTTATGAAATTCCTTGAAACAAATATTCTTTTAAGACCAATTTCATGTTTCAAGCAGGATGCGGGGGGTGGGGGAGCAATTCCCAGAGCTGAGTGGAGAATTGGGATGCAGGGTTTAAATCCTAAGCCATTACATTGCTGACATGGTCTGGTAATATCACAGTGTCCTGTGAAGTTTGATTTAGTCATTTTGACTTTGCCATTAAAGCAAAACGAGTTTCATAAAATATTAGTTTTGCGAATCCAAAAAAAGAAAACATTATTATTTGTCTATAAACTATTTGTTTTCTTAAGCCGTTTATTAGATAAGCTAATACAGTGTTTCCTGTGTACATTTGCTGATATTTATTTATTTTAGAATATTAAATCAGGTTCCTGGAAACTAAGAGTAAAGAAATTTGATGAGCTTTATACTCATTTACTCAAGTCATTTTATATGCCATAAAATCAGTTTGTTTTTTTTGTTTGTTTGTTTTCTTAAGTCTCCTGTTCCCAGATAAAAGCATGGATTTACTGAGTATCTTTTGAGCTTACATGGCTTCAGTGATTCAGCTGTCTAAGGATATGCAACAGCAGCCATTGCAAGTCATAAAAACCATTCTGTGCCCTGTGAACACAGCCATGCTGTAGATGAATGTGTAATTTAACTCAGTGTTCTGACACTGACACTTGTGTTGCATGTTTTTTTATTATTACTTTTCCCTTTTATTTTTTATTTTTTGCATTTTTTTCTCATCTCTTATTCCATGTGCTTACATTACAGAGTAGAGGTAGAAGTGATGGTGGAGCCCAGTTGCAGTCACAGTGGACCAGGGGTGATTGGTCTGTCTCCTGATCCCCAAGAAGAAGCACTCTCTGTGGTAAAAAGCAAAGGTGCCAACCCCTCAGACCCCCTTCAATCCCATGATCCCCAGTCACTTTACAGAGACATCTGGACACTACGTGCATCTCTTGAACAATACGCAGCCTCTGACCAGAGCAGCAACAATGATAGGAACTCAGTCTGCAGTGATGCTGATAGTGTGTGTTCGCTGGGCGGGCATACAGGCACAGAAAGAGGAGGGCTTCCCAGCTACCCATCACAGGATTTAGGGGATGAGGCAGAGGCTGGAGAGGAAGATGTGGACTTCTTTGTGTATATGGATGAGACTTTTGGAGTGAGGGAGTCAAGAAAAAGGAAACAGGGAAGCACAGAATCAGAGCGTGGGGGAAGTGATGGTGAATCAGGGACTCGTAAACTGTTGCAGATGGACAGTGGATATGCATCAATCGAGGCTCCGTGTCGAGGCCCGGAAGAGCTGCGACTTTTTGGGAACAGCAGTGGCAGTCCTAAAGACAGAACAGCCCTTGAAAAAAGGCACCATTTCACCAATGCAGGACGAACTGGCACTATCGGTGAGAGTTTTGAGTCTTATCTATGTGAGGAGGAGCCTGAAGAAGAGTTGTTGCATGGTGCCAGTGGTGGACTTTCCATTGAAACAGGACCTGGGTCGCTGACCTGGTTGCCATATGGTCAGATGATCACACCACGAGAGGCTGTGCAGCCACCACCTCAGCCACTAACTCTACACCGACGCGACTACAGCATAGACCAGAAGACGGACGCACTATTCCACGAGTTTCTTCGCCATGATCCTCAGTTTGACCAGCAGGATTCACCGAGAAAGCACCGTTCCCGGATCCACCTCCGCAAGCAGTGGCAGCGCCACAAGCAGTGGAGTGACCCTGGCGTAAGACACTTCCAGTCCTCCTTTGAGAGACAGCGGACTCCGCTGCGAAGGGGGGACAGCGTAAACTACCCCCTGGACACAAGCTACCATAGCACGCTTCCCCGCATTGTCAGTGCTCCTGATGAGGAGACCAGCGATGGAACCAGCAGCACTCCTGATACTCCAAAGGTAGATCCAACAACTGTGGAAAACGAAGGGAGGAAAAAGAATGAAGGTGTCTCTACCACAGACTCTGAGGAACACACTTCCTGTCCTCCACCTCATCACCCCTACGGTTTTGAACAAGATGAAGGGCTGATTGACCAACCCGACCCTCAGGAGGACAGTAAACAGTCTACATATCCCCCTGAACCCCCAGATGAGCGCTCACCCCTTCAGCTGCCTGATTCCTCAGGCTATGGCCCTCAAACTATCACTGCAGAGCTCACAGACAAATTGACTGCTAACCTGGCTGAGAGGCTGTACACAGGCCTCCGCAGAAGCAAGCACACAGCCACAGAGTGTGTGAACATGACGGCCACACATGCCTCTCCAGACCACAGCCCAGTGTAGCAGGGCTCGTCATTCGCCTCTTCAGCCTCACCTCTGCTAATACACACTTTGGGTTTCATTTAGGTTTGTCTTAATTGTGTTCCTTCTGTGTTAGCTTGAATTGACAAGATCCAGACCCACAAAAAAAGCAGAATATGCTTTAATAATCAGTTCACAAAAAAAAGATAATTTTAGAAACATCTGTTTAATGTTGCGATTTTACTGTCTACCAACAAAGAAAAAATATTAATTTAAACTAAAGATGAAAAGTTAGCATAAAAGTCATATAGTTTTAATAGTAACCTTTCTGTCTGTGTTAATGTTACGTTTCTGCTGTTGTCTTTTTAGTCTCAGCTGTCCAGTTAAAACTACATGAAGCTGAGGGTGTGTGCAGCCTCTGTACTCACTGGTCCACTGTGAAACCAGGCGCTATTAGACTAAATGAAACCTGCTAAACTGGACATAACTGTTGGCCCCAGTCCTGAGATTATACAGTATTTAATAATAATTAGATTTAACACATTTACAAGGAAAAGGATTTGTTGAAATTTTAAAGAATCTGTCAACTATTTAGGCTGAATTTATCTTGACATTGGTAATCCAGACCTTCCGGAGTCTGTGTGTGTTTTGCTCAGGATGCTTGTTCTGAGTCTTATCCAGGCTGTGGATCAGGACCCGTCAGAGCTGACATGCTTTGATTTTCTTTTCCAAGTGTGTGAGAAATCATGAGTTGCAGCTTTCTGGGCAGAAAATGCTAAATGCTTTTCATCTTTGTTTGCCACTATATTACTGCTTGTAATATATTTTTGTAAGTAAGCGTTGCTTAAGTGACAATGGAATCTGGCAATGTGGCAAATTTGATGTGAACATTGCTGCAGCAACAGAACTATTAAACCTGACAGGCTCCAGCATTTTGATATAATGGCTCTAGATTATCCAAATAAGTTTAACAAATTCTGAGCACTTTTCATGTCACTGATAGGTCATGTCTGCCCCAAAACACTCAAAAAGTTAAAACTGGTGTTATTTGTGCCAATGTAAAATTTGTTCTACCAACTTAATTAAATGAAATCAGATCCAACCTTAGAAGATAAGTTGAATGAAGCCAACCCAACCAATGTATATGAATCTGAAACAGCTGAATTAGTTAAATCTGAAAAGAAAGACTTTTGATTGTGGTGAAATACTTTCCATGTTTTTTGTTTTTATGTTAAGTTAACAAATTTTCTTTTTAAAGCCGTTTGTAAGAATTACTCCCATATAATGTTGCGCTAATATATTACAAGCAATCGAGTAGTGCTTTACTGGAGCCTCACCATTTAAGAGTGTTATTACGACTACAGAAGCCACGGAGATTCGTAAATGTGAAGTTCGAGTGTCCTGTGTCCCTCCATGTATTAAGTACCAAGCTACTGCTAATAGCTAATGTTATCGTATGAAATGGGTTTTTGTGACTTGTAGACTAAGAGATCATCTGATAAAGGGAGAGAAAGAAGGAGTAAAAGCACGGCAGTGGACTGTCGGTGCTGTAACATTACTCTGTGTTTAATAACATGTATTTCAGCTGATTTATCCAGGGAGGTGGGCGACGTATTGATAGAAAATAATTATAATCTAAGAGATATTTTTGCGTTAGAATGTTGCGGTTCTGGTGATTAAACCACGACGAGAAACTGGTTTTACTTTGGTCTATTTTGTCTGACTAGAAGGACGACAACTATCCCCATCCCATTGACAAATCAGCTGAAATAAACTATGAAACAGGAGGGAAAGCTCTCGGAAAATACGTCTGAAAGAAGCGCACGGTCGCCTGCTGGTATGACTTCTATGAAGAGTAACAACTGAAAACTGTTGCAACGTAGCTTTTCTACTGTAGGCTAACTAACAAATTAGCCGTTTCTGCCGTTTTATATAGCAAGTAACAGTAAATGATCCGACTTAAACGGGAGGATAAAGTAGTTGCTGGACCACACTGCCCTGTTTCTAACATAACGCCAAAATAAACTTCACTGTTAGACTGCATTAACTCACCTATCCAGCAGAAAGCTGCAACCTCCACGTTAGCTTTGAAGTCCCTCTCCTTTATCAGCTGCCTCCATCTAGTAAATGCTCCACCGACGTACACTCTTTTTTTCTCCCTGTTATTATTTCTTTTTCTTTTCTTGGTTATTTTTTCCTTCATCTGGCGGGCAAAGAGTATAGATGGTCCTCCATTTCAATGTAAGCTGGCAAGCTAAATGATCCACGGTCAACTTGGCTTGTTTACACCACCCCTGCGCCCTCCCCCTCCCCCCTAAACAGCGGGGACTCACAGGTAAAACGCACAAGGCTAACAAGTTTGTCCCCTTTTGGCTACTGTTCTCAAAGATGGCGATGCAACATAGCAGCCTCCAGTTGGGTGCGCTGCCACCTATGTATTTATAAATGTCTAATTCTAAGATACGAGAACGCTTTCATTTGGATGCGATTGTGATTAGACTTTGGTAAAATACGTATTTATGAAAGCAATTCTTGATTTTTGCTAACAACAAAACAAAAAAGATACACACTGTACCTTTAATGCAGAAGAAACAGATTCCATTTTTGAGCATAGGTTTACAGCTATGATATTGAATGTTGTGTTAAAGCTAGTACACATGATTGACTTTTTTCTTCTTTTTTCTTCTCTTTGCACATTCTCATGTTCAGGCCTTACTAAACAAACCCTATCTTCCTAAATACAACGTGCTTGTTCTTTCCACCTATGAGAAAGTTAACATTGTAGTTGATGCCTTTCCTGGGGGACATCACTCCTTGCTATCTTACAAAAACCAAACTGAACAAAGACTGCATTCCTATTTTGTTTTTATTTTTATGTGATTATAGATAACTGATACTTCTATTCAAATAAAGCTGCATAATCTGATTATGTCTTAGGGGATAAAGAGTCAAACTATTACGGTGTATTAATAATCTGCTTTTACATCCTCAGCAGCTGCAGCAGGTTGACTGTAATCCAGTTTTGCCCATTAAATCTTTTTTATGCAAGGTTCTACAGTCACTCTAATGTGCAGCGAGGGAACCCCCGCAGAAGATGATGATGAATATTAATCATTAGAGGAAAAGGAAAGTCTTTCTTTCATCCCCAATCCTCTTTTCAACATTCCTTAAGGCTGTTACCATGCAGTTAATTCAAAAGAATGAAGTGAAATATTACAGAAACTAACATCATTCTCCTCTGTTTGTTTGGGTGGATGATTATGCTCCTTTCCCGCCTGCCCAGATTAGATCTTTCTTCTATGTATGAAAGGAGTCTCCTCTTGTGGCTAAGTGGGCAGAAGCTGCTTTCCTCACGTGACTGAGATGAAAAGAGTTGAACACATAGTAGAGAGCCTTGTTTTTTAATTGCTCTCTCCTTTCATTCACACCTCACACATATTGAACCATTATGTCCCCCAAAGATTTGTGTCATAAAAATTAGACATGATGGTGCTTTTTAGCAGGAGGGAAGTATGATAACAGCTGTCCCCCTCTTTATGATGTGACCTCTCCTTGATGATAAAAATGACATATTCTGACAGTTCAGGTAATACAGGAACTGCATTTCTCAATGATCAAAAGCCAACTTCTCTTGACTGAGTCAGTACAATCAGAGAACATTACAACCACAATGAAAATGGCCATATTTACTGGAATTGAGGCAGTGCACATGTACAAAGTTTGCTGTGTGTACAAGCACAATGTCACAAGAGCTAGATGAAATCAATGTTTTTTATTAGGATTAGACAGATCCTGTAAAAAGTGAGGACATTGCGGTAAATGCTGTTTATATACGAACTGGTAGCCTGTCAACTGATTGATGCCTAGCCATGTGTAGGTCTGCATGAGAGTTAATATTTTAGTATAAAATTTCCATCTCAGACTGAATAAGTCCATAGTTATTGCTCATTTGTTGAAGGCAGAAGTCAGTACCTTGGTATGACTAGAGTTTTGTACTTTATCAAAACAACTTGTAATATTGATACTCAGATAATGTATCTGATGAGATTTTGTGAGATTTCCCTTATGAAGTAGAAGTATTTCTGTACTCCTTGCTTGGTAATAAATTACCTGTTTTGTCTGAGAAATAAAATAAAAAATTTCTTAGCAACATGTCTTTTGTTGAATCCTATCTATTGAGCCTTGAGGGACCAAGTCATTTAAAAAAGTGCTATTTTAGGCTTGTTTTACAATCTGTGAATAAATGAATGAATCAAAACTGGTTTCCAGTGTCTTATTAAAAGAGAATTGTTGTTAATCAAAGCGTGGGAATGGATCACAACTAGGGTTCTTTCTCTTGAATATCTTTTAATTTTTCTCTTTTGCTTCGGCTCATATTGATTTCTTGCCGCTGCTTATCAACTCCTCCAAATTAATTGGGGAAAAAAAGACAAATCCAGTTGGATCTACAAAGAGAGCTGCTCAAATGTCTGACTTCCTCTTTACACTTCATAATCTCCCCCTCTGGCCCCCAATTAAGCAGAGATGCTTAGACTTGTGGATGAGAATAGTAAAACACCACCATACCTCACCCGTCTGAATGCTTGTTTTGGTCTGATAATAGTAGAACACAACATAGGTCATAACCAGTTTAATTTCTATGCAAATGATACTGCGGTTTACTGTTGTGGCTCTACCCTTGTTCAAGCTGTCACATACTTACAATCTGCTTTTGACGTCATACAGTCGTGACTGGTTGATTTGAAATTAGTGCTGAATGAAACTAAAACTATAGCTATGTTGTTTGATAATAGGAAGGCAATTGTCTCCTTCCAACATTAAAACCTTACAGGGCGGCCATATTGAGTTGTGGCTTAATATAAGTATTTGGGTATTTTAATTTATTTAAGTTACATATTGAAAACCTTGTTAGGAAAGTTAAGCTTAAGCTGAGCTTTTATTTTAGGAATAAATCTTGTTTCTCCAATCTGGCCAGAAAAAAGCTGGTCAAAGCTACTTTCCTTCCGTTGATAAACAATAAAGACCTGCTGTATATGCATGTCTCTCTGCAGCCCTTGCATTCTCTGGACAATGTGTACCACAGTTTGTGACAGGCTGCAAAGCTGTCACTCACCACTGCACCCTTTATGCCAGTTCAGTGGCCTTCCCTGTCCATATGCAGACTTTCACATTGGTATTGTCTTAAATATAAATCCATTCTTGGCCTGCTTCCATCTTACCTTTGTGATTAAATTTAATTTAAGTTGAGTAACTATGTCTGCCCTTTTAGATTTATATTTTATATGTTTTATGCTGTATGTTTTATGTTGTTTGTTTTTTAAAATGGTTGCTTAATGATTACTGTCTGTAATGTAAGCCAGAGCTCCCTTGATTTTTTTTTTTTTTTTTTTTGTAATCTCAATGGGGCTTTCCTGATAAAATAAAGGTTAAAACTCACTTAGCGTGTTAAAATTTGTTAATTATCAACACATTTTACATAGCCGAGTAGTTCAGTTCAGTTGAATTCAATGATTTTGAATAAATGTACTTTTCATAGTGACTTTGGCACATTACTACTGTGTTGTCCCATTATAGTTCTAACATACACCTTATGGTGCCCCTGGACACATCATCAGTGATGTAACCTGGGATCACAGGGGGTTTTGGGTCTTTCAACAA
>JBAMHW010000016.1:23020637-23034852 GCA_037177495.1 Rhadinocentrus ornatus | reverse complement strand
TGTTCCTAACTGGGCGAAGGCTCTTGCTGTGGCTGATTCCACTGCAGAGAGCATCTGCTACGGCCTTCAGGACTTGGCCATGTCTCCAGCGGTAGCGCCCTTCACCCTGGACTCTTGGGCAGCAGCTGAGGATGTGCTCCAGGGTTCCTCTTTTCTGGCAGAGGGGACAAGCGGGTGTCTCCACCCTCCCCCAGGTAAAGACGTTATACTGTATTCATAAAAGCTGAATCACATTATTCTGTGGATTGTTTAAAAAAAAAAAAAAACAACATTCAAGGCGTTCTGCAACTTGTTAAATTTTCACCATACTTGTAAGTGAAGCCAAATTCATTGCGCATACGTCTTTCATGTTGAATCTAATTTTAAGTGAAGCCGGCGCATTAAGACAAATGAAAAGTTGGTTTTCATACATGCTATGCTTAACATTCCATGGTATTAAATAGTATAGATTCTAAGGGTATTTCATTCAGGACCACTGTGTTGTCATCCACAGACCCAAATTGTCGGTAAGTTTAATGCTAGAATATTGCAGGACTCTCTCTTGCCTCGAGTTAGAGTTAATCAACAACATGTAACAACTGTGAAAACATTTGAATGACTAGTACAGGAATGACTGGAGGCACAGCTGAGCATAAATGTGTGGGTTTGAGCTCTGAGTAAAATAAACCTCAGTGAACGGTCTATGAAGAACAAAAGGACTGGAAGTGGTGGAAATGAACTGAATAACATTAACAGAGAGCCCCTTCCTACATAGGGATAGGCTTGTCAGAGTAATTGG
The DNA here is from genome assembly GCA_037177495.1 of Rhadinocentrus ornatus. Classification (NCBI taxonomy): domain Eukaryota; kingdom Metazoa; phylum Chordata; class Actinopteri; order Atheriniformes; family Melanotaeniidae; genus Rhadinocentrus; species Rhadinocentrus ornatus. The sequence continues at coordinate 23,034,074 of JBAMHW010000016.1, read as the reverse complement.
CTTGTCAAATTTTGAGACTGTGCCAACCCACCAGTCAAATCCATATATCAGAGTCAAAGTAAAAGGAAACTGCAGTGTTACTATCTGAGACGTAGAAGACTGCAGAATGGATAGACTGAGGAGACTACCAACGTTTTTATTGTATTATCAGTTTCTGTAGCCTTTGTATAATTATTTAGCTACTATTGAACTCTTTTGAAGAAAGAAAAAAACAGACAAAGTGATAGGAAAAGGCTCAAAACAAAACAAAGTGAGACATTCAGAGTGATTTGTAGCTTGTGCTTCCTCGCCTCAGGCTTTAAAAATTCATGTAATTTCCTCAGCTGGAAAACCAAAATTGTCATAGTAGTAAACGCATTGTTCTCAGTAAAATAACTGTCAATGCACTGATTTTTAACATAACTTAGTACTTTACACTGATGGATTGTAGGATGAAAACAACCCACTACAAGAATCCAAATTCATTCATTAAGAAGTGGGGGTGGATGTGAAGCTCCGGGGACACATCCTGACATTAATCTTTTCTGAAAGAGGGCGACAGCTACACTCACAGCCTCCCTTCTATGTTTGTTTCATTCTTTTGCATCATCCTGAGGCTTACCTCCGGCACCGTCTCTATTTATGTGTCAGCCAATAACTGAGCCTGACACCTCAGTAGTCTGCCAGTTGTGAGACGGTAAGGAGGGAGTCCTTAGGTGTTTGTGGATACGTCACCCTCGATGTGGCAAATTCAGGGTAACATCCAATGAGGTTATTCACTTACAAGATCCACGTTTAAAAGGAGAAAAAAACAAATGTGATATTTTTTTGCACGATTAGATTATTAAGAAAATATATATTTTCAAATGTTAAATCTGACACACTTTTACAATGCCAAAGGGAGGGCACTGTATTCTCAGCACCCCCTAAAGATCCTGGGTCACTAGTTCGTTGTATCTCAGCTAAATTTAATTACTTCGGTCCTTTGCAACTTGAGTTGGATATTTCCATTACAATGACTAATATGTAGTACCTGGATTAATACTTGGATTAATACTTGGATTTTTGGTTTACACTTTGTTGTAAACACTATACTTACTTATACTTAGTCGCAAAAATAAATTTGACCACATACAATGATATTTCTTGCATTAATTTAAATATAAAAATAAATAATAGCAGCAATCCAATCAACCAAGGGCTATGCTCAGAAGGAAGAGCAGTCTTCTTCCAACCGAAAGGTCGGAGGATTGATTCCAGGCTTTCTCTGACTACATGTTGAAGTGTCCTTGGGCAAGAAACTTAACCCCACGTTGCTTCGTGATGTGCCATTCGGGGTTTGAGTGTGTGTGTGAATGTGACAAGTAGTGTAAAGCGCTTTGAGTGGTCAAGCTGACTGGAAAAGCGCTATATAAGTACAAGTTCATTTACCATTTATGCCAGGGCTTTTCAGCTCTGGTCCTTAGGGGCCACTGTCCAGTAAGTTTTAACAATTTCCATCTGCTTCTTCCGATTTGCTTCATTTGAAACAGGTGCATTGGAGCAGGGAAATGACTAAACTCTGCAGGGCAGTGGCCTTCAAGAACTCTATGCTATTTCTTCTAATTAAAAGAGATTAGGATCCACTATAATGATCTATTTTGATCATTCTATCAAGTTTTATGAAAGATGACCACAAGCCTTAAACTGATGTGGGTTAATGTTAGGCTATATAAATGGCTAATTTGTCTCACATTATGGATAAAAGATAATTACGCAACATGTTTTGTGTGTTTAGAGAGACAGATTAAAGTAAAAGAGTATGGTTGCTCCCACCAAATATTTTCTCCTCTGTTTGTTATTAGGCACTCTTCCTTTGGTTGATTCTATGCTAGCATGGCAGCTAATGCTGGTTTTCTGTCATTTGGAGTCCTACGGTCAAAAAAGCAAGCCACAAAAAGCAAAACACATGATATTAAGATCCCTCAGCTGTCATGTCTTCTTGCAGAATGTTGTATTTACTCTCCGCTACCAAGTAAACATTTTGGAGTATTCAAGGTTCTTCATTCACCACTAAACTGTAACTCATTCCATCCAGAACCTCAAATAGTGATGGTGTTCCCTGTTTTATGCCCTCTCTACACACACACACCCATGCACTGCACGTCTACAAGCTACGACACACACATGAATGAACACATATTTGCCTCTGGAAACCTTCCTGCCTCTCCTCTACCTCCCCACCTGCTCTGCCTCAACTGTCAGGGAGTTGCTCAGTATTCAAGGGATGCTACTGATAGGAAAATCCCCTCTCTTCTTCTTTCCCTCCTTATCAATCCGCTTCACCACCACCACCTGCTCCTCTGTTCCCCCTTCACCCACGCATTTCCCTCCGCCTCTCTCCAGCTCCTGATTGCCTCAGAGGAGCAGGAGCATGCGCTGTTCGAATGCATAAGAGATGCGAATGACTCATCGGGTTCCTCATTGCTCACGATCAGACGGCTTCTCTGTTTCCTCACTTGTGATGTGAAGCTAAATAAATGTGATGCCAAAAGCTGATGAGTGTGAAATGGTATTGACTGGCCAGACGGTAGCAAAGTGTGACAGATGTAAAGATGAAATGGGTTTGTTATTATGGTCTTGTTTTGTGAATTTCAAATGGAGAAGATTCACAGACAGATTTGTATTACATTTAAGTAAGAATAACCATTAATTCAGCCACTTCTATTAGACAGAGATCTGCACACGTAAACGTGGATGGTGAGGTTAGATACAGTCAGTCCTTTTCAAAGAAAACCAGGGTAAAGAGGCTGTTATTTGTCATTCAGTGAAAAGGTTGGAAAGAGACGGAAGAGTGAAGATGAAGAGAGCGTTTAAAATTAAATTTTAAAGATGAGTAAAGGGAAGAGTGACAGCCAAATAAACAGAGACAGGGCTGACAGAGATGAGTAGGCCGAAAGCGATGAAGACAAGAGCAGGAGAAAGCCCTAGAAAGCTGATTATGCAGCATCGCCTTCCCACGCAGTCTGCCTACGCTCTCTCTTCTCCACCTCCTCATCCACCACCTCCTCCTGTTCCTCTTCCTCCTCTCCTTGTTTGGGATTTTTCTCCATGCATCCCTCCCCCTTTGCTTATTTTTTTCCTTCTCAGCTGCGTCATCCAGCTCCTCATTGTGTCCACATCCCCACCCTTCTCCCACCTCTCTGGAGACTGAGCAAAACTCTCCACAGCTTAGATGTGGTGTGACATTCAGACTAAAGCTTTTAAAGTTTTTTTTTGTTTTGTTTTGTTTTTTTTTTTAAGTAGCTGTGCTTCACTATGGGCTAAAAAAATAAAAATAAGACCCACACATATGCAGACATCCCACACACTATGGGATAATTTATTCATTGACAAGCCTGTAAAATCCCTTAAAACTTAACAGTGAAAAAGCCATAGAGCTGTGTGTCAGGGGGTGGCTGAAGCTATATCTATGAAATAATGTGTCCAAATTGTGCTCACAGAGGCATGTGTTTGTTTGTGCATAGAAGGAGGTGGGCGACCGTGATGAACTCGTCAGTCCTCCTAGAGCCAACCTGGGGCTTAGACGCAGGTCAGCACTGAGTACAGCAGGTCATCAGCAGAGTGACTCACTATATCTCAAGACATGCAATTCAAGATATTAACACAGCTGTGGGGATGTGGCTGTAAAGTTATTTCTCAAATTATCCTCATCATTGAAACATCAATACATGTCCAGGTCAAATGCAGCACAAGGGACTGGAGCAGATAAGAAACTGGGTATAAGATATTAAAAGTACTTGACATTTTTCTACTTTACTTTCTACTTCAAATCAGGTAACTGCTTCCCTGAAAGAGGTGATAAAAGGAATAAAATAAGAAGAGGGGCTTAAATGTTTCATTTTATATTACTGCACAAATTCCTATGATTTGTTGTCTGTCCTTAGCAAAAAAACAAAACAACAGAAAGTTGCTACTTTTGTCTTGTTGCTACTTTTGTTTTCATTAAAGGGTCTAAAAGGGGGCTAAATCTAGCAACACATGTTGCTTCTCCTTAAACATTATCTTCTAAGGGCAGTGAAAGTCTGCACAAAATCCAATCCAAGATGCTGAAATTGCACAAAACACTTCAAAACAGCCATGTGACTGACATATACTGAGGTCTGGCCTTGCATTATTAAAATACTATGTGTTTAAATTAAGCATAAAGCAAAAGCAGATCTTCTATGCTTGAGTAGCCTTGTCCCAAAACCACCTCAGCTCTGCTATAAAAGCTCTCTTTGTCCTTTTAAAAAGGAAACTAGTCTTCATCCAACTTCTGTGACAATCAAATGACAACAAGGCGTTGAATGATTCATTTCTAAAGAAAGCTGGGGTGTAAAATTAAAAGCTGTAAGATTTAATTGTTACTGGCAAACAGGAAATAACTTTTTACAAAGAAAACAGAAAAAACCCCAACTTATAACAAACGTAACAAGAGTTCTTGGAAGCAATTAGGTGTTAGGCGCTTCCTGTCTGTTGGTGCGTTCATCGTCTCCTCTTACACATCCTATGTTGTTCACAGTGTGTTTCTCATTTGTGGGTTTAGCCTGATCCATAAATAAGTAATCAAAGCAAGAGCAGTGACATTCCGTTCGCCCTTATTATCAATCTGCTCTGTTGCTCACACACAGCATCATCATCACACACACCACAAGCTAGATCCATCTTTTTTTAATCAAAATGACCCCTTCTTTAAGCTGTATTTAAGAATAACTTGAGATAATTGGGAAGAAAAGTTTGAGCCATTTCCGGTCTGCTTTGATTTCCCTCTGAATAACAGAGTGGTGTGAAAAGGATTCAATTTCCGTCTGCATGTGTTAGTGGACGGTGGGAAGACTGGGGGACAGTCAGATGGAAAAGAGGTAAACATACAGTCAGTGTGAGTGTGACTAAACTGACTGCAGCAGAATGACTCACCATGTTGCTATGGAAACATAAAGATATGTTTGTTGTAATGTGTGTTTGCAACAACTGTGGCCTACGGTGGAGAAAATGTACATATGTGGAGATCAATGAGAGATAGTAGAGGACTAGAGGTGGCAGAGAGCAGTGCAGAAGTGCACACAGCAAGCTGGGGGGAAAAACAAAAGCAAGAGATAATAACAAAATAAGGACAAAGCACTGGGCTCACATCCACACCTCTTAATGTGTGTGTGTGTGTGTGTGTGTGAATCACTGCAGTATAGAATTCAGCAGCTCCTTCTTCTCTACTGTAGTGGACTGATGTGTGTGGGTGTAAAGCTTGAATGCCCTTGGTAAGTAATAAGTGATGTAGGTATAAAGTGTAACGTCTGGCCTCCCACCACAAAAGCTAACCCCTTTGGAGCTCATTTTAAGCAAAGTTTAGATTATTTCAAATGTCCAAACACTTTTGTTATGTAAAGCAATTAGGCTTTATACATTTACTATCATTTCTCTTGATGCACATATACGAACCAGTGAAACTGCATATAGCCACAACGAATGATGAAATACAGATTCATACCTTTAAATATTAAGATTGTAACACACCTTACATGTCCTTTGCTTAATACATATAAAAAGTAGTCAAAGTTGCCATTATAAAGTGTGGATTAACACTTTTACTTGTCAGTGTGTCAATAAAACAGAACTGTGGTTCAGCTCATAGAATCCGTGCCTTCCAAACAGTCTGTGGTTTGAGCCAAAGGGTCCTTGGTCACTAACCACACGTTTCCCCTCATATATGAAAATGAGAAATACATGTAAAGTTCTATGTGAGAATGGGACATAGACCAGTTTCTTCCAGTTTTGCTGGATCTTTCAGACATATCTTATTTTATACTTTTTAAAATCTTATTCTATGTCTTGCAAATCTTACTATTTATTTTCCACTGTTTGTCTTGCTGCTATTATACTGTGAATTTCCCCACTGTGGGACTAATAAAGGATTCTGAATCTGAATCAATAAAGGACAGAGAAGCTAAGCTAACAGCTACTCAGATATGAATATGTATGAGTATATGACTGACATTGTCAATGTTTTCTCAATTGAAGAACCTTCATGCTTCTCTGCATTATTGCATGTATAGTGGCTGGCCAATGCATCATGTTGCTGAGAAGCTTTGACTGACATTCCAACAGGTTAGCTGGTTAGTTCCAATGGTAGAGCATCAGTCTGCCATGTGGGAGACCAGGGTTCAAATCCCCCAGGGGATGAACATTAGCACCTTCCAGTTGGGTCCTTAGGCAAGACTCTTAATGCTAATACCTAACCATTGTAAGTCGCTTTGGATAGAAGCGTCAGCTAAATGAATGTAATGTAAATCCTAAAACATGAGTTTTAGGATTTACAAATGTAATGTCCAGCAGTGAGCCAGTCAAGTCTTCTGACATATTAAGTTAATCACATAACATGGTAGAAAAGGCAACAATGTGCAGGTAAATATTCCTCAAATATTTACGCATTGCCTTTTTCTTAAAAAACAAATATTAATAATAATAATAACAATATTATAACCCCAACCAACTAAGAATTTTGTAGAAGAATATTGGGTCAAATGGCACTCTAATTTGGTTGTCCTATGAGGCAGTTTGTGGTTTCATGCTAGAATTCTTCCAGTCCCACCTCTTTATTAAAGCTTTTGGATTACATTTCACATTTAAGGTGATTCAAAGCTAAATATGGCCATGTTATGATTTTTTAAGACATATTACTTGAATATAAGATTATAAGATAAATTACACACATACTTATCAGAAGAAGTAGAATCTGATGGGCCATAAGTAAATTTGAAAAGAAAATTTGTCTGTCAAATAATCAGTGAACCTAAAACATCAACCTGTCAGTACACCTGACTGTTAATGTTAAATTTAATTACACATTAACCCCAATGCAAAAATATCATTATAGAATGATTGTATCCAATGCAATCCGTTTTGTTTTGTTTTTTTGTTGTTGTTTTTTTTTATCTTAAGATATTCAGAATTTCCCAGATTTATTTTCCCTCTCCCTTCTCCTTCACCATCTTTTCCTCAAAAAAAATGACATAATTCCTCCATCTTTTCTAAGTGTCTGGTAATATTTTGTACATGGCTTCCAGTTTGGGCTCGTTAGATGTGTGGCCACAGTGCAGACGATTTCCAACCGTATAAACAAGAAGGCGGAATATTTAGCCAACAATTAATTGGCAACAGAAAATGAATCTGACCATGTACCTCTCCTTGTCCTGCCACCGAGGTGGGAAAAAACACAAAGCACAGAAGCAAAGGGGAGAAAGGAATAATGGTCTAAATGTTACATTTAATTGGGTCCTGTGTGGACACATTGACAGATCCAGGCAGCTCATTAACTTCCAGTACAGAAAAATAAATGTTCTAATTTAAAGACTAACACAATAAAGAAGCTTAGCTAAAAAATAAATATATAATTTCCCACATGATCTTTAAGCAAGGCTATGTGGTGCAGCACGACGAACATGTAATAACATCAAATAAAAAAATTATTTTCTTTAACTTCCGCCTGTCTGCGCTCCCAGTCTGTGATTGAGGGCTCTGATTATAAAGACCTCTGAGGTGACTACCGTACTGTAACCTTTTGTCACTGTGTGAATCACCAAAGTGTAACCATGATTAGAGTGGGAAGAAATACAAAGTTTCATAGCAGTTTGAAAAGGCAGAAGTGCTGAAAAACGTGTTACAGTAAAGACCAGTGTACTGATGATTAATCTGGAATGAATGAATCAATTAACAAATTAATCTGTGTTAAAACAAATTATTGGCAGCAACTCCAGTTTAAAGAAAAAAAAATAAATTGTTAGTGCAAAATAGAGAAAGTAAAGACTTCTATTGAATGTACTTAATGGATTAGATTCCATTTACTTCACAGACTCAGCATCCATGAAGAGATTTTAACAGCCTTTTCAAATATTTCCCATGGTCACCACAATAACCTTTGTGGTTCCACTTTTAGCTGTTTGCTAACACTAGACCTAAAGTAAGTTGTTGTGTAAGTGCTTATGCAACTGTGTGATTGACTGTGGAAGTTTATGTGTTTGGGAATGTGTGTTGGCTTACTAGAGGCACGACACCAGCACTATGCTGCATTTCACCAAACAAGAGACAATGACATATTGAGCTCTTCTAGCACCTTCTGTTGGTCAGCCCGCAAATCCCTCTTTAGGCCATAACTGCTGACACAGCATTACTCTGAGCAGTTTGTCTTGACTAATAACTTCCAAACAATTTCCGAGGGGTCATTTGGTACAAAAATAATAAGGTACAAATTTTTTGAAAAGAGGAAGACAATGCAAGCCTTTCTTTAATCCTTTAATGCTGCATGTCATATTTGATACATACAGTTTCTGAGAGTTTTTGCGAAACTATGTGGTAAAAACTTAGCTTCAAACCCTGATACTTGTGTTCTGCCCCCTAGAGGATACAATAATAACACAATAATGCACTCCAGCCATTTTGACAAATAACACAAAGTAAATAATAAATATACAAATTATATTTGTTAATTACTTTTTAGCATATTGTTAGAGGAGCAAATTAAAAGTGTCTCCCCATTCATTCTTGCATTGGGCTTTAAAGGGTTAAAAAGACTATGTCTGGATGGGAACATGTGTTCAAAAACCCATATAAACTATGGAACACTGATAATGCTGCTTCAGATAAGCAGGTTAAGTGTTTCAGGCAATCAGACATGCAGATTTTTTAACTGACCATAACAGTCCAGATGGTCTTTCTTCTCTTTAGTCCTAAGGACGGGATCCATGATTTTCCAAAACAAGCTGGTTTCCTTTATTTATTTATTTTTTTAAAATGAGCTTTGGCAGTTTCTCTGAATCATGTTTGCTTATGACCTGTTTGTTGCATGACAGAGGTTTAACCTGCAGTTGTGTATGGCTCAGTAAACTGTGTGCACAGACAATAATTTCTGTAAATGTTCCTGAGCCCATGCAGGGATTTTAAGTCCTTTTACAATGCATGATGAGTTGAAGATAATGAATATCCATTATTGATTTTTAGGAATGTCCCACTGAGATGTATCCAGATTCTTGGAACACTTTGATAATATTTTGTAGTATAGATGGTAAAATAACAATAGTTGGCTCCAAAATTTGTATGAATAGTTTTACAGTAGAGTGCCAAACTACGTAAGAGCAATGTTTATTTCATTGACTCTTCTTCTCTAAGGTGGTCTTTTCATGTCCAGTTATGTCACTGGACTGCAAGGGGTGTGATTCTTGCTTCGGGTGCGAGAGGTCCCGGGTTCAGGTCCCGGACGAGCCCCCATTTTGTTACGACCCCATTTGAGTCTAGGGGTTCAAACGGGGTCGCACAAAACAATTCGGAGAAGGATACTGTTCAAGCAACATAAATTTATTTACAATAAACAAAAATAACAAAACCTCCAGCAGTTCAAAACAACAACCACAAGACCAGGAGTATCTGTAATAATATAACCAAAACAAACTCCAACACAAAATAAAAAAACTCATTAAACAGAAGACAAAAAAGAAAACAGTTTAACTTAAGGTGTCCTGTAATAGGTAAAAAGCCTCTTTGGCGGTACTGGGATTTAACTAAAGAAAACAAGACTCAAAAACGTCTTGATCACAGAACAGCAAGAGAAAAGGTACTTAATTACAAAACCCAAGGTAGTTACTTCCAAACCGTAAATCACATCCAAAATCCCACAAATGGTCCACACAGGGCAACAAGTGTGTGAACACATAGAGTTCCAGTTCCTAAGTGGCGCGCTGTGCTGTATTCTCACACAGCTGCCCTAAATGAAGGTAATCCCGTCCTTAAAAAGCATTGAGTTCCTCCCAATTGGCCAGCCATTGTATAAGCAGATTCAGAGGCGAATAATCCTGGAGAAGGAGGAGGGATTTCTATCTTGAAGGCCATAGGCAGGTCGGTCCCAAAATGGAGTCCACAGCCTATCACCTGTGAGTGCTGGCACACTTTCATTAACATAACAATCCAGGAAAAGATGCCAGGGGCTGTCACAGCTGCAAACAACAGCAATAAATGCTACAGCTCTTTATTTCACAAAGCAAGTCCCTTGTCACTGCTGTGCAAAGTGAAGATGTTAACACACATCTCCTCCGAATATTTCGTCCGACTAATCGCACAGCAATATTTTTTATCGAATCAATGAGAAGTCAATGGAAACATTCAAATCAGTGACGATTTTCCATTAAGCGATTTTGCGAGATTTATTTTTTCGGACTGAGGTCGATTTTTCTTAATATTCGCACCCGACAGAGACACAATCGACCAATCAGACGGCGTATTGATTGCGTCACCAAAGCCGTGTATCACCGTGGCCGAGCATCTTTTTACATTTGTCTCACAACACTTGTGTTTGTCTCAAGGATAGGATGTACCCGGTGCGCTCATTTTTTTGGGCAGCATCAGCACAATATCGTTGTTGCCTGATGTGGAGTCCACGTTTGTTTTTCCCACTTTCCGAATATCTTCATAATTTATTCACAATTTCGTTTTGCACTTGATGTGCATAATCAAAAACTTTTAAATTTGTCCTCCGAATTATTCGCAATATCGTGTCGTTTTTTTGCAACGGTCCCGGTGTGTAATGGCCTTTAGCCTTGAAGCTAGCTTTAGCTTCAGATCGCTGAAGCTATTTGCCTCTTAACAAGGGTCTGGAGACAGAAGCAGGAAAAGTAAATAAGAGTTTTTACTTCTTTCATTTTATTTATTCATTTTTTAACAAACACACATACGCATTAATATTGCATTTCCATATTAAGATGATGCAGGCTTCTTTCTTTATCATATAACACTATGAGTGTCATATTTTGTTTATGTTTGGGAGTATAATTTAAAGCAGAAATATTTGAGTAAAGAAAAACTCATCCAAAGAATCAAACGACCTTTAGCAGACAATGAGGCATGTCTCTGAAACCAGCTCTGCCATGATGGACAGCAGGATCACACAGGGGGGAAGAGCCCTTTCCCTCCTCTCACAAGGAGAAAAGCCAAAGAGCAACTAACAACGAGGGTTTGGAGAAGGAAAAGAGTTTGGAAGATTCAAAGAGTAATGAAGCTGAGCAGAGGATTTGCCTGAAAAGTATAATGTAAAATCTGTAATAACCTAAAATGAAAAATAATAACTTGCATTCTGACTTAATTTGCAGTGTTTGCTGAAAGAGTTGGTTACAAAAATTGGATCAAATGAGCATTCAGTTCTAATCCATGTGCTTTGTAGACTTGTAGAAGGGAATTCTGCGAGGAGAGTATGGGGTACCGGACATCCTGATAAGGGCAGTTCGACAAGTTTGGACCACATTGCTGATGGTAGTCTGATCTGTTTCTGGTGAAGGTTGGACTCCATCAGAGCTGTTCTTCATTACAGATTCTGTTCCTAACTTTTATTGGTTGAAATTTTAAATTAGTGCCTAGTTTCCTCCACATGGTAACTGAGCAGTGATAAAAATTGAGAAGCTGATGTTGATGTTTTCATATGTTCACATTTACAATGTAAACATCAATGTGAACAGTGCCCTAATCTTTAGTAGGACAAAAATAATTGAAAATAAAAGCTTTTTCAGGATGGATGTTATGATGGTAGATGGCATTCACCCAATCTCTTCTCGTTGTGGAGTGTGCCCTTTTTTTCCCTGCACATTTCAATCAGTCTAGTCGTGACACACATACACACACACACACACTTAATGTGGTCTTAATTAGGCACAGTGGAAAAAACTGGAGCCCATTGAGTTTCTCCTGTTTCTCTTGTATGAATATTAACACTGCAATTCATGAATAGCAAACTCTATTTAAAATTCAGACTAGAGTATGGTACATTCACATCTCCCCAATTCAGAAAAAGGGGCTTATAGAGAGTAGCACACAAGCACTTTTTGTCCTAAAATAAATCACATATCAAAGCCCTTTTAATTTTTGTTGTTTTAAATGCCAAAAGGCATATCAAGATAAAGGGTAAGGATTTACATGGGGGGTTTATAACATGGTCCCACAATAGCTGAATCAATAAATTACTCCATGTGTCCTCAGTAGGTGGCTCTCTCCTGTTAAATGGGTTATATATCGCCCAGGTGACAAAAAAGTCATACACGTTCTTCCTATTGCTGGAAATATTCAATAGAGAAGCCCACATGTCCCTGTGCTAGTGGTGAGTAATGTGTGGTGATGGAGGGACCTTTTTGTTTTGTAACAGCTCAGAGAGCATGAGTGATGCAAGCCTCAGGAACATGAGGTAGGTAGCTGTCAGAGTTTGTGTGTGGAGAGAGAAAGAGAGCTTTTATTTATAACCAAACTGTGTGAAGTAGTATGTGTATATGTGTGGGCCAATTGTGGAAGGTGTGAGTGTAGTGAAGAGTGTGTGATGTGTGGGATGTGCATGTGTATGCCTCCATGTACTGTAGATAGAGGCGTACCCGCTGTGAAACATTGTTTTTTTTATGCTGTGGTCACATGTACAGTCCATGTTTGCCTTGTTACCGTGCCCACGGTATTTCTTCTCTTCATTGATCATAGCCAACATTTCCAGAAATGACATTTTGCTCTTTTTTCATGACACTAAGCTTTTTTTTTTCTTCGTTTTTTTATCCCCTGCCATTATCCAGCATTAAGCACCTCATCTTACTGCACCATCTCCACCAGTGCAGTTATTTAACAAAATGCATTAAAAGGGGCAAAAATCAGAGACCTTTTATGATGATTTATTGTGTGATGCTGTTCCTTAAACTTTTAGGTTCAGCTGGTTTTATTTCCTGTTTAGCTTGTTGAGTTCAATTATTTTTTGAGTTGTTAAGTTGTCGTCTGAATGTTATCACAGTACATAAGTGGATACTTAAATTTGAGGCAAAATTATTCTGCAGCACTTTTTTTAGTCATTTTTAATTGTAACAAATTTCTCATTGAAACTGCTCTTACAATAGAGCTGTAAACAAAAAGTCATACTAAACAACGTTTTGAAGTGAACAGTAGCTGCAATTGTGAATGAAGAACAGCTTATGGCATATTTTAGTTCAAGCTGTTTTTTTCTTCTGATGAACAAATGTTAAAGCTCTTTTTTCTCTCTCTAATTTTATCAACTCTTTATTGCTAGGCTTCCCATCTGGGCATTTTTTTCACATCAAAATTTTTCTGATATGTTTCCAAAAACTTACAGATATATCCACATAGGCAGTGAGATATCTATCTATGTACAAACAATAAATAAAAAAAGGACAATGGTAATTTGGTGTGACCAGGCATTCAAAGGATGTAATTCTTTTCTGTATTTTTATTTAATTGGTTTCCTGTGCAATTCTTCGAACTTGGTCATGCGTGTACATTTCTTCACTTCATTGTCACGCAATCAATTTTACAACTCCGCTAATTGTTCTTAATGTTCTTCTTCTATTATTTTATTTTATTTTATTTTATTTTATTTTATTTTATTTTATTTTATTTTATTTTATTTTATTTTATTTTATT
>JBAMHW010000016.1:22989283-23003813 GCA_037177495.1 Rhadinocentrus ornatus | reverse complement strand
CACACAAGTAAAAGGACTGTCCCAGCACATCCCCTGTCCTTAGACCCTCCATCGCAGTAAGGAAAAACTCCAAAAAAAACATCTATGGGGCTGACAGGGCTGATCTGTGGGAAGTCCATGCTTTCAGACTGTCAGGATGGATGCCAAGAAAATTACACTGCCCTTTGAAAAAACAAGAGCAAAACCACTAATTAAGTCGCTCAAAGGAACTTTGCAGTGTGTCTTCTCAGCTGTTCAGCATACTACATCACTAGTTTAAGCAACAATGTAAAATTCAGCCCGGTTTACTGAAAATCTGCTTTGTTTTTTTAGAACTGGATAATCAACTACTAATCAGCAGAGATAGGAAGTTGCACAAAATGCTAATTGTCCTCAATTATTCTTGGTAAGTTGTTTCACTTCCCTCTCATGACCTCTGGGAGATGGCCTCTGTGTGGCTACTGCGTGTGGTCTGGTCCATTTTAATTCAAAGGGAGCAAAATGCATGTTAGTGGAAAAACAATCTAACAAGATGCTGAAATATTTATCTTTATTCTCTGATTAATTTACTTTGTTGAAGTCTTCACTGAATATTAGGGAATGTTACCACAGGTGTTTCAAATTGTTTACCAGTCTGTGTACGTACAACATGGGATTGTTGCCTCTCTGCCTTGGTACTATAAAGGTTGCTGAATTGCTCTGTTTTGAGTGTTGACAAGCCACATAATTGGAAAAAAAGTCAATGAGTTAGATAATTAAACTATACTTAGCTCCCAAAATTGACTCAAATTGACTCCCATTGTGCTTCTGAGGTTTATATTATAGCCAGACCAAGACCATAATTGGACATCAGCTCTTCAGGTGGCTCTCACATTGAAACAACACAGATTGTTTATTCATTTCTTTCTCTTTTTTACAGGCTTTGGCCAGAAACCTGGTTGTTTATTATGGAAAGGTGGTTGGTCATTATAGAAAATTACTTAAGCATTTTATTTGTTGTCATGCATTTGGTGTGCCTTGCACATTTAGCAACGATGAGAGTGGAAAAGCTGCCCTGGCATAAATTTCATTTGATTCTGCCCACTCATTAACAACTTTGAGATATTTTGCAATTCAGAGATAGAAGGTTTACCACAAATAAGGCACGTACTGTACTGTGTACCCCCCTTACAGACTGCGGTGTTGCATATCTTGTAAACAAGATGGTTGGTTTAAGACTAACTGACCCACATGCATCGCATAAACTCCAGTTTTGTATTGTCTGAAGTTTTGATGGTAAAATACACACAAATGGCCAGGCAAGTAAATAAACATGCTCAGTATGCTGAACTGCAGCTTGTTGTTTTGTGAGTTATGTAAGTGCCAAGGTACATTGGGCAACTGATGGTATGCGTTGGCACACTTGGCTGCATCCTAACATTGACTCACTTTGGCTGAAGTGGCTCTGTTCCAGTAATAGTTTGGTCAATTTTGCATGTATGTAATGTAAGCAAATTTGGCTTGGTTATTTGATTTTGTGTAAAATACATACTATACTGGGGTGAAGTTATTTTATATGTCCCATCAGATTTAGGTAATTGTGGATTCAGATATTAACCTAATGATTTCAAGGCCAAGCAAAGCATAGATAAATACAGTGTACAACAGCACAGATAAAATTTGGCTAATGCTTTGTTTAGAAGGATTGCCCTCTAACCTTCATGTTGCAGCATTTCAGCATTTCTTCTAACAGAATTACTTCTCTTCTTTTTCATCTCATTATTTCTCTGTAGTTTAGGATTGGCAGCTAAAATTCTTCTGCAAATTCTGGCATCCAGGGAAGATGTTGTGATAACTGAGTCAGAAAATTTCGCTCACTAGATGTCAGCTCTAGATAATTAGCTAGTTTTAAACTATTAGCCTACATTGTCTTAAACTTGTATAACCTTACAGGTTCACAAGCAGGTTTGGCTTAAGCACATACTCAGCTGCCAGGAAGTTATGACCTCTGACTTACCCCATTAAAAAACCTAACAAAGAAAAAGTATTGATTTATTTGTTAATTAAGTTGTCCATAGTATTAACTCCACAATTCTAGTGTTTTGAGATGTATTCAAGCTATTATTTATAATATTCTCAGATTTCAAGTCCAGTCTAGATATTGCTATGTGCTGAGGACAACATGCTAACTTGTCATACTCAGAATTTGAAAACAGCTCTGCTAAGCGTTCCCAGTACAGTAGTCAAGCAACCCATGTTTTCAGCAATGTTTGGTTCAGCCATAGCAATAAAGATTGTGCTGTCAGAAGGCAGCATTCTCTTTTCAACCTTTAAAATATGATATCCCCACTCGTTTTGCCTTGTCTTTCCCTTTAAGATACTAAAAAGGCATGGCTGAAAGATGTCCAACACTAAAAATGGAAAAACTCATTGTAGCACTGACAAAAAGATTAACTCCACTGTCAACGACTGGGCATATTACTATGACTCAGTGAAACAATGGACCAGTAAAAACAGACAATATCCATCTCTGCTAAAACATCTGCAACGATTAACCTCAAACTCTCCAGTACAAAAGAGACTGCTTAACCTAAGTTTACAACTGTATACATGTGTTGCTCCCGCAACATCTATATTTTGTTAGCTGCTCGATGCAATCCAAAACATCTATGTACCAACCCTGTACCATGGGATATTTTTCTGGAACACAAGTAGAGTGGAAAAACATTGTACAGACAAGATACCTGCTGAGATTCAGATATGTGTATATACATGTTCATGGATATGTCCAGTTTATTTTGTTAAAGACAGCTTTGACCTACACTAATGTTGATCTTCCCATGCCTTCTTGCTGTTTAAGCAGGGATCTTATGTGTGTGTGTGCGTGCCTGATGCACAGGTCTTGTGACACATGGCCTCAGACAGAGTTTGTCTGGAGGGAATGAGAGTCTTCAATGGGTGGGACTGAAAACAAGTGACGCATGACTAAGAGGCCCAGGAAGTTCCAGCAGGCGGCTGTTATTGCTGAGTATTTGTGTGTGTGTGTCTATGTATGTATGTGAGTGTGATTCGGGGCCCAGAGGGACAGTGTGGGGCAATCCTGGCTGGAGTGTCTGGAAAAACTCTGTGGAGTGACAAAAGCAGCAGTGTCCCTTGCAGCATATCTGTCTGCTGCCTTGGCTGCAACATTTTACTGCCCTTTAGAGTGCAATAAAAAAATTAACCATAAAAAGTAGGTTGAAAAAAAGCTAAAAATATTATATAACTTTATACTTAAATGCATTAAGTAAGTGTGCATGTGCACGTGTATAAAAGCACAATTCACTACTTATTTAAAGCTGTGAAGTTTATCTGTAAAAAGACTTTTTTTTTTTCAACATATCCCAAATCCAGTTTAGTAGTGACTAAAATTACAAAACATGGAAGGCCTCCAAGTCTGGTACAGTTGTTCTCTGCGGCTGACATGAACGACGGCCACTCAGTCCCCAAATTGCATTGCAACAATGAGCATTTGATTGCAATAGCTTTTGCCGAACGGAGACAAAAGCTTACCTCGGCCAGGCAGACATAGCAACCTCTGTGCTATCAGACCCTCTAATCTCAGTCCATGGGACAGTCACATCTTTCCAGCTCCCACATAGCCAGTTCAGACACAACACCGGCACAGAAGGCACATTAGGCCCTAACTTAGTTACACTGTGAGCTTTATTGCATGGCTCCATCCAGCCTTTCCTCAGCATAGAGAAGAAACAGAAACAATTATTATACATACATACATTTACATGCAAAAACAGTGTACCCACAAATTTAAAGTTTAAAAATCACCATTTCTGCTTTCCCAATGAGCATGAAAACAAATGTTTCATGTGAGAATCAGGCCAGGAGTCTTGAGTGATGTGATTGGCTGATGGGCAGTCTGACGATAACTCCTACTTACTCTCATAATGTTCTGCCAAAAACACGGTAGACTCCAGACTTGTGTGACATATTTATAGCTGTCAGCCTGCAGTTGGGGTAATCTAATTAATGGTACCTGTGGATACACACATTGCTGAAAAGTTAATACGCAGTTTCATGATAAAAGCAGACCTGAAAAACAAGAATCAATCATATTGCCCTCCATATCTTATATAACTAAGCAATCTCTGAGACCTTCACTGCTATCTCAGGGCACCAGACAGAAGCCAGAAACATTTTGGTTGCATTTGTGTGAAATGAGGCAATCTTTCCAATGTGGAAAGCCTCTCATTTGCTGCTTTAAGCTTCAAATTTGCCACTTCATCTGAAATTCACAAATGCCAAATACAAATCCCCTTATGATAAGATATGTTGCTCCAAAACAGATTCAACAGAACTTTTAAACGCTTGAAGGATGCCTGTTGGAAAAGTCACAAGAGTCTAAATAAATCTTGTGCCAAATTGGAAAAACACATCTCTGCTTTTTGTTTGAAGAGGGAGAGGGGGCCTCTGTAAACCTTTAGGTATGAAACCCAAGTTCAGTGGCGACAGTGTGGTTATACATGATATAGGTTTGCTGGAGGGTAATTAAAAGTTCTGTGAGTTTTTATTTGTTTATTATTATCATCATGAGTTATCGACACACTAACACAGTTTTCACAGCACATGATGACCTAATTTAGGTTTGCTGTCTTTTTCCCTCACAAGGCTGAATAAATTATGCTACAGCCACTGGACGCAATACTTTTTCTCCACAACTGATGCACAAATGCACCACCATGTGGCCATATTTAGCAAGTTACATTGTACAGAATTTAGAGAAATATCTATTCATTTCTTTACACATAAGTTAGTTTATTTATCGCGTAAATATTCTTATAATAATCATTTTCATGATCTGTTTTGGAATTTAATCTGAAAAAAATACTAATCTAAAAATATATATAAATAAAAAAACATTACATCTCAGAAAACACAACAAAAAATGAAAAACACATATAAAACCCAGCTCAAAGCAGAAAATACCACATAAAATGGTTTTTATTCGTTACGTGTATGAAACTTATTATTTCTTATTTTGGAAACAATTTCTGCTGCCTTGTTATAGGTTTTGTTTTTTTAATACTGTGTTTTCAACAGTGTAGTTATTTCCAATTTCTTACTTAAATTTTCTTAGAGTCTAGCTAGACAAAGTTCTTTCTGTATATAAAATGTCTTTTTATTTCATATAGATTGCCTGATACAATTTACTTAGTCAACAATTCATTTATTCCGCTGGGTAAATTTTGTCCATTACGTTACACCGTAGTCTTTCCTCTTCTTTACCTGTTTAGAAGCTAAAGATGGCTGAAGCTCCCCCATGGCCCAACCGGTATTTCTGTCACAGGTGTTCAGCAGAGATTACTCCTCGACTTCCCGTAAGTATCAAAGACAAAAAACAGCAAACGCTTCAGCTGAACAAAAAGAAAACGCAACAAGGGTGTTTGTACTTTTATAGACATGGCTGAAGTTGCGGTGCAATCGTTAGCATACTAACAGTATTAGCTCACCCATACGCGGTTTTGTCTATCTCGCTAACGCCACACAGTTAGCTTTTTATCTTTGTCAAGATCCGTTAACGTAAACACAGAAAGTGCGTAGCCACTATACTCAGTAGTTCTACCATTGGTTTACAGTTTGCAATGACTTTTTATTTAGCCATTTCTTTATCTATTGCTGTTTGGGGCGTGTTAGAGTCCAGCATTTAGCTACGTTGACAGTAGCAGTACAGTTGGTTAAATTATATATTCTCAAACCGTTATCGAGTGTGATCTTCTAATTATATAAGAATTTTGTTTTTCAAGTATTTTGAAAACCAGACTGCTTAAATAATTTGTTCTCTGTTAATCGCTTACATGAATGAATGAAATAGGGATAACAATGACCCTGCGACCTTTTACTTGT
The DNA here is from genome assembly GCA_037177495.1 of Rhadinocentrus ornatus. NCBI lineage: Eukaryota > Metazoa > Chordata > Actinopteri > Atheriniformes > Melanotaeniidae > Rhadinocentrus > Rhadinocentrus ornatus. The sequence continues at coordinate 22,997,954 of JBAMHW010000016.1, read as the reverse complement.
GTAGCCATTCTGTTAAACACACGAGTGCCATGCCTGTCACAGGCTAGAATAATCTGTCACAAGTGCTCTTTACAATGTCACACATCAGTCATCGCTTTCTGTGGGTTACCTGTTGCCAATATACAGCAGTTGTAACATTTTTCTTGTTGGGTATTCTAAGTAAAAGATGCGAGCAAGACTTTAAAGATTCTGTTTACCCCTGTGATTACTGTGCTCTTGGTGTTTTGGATCAATTCTCTGAAACGGGGTAAATGTTTTAAATGTTGTCTGCGGTCAGCCAGACCACATTTGCAGGTGGCAAAGCTCACATTCAAGTGTCTATGCAGGTGTCATAACTAGGCCTGTCCCGATAACAAATTTTGCTGTGCGATTAATTTTCTCAGAAATTATTGTGATCAGCAATAATATTGCGCAAAGCGATAATGTCATTTTGAGACCATTTTCAACTAATATAATGATAATGCCATAATAATGCAAGTACACCCTTTCAAAGATCAATAAACTTTAATTTCTAAAAAGCATTTTATACTGGAACTGGAAGAATTTTTAAATAACAAAACAGTATATGGAATCAACTCTCATTAACAAAGAATGAAAACCCAACACAACCGAAGACAATAAGTATGATGGATAATAAAGTCTTTGTTCTATAAACAATATTGCCCTTCAAAAATTATATAAAAAATATTAAACATGGGGCTCAGAAAGGAATTACCGGCAAAACTGCCAGTTAGTACCATTGTTTAAAAAAAAAAAAAACCTAGAAAAAAATATACTGCGCATCGTTGCTGTTTGTGAAGCTGAAATGTCTCCCCTCATCACTGCGTCTCAGACGGATCTATGAGCAGTGAGTGAACCGCGCTTTTCGATTAGCCGGTGTTCTGTCAGTTTAGCATACTCATCAGAGTAGCATACATTACGTTAATGCGCATGCGGATTAGCAGTTTCTCCTCCTAATCTGTAGGTGGCAGCAGAGGTGGTATCGGCCAGTAAACTCACCAGGTCGGAGTTATTTTGATGATTAACTTCAGTTGGGTAGGTATTTTCTGTTTTAAAACAACAATGGCGTCCATTATGGTTAAGTGTCTTTATTAGTTTGTTGATCCACTGGTTATTGTTTTTAGAAACGCTGGTTACCACACAAATTCAGCCACAAGATCCAGATATCCGGCAACACGTGATCCCAAACTGACCAATCACAAGGGAGAACATCCGCATAACTGTCTGCCTAGCAGGGGTGCACGTCAGGTCTGGAAGAGGTGCGCATCGACCCTCTGCGGAGCTACGCCGAGCCTACGGCGGTTATGCGGATGCAGACGACGCGCAAGCATAAATCCGCCTTTAGGGTTAGGTGCAGTCGTCAGTTTGCGCTATGCGTATGCTGATCTGAAAATGTATTCTAAACTGACACAACACCGACTTTGCTCTTGATGTGTATTTTGTCATATACGGTATTAATAGGCTGACGCGTGTAATGTGCCTGCGCATTACGGGGGTTATTACTGTAGACCAGGAAGTAGGGGCTTTGTACTGACGTTGTAGGCTACATGTGTGTTCTGCCTACATGTGGGGAGCAGCCATACAATAAATGAGAAAGTGCTCACAGCTATTTTTCTCCATTCGACTTATTTACATGATTCAGCGTGAGAATCGGAGGTTTAGTGCGAAAGCATGAGAAGCCACTCAAATGTACAAGTGTCCGGCCAATGCGTGAGAGTGGCAGCCTGTAAAACAAATGCGGCATACCGGCTCGCACAGGTGCTTCACCACGGTCTCGTGCTGCAACATGCTGTCAAGTATGAGTCTAGACTAGAGAGATCACTTCGCAAGAAACTAGAGCGTTCAGTCGAGATACTCCATAGCGAAACGTATTGTTATACACAGTCTATGGTAAAGTAAGATAGAAAAAAAAAAAAAGACAATTATTGTGGCCAGCAAACTTTTCGCCCTCATTTTTTCTTACCGTGCAATAATTGACTTATTGCTTATCGCGACAGGCCTATTCATAACACCTAACACTCTGAACAGAAGTGTATGTGGAGACCAGCAGAGTCTGTAAGCCTTCCTTACTATCAGCTTATGGACCTGTAGAGACAAGGGATATGTACACCTCATAAACAACAAAATGCAAATGGTTATAATTTTTAGAATTGTGGAAAAACAAACAAATACAAAACATTATGAATCTACTTGGGGAAATGGTGAGTCATTTGTGTAATTTATAAATTCCAATAATATGTTTTATTTTATTGTAATCCCAGTTGTGTCCCAATTGTATAGTGTAAGAGTAATGGGAGTGACTGGGAATGTTTTTTGTTGGAGATCAAGAACACCCACTGGCAGTGTGCACACCTTACAAAGCTTAATGCATGATGCATTTTGCAGTACATTTATTTTTGTTGTTTGTAAATGTACAGCATTTGGTCAATTAAAAAAAACTGAAGATAGTTTTTATCTTTATATCATATTTCTATTTATATCTTTATATTAGTTTATATTAGTTATTTTTATGTGAAATAGCTTTAATCAGCAAAATAGAAAATAGCAAAATGGAACTGTGTTGTGGATTGTGTCAGATGTGTTGTTACAAATTTTGATTAAGACCACATTTACATGTCTCAATAATTTCTATGACGTGAAAAAAAAAGACATCTCATGATTAGAATTGGCAGAAGGTTATTTTTTAATTAAATCCTTAATTATGATTTCTATTTGTTTACAGGAGTATACGTGTCCAAGATGTGAGTCGGGGTTTATTGAGGAGCTGCTGGAAGAGAGAAGGTGTGTTGAAAGTGTAAAGTGAATGCAGATAAATGATCACAAGTCATGTTGTATTTCCAGGATGTGACTACTCTTGATTTTTGTTTAGAGAATAAATCTAAATTAATTTTAATGTTAAACTTTATTCAGTAGTTTTACGCAAAACAAAAAATCAAGATAAATCAAATTTAAAGTGGACTTAAACACTTGCATGAATTCCATGTTTTCTTGGACAGTTCAGTATCATTGATAATTTATTTAGTATCTTGGTAGTTATTTTACTAAGAAGCTATTAAAATTGGGATCACATGTGAGAAGGAAGATGTCATTAAAAGTTTATGAAACCATAAAAACTTTGAAAACATTTTCTTTTATTATTACATAGTCCAAATTACCTGTTTGTCCTCTGTTTAGTGCCGACAATGGCTCCATGTCTACAATCTCCAGCGGGTCCCAGAACCAACAACCATTTGAGGTTTCCAACCTAATCTTTGCTCAGACTGTTTCTCTGTGACCTCTGTGTGTCCTGCATGACTCTGCATTGTTACGCACACTGTTGTGTAATAGATTCAGTATTCCTTAAATCATTATGTGACATCTTCTTCTTTTAATTTTTACCTGATTGTTAGCAAGGCTCTTAAATGTTTCAGAAGTGATGCATTAACTTTGAACATTTCGATGTATGTTTGGTACTGTTTTTTTCAGCTGGTGTCTTGATCTTTTTTTTTTGTCTATCTCTCAGAATGTGGACCAGCACTTATTTACATTCCCTTCTAGCTATGGTCAGTTCTCCTTCAGTGTCTTTGATGACAGCTTTGACTTCGGTGCTGGACTTGGACCTGAGGGCAACCGTGATGCTGAAAACCGGCAAGAAAGGGAAACCGCGTCACGACAACGATATGGTGCCAGGCAACCTAGAAGTCGACATGGTTCAAGGCGGCAAACAGGGAGGCATGATGCAGTTCCTACTCTGGAAGGGTATGATCTACAATTTCTAACTCATGGTTTGATTTAGCCTGTTTTGACATGCTTCACTCTTTATGTAACCTTCAGTTGGTAACTTAATAGCAACTTCACATTTCCCTACTGTTGTGTATTCTTGTTTTTTAGAATCATTCAGCAGCTCGTGAATGGAATAATTGCACCTACTGCAATGCCAAATATTGGTGTTGGACCCTGGTGAGTGTGTGGAACAGAGATATAATAAACCAAAGAAAAAATTGACAACAGTTTGCTTGACGCATTCTCATGTTTAAAGGGGTGTTCTTCACTCAAATCCCATGGACTACGCCTGGGGTGCTAATGGACTTGATGCTATTATAACACAGGTATCCACTAAGACAATTTCTAGAAAAGTAAAATGCTTTAAGTTTTATTTGATGGGATGAAAGATTTTAGTTATTCTTCAAACACATTTGCTGTTGATCAAACATTTTTGTTTTTATTTGTTTTCTAATCTTATCATTTTTTTTATTTGTAGTTATTAAACCAGTTTGAGAATACAGGGCCTCCACCTGCTGATACAGATAAAATCAAAAGTCTTCCCACCAGACAAATTACAGATGAGCATGTTGGTAAGTGAACAGATGATGATGACTGTGTAATTTCTCTTGTATTAGTTTTATTTTTTGTACTCGGAACATTGAAAAATAACAGATTAAACTGCTTTTCATTTAGGGTAAAAAAAATCATCTAAATCAATGTCATAAAAAACAAATGAATTAGTATAAACAAATACAGTAGGACTGTCCAGCTCTGGTCCTTGAGGGCCACAATCTTGCAGGTTTTGGATGTCTCCCAGATCCAACACATGGTTTAAATTAAATGGCTCTCCTTAACAGCTCGTTAAGTTCTGCCCAAACATATAGACAAGACACAATCTGCTTCAGGTGCGCTGCAGCAGGAAACATTAAAGCCTGCAGGACAGCGGCCCTCGAAGACTGACTTTGGAAAACCCTGAAATACAGCATTCATGAAAATAATATTGTAGAATAATAGAGATTAGTTTACTGAAAAATCAAACTTAAAGGTCTGTTCTATTGAATTCATCATATGATGACTGATAGCTTATTTTCGTCATATTAAGTTGTGTCTCACATTAGAAATGTCCGAAACAGTTTATTGAACAAATTTTAATATAACAATTGTGTTTTTTAATAGACTCTTTCATGGCCTACGTAATCAGTGACGTCACTACTGTATCCGGAGGGGAAAAAAAGAGAAAAGCCCGTAAAAAACACTGTAGAAACGAGCTATCTCAAGTGTTATTACGACTTAAAAATGTCGTCTTGTTGTGTGTTTGGGTGCCAGAATAAGAGGAAAAACATTCCTGGCAGTAAATTAAAGTTTTTTTTATGATACCAGTACAAAAAAGCGAAGACAATTATAGCTGAATGCAATAAGACGAAAGGACAGGACAGAGACTATAATCAACAATTCTTGTGTTTGCGGCGCACACTTTGCTAAACTGCTAAATGCTAAACTTTAGACCGCAGCACACAAACATCAGGACGTAAATAGATGTATTTTATTATTTGAACGTGGCTATTTATGACGTAGTTGTAAGCATCCAGTGATTTATATGGTTTGAGTTTCTTTTTGCTGTACACACATGGTGTCTCGATTAGGTAAATGTAGATGTCTGGCCACTCCACTGTTGCCAGTCCCAGAAGATCTTCATGCCACTCCCGTAAGGTGTCTGGATCAGCCAGCGTTCTTCCATCTAATTTTCTAAAATAGCCGTCACAGTCCCGTAGAGTGAGTGTCTGTACATATTCCGAGAGTTCCGAGACTGAACCACTTGCTTGAAAACCCTCCATTTACTAAAATGCCACCGGAAATTGTTAGCTGCCACTTCATAACATAGTTTCTAGCCTCCGCTTTTGACTCCAGGCTAAGCTCCACCCACCAAAAACGTCACAATGTTTGCAAACTTTGAAACGGTCTATAGTATAAAAACATGTGAAAAGCTGAAGCAAATATTTAATCTGTTGCAGTCTGTTACACAGCCACTAGATGGCACTAAATCCCATCTCACTTGAAGTTGTAGAAACCTGGTGGCAATTCAGTGTTGCAGTCAAATAGTTCATGTATTTTATTTCTCCTTAAAATATTAATATTTTATAATGCTGCTTGCTGTTGTTTAAATTTCCAGTCTGTTGACAAGCCATACCAAGTTATATGACAGAAGGTCACTTTAACATTTCCTCTTTTTCAGCTTCAGGTCTGGAATGTCCAGTGTGTAAAGAAGATTACGGTGTTGGAGAAAGTGTGAGGCAGCTCCCGTGCAATCATATGTTTCACAATGACTGCATAGTCCCCTGGCTGGAACAGGTAACCCCACTCAGTTGTCTGTTTACACTAAATATTCATCAGCTTCTGTTTGACCTTGGAGGGGGAAGGGGGTGATTGTAAACACCACTGACACGCCATATTTATTTTCCTCAGCATGACACATGTCCAGTGTGCAGAAAAAGCTTGAGTGGACAGAACACTGCAACAAACCCTCCGGAACTATCAGGGATGAACTTTTCCTCCTCTTCTTCCTCGTCCTCATCCTCTTCATCCTCCTCTACCCCTCAGTCCTCAAGTTCGACCAGCAATGAAAACTCCACTGATAACTCGTAGAATGGGCATTTGTCTTAATCACCCTATGATCTGGTTTAGCTCAGAGTCTGCTGCACTTCACAGCAGTGACCTCCGATCCCTCCCTGCTGTAGGGAAGGGGCCTGAGTGCATCTCCCCAGGAGCCCTCAGGCCTGATTCAGGGGTAAGTGATACATGTGTTTATGTATTTCTACCCGTTGCGTTGCCCCCACCTTTATCAGGAATCTGAACAATAGAAGGGTGGAGGCTTGGAGCGCAGCTTCTGTCAGGGAGGATGTGGAGAAGCATGGAAACTTCAAGAAGCTTAATTTGCTCGAAACACCTCATACAAGAAGAGAAAATAAAGGAATCCAAAGGTAGAAGACTAGAAACAAGACAGTTGTTAACTTCTTTCTTTTTATATCTCTAGACTTGTATGAATTCAGTGCCAGTGAAGCAAAAGGAGATGTACAGTTATTTCTTTTTTAATTAAGTAGCATTCATATCTCAGAGTGACTCCAAGTGCACTATTGTGCACTACTTAAGTGTGCACTAAGGTTTCTTTGTGGTTCAGAAGAATATGACATTAGACCTCTTTGTCGCCAAATAAATTGACAATAATTTATTTTACTCGGAAGATTGTCCTGCCGTTTTAAGATTATCTGACAGCACACATGTTTGCACTTAAAATTTGTTGGATTGCAGTAATGTTTTGATAAAATTGGTAATCCATACACACACACTAAAGAGTTATGGGAGTTCTATTTGCAAACCTAACTGAAACAAACCTCTAGGTTATTCATGGGCAATATAATACACCCTGAAACATTTTTTTGTGTGCATTTTATGTTAAAACAAAATTAAATTGATATTTTCTTAAGTTTCCATTTGAGAAACTAATAATTTCTAGTCTGATCATGTACCAAAAGAAATAAACTGATTTGAAAATTATAATAAATATGTTTGGGTACTACCACTTACTTCATGCATGTTATTTTCACTGTGTTTATTGATTTATAATATTTAAAGCTAAATCATAGGCAACAGTACTCTAAAACTGGCTCAGAACTGTTCATGATAAACATACTATGAATTTAATGTATTTAAGTTGTATGTAACTTACCAATGGTCTAAATTTATTTATTTGTTTGTAGATACAGTCCTGTAAGTAGATACTACCTGGGATTTTTATCATTTAAAAAATCAAAGACAATTAAGTTATTCAGAGCACATAAGATGCACTGCAGTTACTTTTTGACCAAATAAGCAAACGTCATTGATTTTAAACATCAGAGATGTTAGCTGTTTGGGTTTGTTTTTAATTATTCCTTTTTTTATGATTTTCTGACTCTTGGAACAGCCAGGGAACAATAACCCTGTTAAACCCTGTCTCTGGCTTGTTTTCAATGCATAATAAAGCTTTGACATCATTGTGTACTTTCAAAGCAACGCCTGGTCTAAAGGCCTGGAAAGGTAAACAAGGTCTGTATGGAATCCTTCACTGCTGCACTCGCCTGCTAAATATTATTGATAACCCAATTACATTCTGCGTCCTGTTATTGTTTCGCCATATGGGTGCATTTCCTCTCCATTGTACCTCTCTTCTCCCCTGGGGTTTTCGATTCAAAGGCCTTAATCTAAGGAAATTGTTGTTGGAGAGGAACATTGGTGAAGACATTCAAGTGAACACATAAAACTTGTGACTTTGGGGTTGACTTTACAATGCAAAATTGTACTTGATGTTAAGTCTTTGTGCCTTTTAACTAAGTACAATGGAATACAGTGTGGCAAGATAATTTATTATATGGTAAGATATGGTTCAGTGATACTGCTACAAATGCTGCCATCTACTTTACTGCATCAGGATTGTGTAAGTATAAATGGTAGTTCCTTTTCTGGGGATACAGTATGAATTTTTTTATTCATTTCTTTTCTTTTTGAAATAGCAACAGAAGCCAATTTATGATACCAGTATTTTTTTCAGAAACAAGTAGGATTACATACTGAGAATATATGGATAATATTAAATAAACTTTGTAGATTAGGATTGAAATCTGTTTTTACACTTCTACCCAGCCCTTTGTAAATTTAAATTTATTGGGCTTTGTTTTCTTTCTGCCATAAGTCTCGTTTATGGACAGTGAATATTCTGTATTAGTTTCTTTTTTTCCCCATTTTGTATGTGTTTAAAAACTCAGTCCAATCCAATTTTATTTATAAAGCACTTTAAACAAAACCATGTTTACCAAAGTGCTGTACAGCAAAATATTGACAACATATATATATATATATATATATATATATATATATATATACACACACATAC
>JBAMHW010000016.1:22955706-22979458 GCA_037177495.1 Rhadinocentrus ornatus | reverse complement strand
CAGACCCCTCGAAGATTTCTAAATGGGAGAACTTGCAAAATAGCAGGGTGTTCAAATACTTAGTTTCCTCACTGTAATTACATTTCTAATTTGTTTAAACATAATCCTCAGGCCATCATCAACGGCACTGGTGACAGATATGAGATCAAGAGCACCCCTAACAAGACCACTCTGACCATTAATGAGCTGAGCATCGAGGACGACATTGGGAACTACATTTGCTCTGGAACCAGTGAACTTGGCACAAGCATCGACAAGATCTACCTGCGTGTTCGCAGTCGCCTGGCTGCTCTCTGGCCCTTCCTTGGCATTGTGGCTGAGGTCATCATCCTTGTGACCATCATCTTCATCTATGAGAAGAGGAGAAAGCCTGACGAGGTCAATGATGGTACGTATTCCACGTCCTTAAGATCACTTTATATTACACCATCTTTATGGTACTCAAATGTAATGCCAGTCAAGTTGAAGTTTGCCTTGCTGTTGGTTAAATTTTTTAAGTTGATGTTAAGATGTGTGTTTGGGGTGGGATGCAATAATAACTTTACACTGAAATTCGTCTTGTCGAACTGCATAGTGATAAATAAATGATCTCCCTAGATTGCATTTAAGAGGCCAATCACAACAGACTTCCAATGGTAATTTTTTGTTTCACTCCGATCCATCGTCTTTTTTTCTTTTCTTCCAATTTTTTAATTTGACAATTTTAAAATTGTTTTACGTGAATAAATTCTATGGACATTTGGAGGAAAAGCACTGTACCTATCATCATCTTACTGGTATGTGACAGAAAACCCCCTTTTGTAGAAGCAAAGCACCCAGAGCTCTGTATACACTACAGGCAAAAGTGACTCAAATCTGACTTTTTTTTTTCTCTCCATATGTGACCCACAGTGTCACCCCCTTCATTTTAAATCTTATGTATTTCTCAATTCCAAAGCTGACTTTTGAGATTAAAAATAATTTTACATGGACACCCTGAGCCCAGACAGCAGTTGAAAATTTAGATTTACAGAAATAACAATTGCATACACTTTACATGGGAGTTGGAAATCAAGTATATGGGGCATCAGTTACAAGTACTTCCGTCCATTGTCTGCCGCTTATCCAGAGTTTGGTCGCTGGGGCAGCTGCCTAAGCAGGGAAACCTAGACTTCCCTCTCCCTGGCCACATTCACCAGCTCATCCAGGGGGGAACCCATACGCGTTCCCAGGCCAGCCAAGAGATGTAGTCCATCCATCGTGTCCTGGGTTTTCCCCAGGGCTTCTTTCCAGTGGGACGTGCCCAGAACACCTCACCAGGGAGGCGTCCATCCATAAGGGAGAGCCCGGCCACCCTGCGGAGAAAACTCATTTCTTTCACTTGAATTTGCGATCTTGTTCTTTCGGTCACTACCCACTGCTCATGACCATAGGTGAAGGTAGAAACGTACATCGATCAGTAAATCGAGAGCTTTTCCTTTTGGCTCAGCTCCCTCTTCACCACCGCACGCCAATGCAGAGTTCGCATCACTGAAGACGCGGCACCGATCCACCTGTTGAATTTCCGCTCCATCTTTCCCTCACTCATGAACCAGACCCCAAGATACGCGAACTCCTCCACTTGGCTCCAACCCTCACCGGAAAGGATTCAGATTTACTGTAGGCAGTGTTCTGGCCAAGCTCTGACACCGGTCGAACAGGGACCGGACAGCTCAAACAAGGGGTCCGGCACTTCATACTCCCGGAGTACCCCCCCACAGGAATCCCCGGGGGACACGGTCGAATGCCTTCTCCCAAGTCCACAAACCACACGTAGACTGGTTAAATGTCCCCTCCAATACCCTGAAGAGGGTATAGAGCTGGTCCACTGTTCCACAACCGGGACGAAAACCACATTGCTCCTCCTCAGTCTGAGGTTCGACTATCCGACGGACCCTCGTCTCCAGCACCCCAGGAGGCTGAGGAGTATGATCCCCCTGTAGTTCGAGCACAACCACCATTCCCCCTTGTTGAAGAGAGGGACCACCACCCCAGTCTGCCAGTCCGGGGGAACTGTCCCCAATGTCTACGCGATGCTGCAGAGCCATGTCAGCCAAGACAGCCCTACAGCAACCAGAGCCTGTAGGAACTCTGGGCGGACTCATCCACCCCCGGGGCCCTGCCACTTAACCACCTCAGCGACCTCAGCCCCAGAGATGGGAGAGCCAACACCAGGGTCCCCAGACTCTGCTTCATCGGAAGACGTGTTGGTGAGATTGAAAAGGTCTTCGAAGTATTCCCTCTACCGCCTCCAAAACATCTTGAGTCGAGGTCAGCAGCTCCCCATCCCCACTGTACACAGTGTTGATGGAGCTCTGCTTTCCCCTCCTGCGCCGCCGGATGGTGAACTAGAATCTCCTTGAAGCCATCCGGAAGTCATTCTCCATGGCTTCTCCAAACTCCTCCCATGCCCGAGTTTTTGCTTCAGTGACCGCCAAAGCTGCTTTCCGCTTAGCCCGCCAATACCCATCAGCTGCCTCTGGAGTCCCACAGGCCAAAAAGGCCCGATAGGACTCCTTCTTCAGCTTGACTGTACCCTTACTGCTGGTGTCCACCAACGAGTTTGGGGTTACTGCCACGACGGGACTCGATGACCCCCGCCTCACCTGCGACATGGTTAAAACTCTGCTGAAGATGGGAAGTTAAAACTCTTTCTGACACGGGACTCTGCCAGACGTTCCCAGCAGACCCTCACAACACGCTTGGGCCTGCCAGGTCTGACAGGCATCCTCCCCACCATCTGAGCCAACTCACCAACAGGTTGTAATCAGTTGACAGCTCCGCCCCCTGTCCAAGACATGCGACCGCAAGTCCGACAATACGACTGCAAAGTCGATCCTCGAACTGCGAAGTGCACATGTGGACACTCTTATGCCTGAACAAGGTGTTCGTTATGGACAATCCATGACGAGCGCAGAAGTCCAACAACAAAACACTCGGATTTGGATCAGGGGGGCCATTCCTCGCCATCATTACCCACGTGGCCATTGAAGTCTGCCAGCAGAACGAGGGAGTCCCCAGAAGGAGTGCTCTCCAACACCCCCTCGCGGCTCGGGGAGGAGTATATTGAACACATTGAGCCCCAAGTATATGGGGCATCAGTTACAAGTACTTGATTCCAGTAATTATAAAGTGGTTATGAGTCACTCAGAAGATGTCTTATGAGATTTAATTTTCTTCAATGCCAGGCTTGAAACAGTTAAGAGTCCCCATTCACAAGGACGTGAAAACTGCAGGTGCATGCATTCAGTCTGAACCAGTGTTGCCTTTTGAGTTTTTCTTTTTTCATATTTTTAAATGTAGTTTAGGTATTGGCTTCCACCGCTGTTTAAATAAAATGTGATTTAGGTTTTATTTTATTTTTTATTTATTTTATTTTTTTTATTTACATTGTGACTTCTCTGTTCGCTGCTGATTTTGCATTTTGGTAAGTGAACAAAACTGCATGACAGACTGAAGTGGTTGAGCTGAGATCACCACGCTGTAAAGCTATGGGAGTCTGAATGAACTGCTTTCATAGTGTAACCACTTCTCAGAGGAATGTTCTCAAAGATTTGGTTACTCTTTCACTGGCCCTTACTGTTAATATAGAGCGAGCTTCCAGGTTTCACTTTCACTCTTTGGTCTTTAAAATTTCTTTGAGCCAATGAAAGAGTGATGAGATACTGAAACTAGTGAACAGTTTGAGAAGTAATTTGGTAGGTTGAATAAAAGAGGTTTTTGCTATTTGTCTTGCATGCTTTCTGCATCTTGAATTTAATGCATGTCAAATGGTAGGCAGCCTTCTCAGGATCAGTAAAACCATGTACCATTTGTCTGATTCACTATTTGATCAGATGTAACGTATTATGCCTTTTATCTTGTGAAAGTTCTTGCTCGGGTGTGAATACTGCCACTATACGTGCCAGGATGTGTGTTAGCGCTCAGTTAAATCATCTTTACCGTTTCCTAATACAGCCTTTGCTGTGTTCCTTTTTGTCGTTTGCTTGTATTGCATGAGCCTCTGTGATGCTGAGAGGTGACTTGGGTCAGTGCATTGAACATCCATCAGTAACTTTTAAACATTGCAGATTTACCAAAAAGATTCAGTTGAAGTGAAGTTTGGTCATTTATCTTTTGGTTTAAACTCTCAAAGGAATTTGTAAGACATGTTTTTGCATTGTTTGTCAGAAGTGCATCAGGTGGGCATGCATCTATTTATATGTAGTTGAATTTGATCATTATTTCATTGCAATCATCTCTGAGGATGTCATGCAAAAACCTCAATTCCCCCCAAAAAGCTTGGCTGGTGTGTAAAATGTAAATAAACAGAATGCAATGATTTGAAAATATAAATCACAATTTTATTCATTAAAACATCGGATGCTGAATGTGAGACATTTGACTATATAATAAAAAGTATTAGCTTATCTTGTTTTAATGATGGCAGCACATCTCGAAAGTTGGGACAGGGCCATGTTTATCACTGGGTATCATTCCTCTTTGTTTGAGCAGCAGTCTGTAAACGTATAACCAGAGGACATCAGCTGCTGTACTTTGGGTAGAGGAACATTGCCCATACTTGTCTGATGGGACTCTATATTACATCTATGTCGAATTTAGTGTCATATAATGTTTAAAATATTTTTTTTTCTTTCAATCAGTGAAACTAATGGCAGGCCATTCCAACATCCAGAATCTATGTTGTTGTTACAGATGCAGTTTGGTACAATCTTATTGTAATATGCTGTCCCTTATCTAAACATGTGGATTGGGGCATAAGCTGCACTTCAACCTGTATACTACACCCCTAGGATCATCTGATATGTTTTTATTTTTTTGTGATAGGTCTGGTAAAAGATTGACCCCTGTTACTTTCCCCCATATTAGGCTGTTAATTCCCACAGTCTATAGACGGCCTTACTCCTGTCACACAGTCAATAGATGAAGTTAAGGTATAATCATGAAATGTATAAATGTTCCATATTTTATCGCTACCAGCCTGTGGCGCTCGTTCAGTACCCAGCCAAGTTACTGACCTGTTTAATGTCCTAAGCAGCTACTTGTTTCTCCAGCTGATTTTTAAAGACACTGAATAATGTCTAATGTTTAACATTTTGGTTAATGTGATATTCAAGTCTTTTGCATTCTGTTTTCATTTACCGTTTATGCAAAGACCCAACATTTTTGGAGTTGAAATTGTATAACATTCGCTACCATCATATTTTGGAAGGTTGAAGGCATGCTTCTCTGTCAGACATGGTTTGCAATTTACTTTTCTTTTCTTCTTCTTCATCTGTACAGATGACGACTCAGGAGCTGCTCCTCTGTAAGTACAGCCAACATCTTACTGCATTTACTGCCACTTTGCTTTTTTTGGCCATTTGTTGCAGAGCTCATATTGTATCATGTGTTTCAGGAAGAGCAACTCCACTGCAAACCACAAAGACAAGAATGTGAGGCAAAGGAATTCTAACTAGAAGCTGAAGGTTCGTAAAACTTTCCATGAAGAAGGAAGCTGTAAAAATAAAGTGACTGCAATTCACATTGGGCTGCTTGTCTCTGTCTGCGTTTTATAGAATAGCCAATAGAAAAGAAGGTTTGTCATTCTTTTCCTTCTTTATTTCTAGATTGGCATCCAGGTGGCACTCCAGGATTCAGCTGTTGTGTGACACATCACACTGTGCACCCTGCAATTTATTAAGTACCTTTCTGTGCTTGGGTGTTTTTAATGTTTTAAAAGAAAATTTTATTTCCTCATTTTCTTCTATATTTGTCACATTGTGCGCCAAACTTCATAGTGTGAAATACTTTCTGCTTGAGGCCATTGGGCAAATATTGCATGAGTTTAAATGCTGTTTTAGCTAAATGTGTTGTAAAATCTATAGAAACGTTAATGTAAGGAATGCTTTGTTTGTAACGATCTTTTAGTGCTGCTGCTTCCTGCACTGACCTCACAGTTGCCACTCTTTGCTTTTTATATTCTTCGATCTAAAATGGTCACTTGTGAAGCAGCACAAGATCTCAGAGGATCCAAAACACTTCTGATCCTCATGCATCACTGCCATTCTCATTAGAAAGAGTGGAGCCCGTTTGAATTCACCTGTCTCAATGTCATCACTAACCTCCTTTAGCAGAGTTGTATACTTTGCCTTAACTCGCACCATTTCTTTTGTCTTCTTGCAGTTACCCATTAGAAACTTATGACACTTTAAATTAAACACAGAAATTGCTACAGTTTAGAGTCGTCTAGGTTGTTTTTTTGTTTTGTTTTTTTGCTGCAAGAAAAAGTTTTAAATAGGAATATTGTTTTAAAATGTGTTTTTTTTCTGCTCCTATTTACATTTTAATTTGAAATTTTAGTCAGTGTTTGTTGATTTCACATCCGCAGTATAAATTAACTCTAAAGGACCAAGTGCAAGAGAAGTAAACTGTTGATTCTGTAGAATGCAACTTCAATACTTTGAACATGTCTGAAACTGCTGAAGGAAAAAATGGATTTAGTTTTGTTTTTTTTCCACTGTGTGAACTGAAACACTGCTGCGATTGCTGAACGGTTGTCTCTGTTTTCTTTACTCTGTAGATAGTTCAGAAGCCATATGTTCCATTTAACCTGAGTAGTGTTGTGATTGGATGTTACCATTTCAGAGTTTAAAAAATAAAGACTTAGCCAGAATTGTGTAAATTGTTGTGCTTTCCACAAACATGGAATAACATCTGCTGTACAACCTGCACAAACTGAAATAAAGGTATTGAAATTAAAGCTGTTTGCTTTATTTTATTTATTAATTTTTTTTTTACTCTAGATGCTGGCTAAGAGATGGTGAAAAGACTAAAAGACTTTTTCTGTTAAGAGTCATGGGGAGAAAGGGTTAATATCTCTGGCATAGTGCCATGTTTTTCGCAGAGTATATCTAAAGGGTCTGTATTCAGGAACATAATTTAAAAACCCGGAAATTACAATGGCATTTATGTTTAGATGCCATCTGCCCAATTTAATGGGGAGTTTATAAAGATGAGTATCATGATACTTATTGAAATGTATTTTATGCTTCCTCTTTATGCCTGTAAACGCACTGTATCTTTACACAGTTAAAGTTGAAATCGGTGTTACCACAAATGCTGTATAAACAGATTATGCTCGATTAGGCTCATCAGCTGGTAATGGTGCAGTCTTTATTTTACCCACAAGATGGCGCCATTTAACCAGTGTAGCCACGACCCAACGGGAAGGTTCTCACCTACTGAAAGCAACAGGCGGGCGTTTATTGCTTCAATACTAATTAAAAAGGCATCTAAATAGTGGTTGGTATTGTTACTGGTCAGCTGACCACAGAGGAAATTATTATTGGCGAGCGTATCCTCTGAGCGAGAGAGAGACTTGGATGGTTGGCAAAAGAAGGTG
Source organism: Rhadinocentrus ornatus (assembly GCA_037177495.1). Taxonomy (NCBI): domain Eukaryota; kingdom Metazoa; phylum Chordata; class Actinopteri; order Atheriniformes; family Melanotaeniidae; genus Rhadinocentrus; species Rhadinocentrus ornatus. The sequence continues at coordinate 22,972,056 of JBAMHW010000016.1, read as the reverse complement.
AACTTGAGTTGATGTGACCTTCCCTATTCATCTTTATTCAGTTGTGCTTTGTTCTAATCAGGTGAGTTAATGAAGATATTTAATCGTGTTTATGTCTTTATTAATGACTGATTTTTTTCTTCTTCTTCCAGTTCCACTTGTCAAGATGGGCGTTTCCTTTTTTGTACACCTTCCATTCAATATTTTCTATAATCTACTTGTAGGTGGTTGTAGCCCAAAGGTAATGCTGTCGTCTCTCTTTTACAAACACACAATAACAGCAACCAGTTTGCAGCCATAGCAACGTCACCGGCGCGCTGACAACCCAAAGTGTTGTGAATGGAAAGCAGAGGGTTGTTCCTGCTTTGAACTACACGTTGCCGCCGCCCAGTCTCACCAGTACGGGAGTGTCTATTTAGTGTTTGTCTTCCAGAGATGGACGAGGCTGAGGACGGCGAGGAGGAGTCCAAATTCCAGCATTGGCCGCCTCAAGTAGTCAGTTTGAAAGGATGCAAAGATCATGGGAGCAGCGGAGGAACAGAGATGAAGAAATTTACGCTCGGAGGCGGGGCCGTATCCATTGCGCGCAAAATCTCCAACAATGAGCTCTGGCTCTTGCAAAACGAGGAGTCCGCATCTCTAAGTGCCACTGGCAGCACTGCATCTGCCCTCTTATGCCAGAGGGATGCTGTTGTCGACCGGGGCGACTCGGAGTCAGACTACAGGACTAGGAGGGACACAGTCTCAGAAGAAGTGGGGCCCATCGGTATGATATGCAACAAAAACGGCGACTGTAGAAGGGACCCGGCCAGTTCAGGGAGCCTGTCCTCTCTCATATCAAGGCAAGAGAAACAGGCAGATGGATTTGTAGCAAGTGAGGATTGCAAGGGGCAGGCTGCAAGCATGGACGGTTCTGTCACTTCAGCGGGGTCCCTGACACAGGGGCCGGGAGTCGAGGTCAGAAGCGCGTTGGCGATGGAGAAAAAGGAATCCAGAGTTTCCTTCTCCAACGCCCCAAATAGTAAAGGACAGAATCCTGGTCAGCAGTCAATAAGTTCTGTTACTTTCACCAAAGCGGAGGATGGCCCCCAGATAGTGCCGGATGATGAAGACTCCAGGAATAATCAGACGTACATGCAGCGACAGTTTAGTTCCATGCTTCAGCCCGGAGTTAACAAATTCTCCCTGCGCATGTTTGGCAGCCAGAAGGCGGTGGAGAAAGAACAAGAGCGCGTCAAGTCAGCGGGTAACTGGATTATCCACCCATACAGCGACTTCAGGTATGGGTCAAACTCAGATGAGTTCATGAACAGCTCGTGCTCTGAATGAGTCTTATTATTATAAATAAGACTCTTATTATTTGATCATTTCTCCATTAGGCAAAATTAACTATGTGTGGAGAAAAATAGGAAGCACTTCAGGGATCAATAAAAACAGAAAGAAAAATGAAAATTGTTGATAGATAATAGAATGCATTTCTTAATGCAATTAAAAATGTTTTTAAAAGGCGAGACTTTGCTAAGACAGCCAGGAGTGGCGTGCATTTAAAAAAAATAGCATAGATGTCATTTTAATGACCAATTTAGAAGCTCTGATGTAGACCTTTTAGTTAACAGAGTTGGTACTCTTGTATATTTGACAAAATGTTGCGTTCACTGCTGTATGGTCTCGAATAGGTACAGTGAAGTTAAAGCAAGTTGAGTGGGATTGTGTCTGAACGTCACTTTCAGCACCGAGGACAGTTCTTTAAATTACAAGTGGAATAAACCTAATGATTTATTCTATTAGAGTATTTTCTTCTTTGGAATGGCATCAGAAAAGTATTTTCTATTAAAAATTAGTAGTGGTTTTACTGTCAGTTATCTCCTTTTTACTTTTTTGCTGATCAAAAATGTTCAGGAATACACATTAGCTACTTTCTGAATTTCTAGTCCTAATCTGGCAATGTATCTCGTGGGATACATATATTTCTAAGCTTTCTAAATAACTATACAAACATAGTTAAAATATTTTTACTTATGACAATGTTAAAAGAATAGTCCTAATATATTTTAAAAGTTTATATTTTTGTTTTAGTGGAAATAAGTATGATTAATAAGTAATGACTACTCTCAGTGTAGCATGTCCTGCACCACTGACAGCCATGACGGATTCTGACAAGTCTGTCTCAATGATGACAGATGACCTCAACCAAATCAAATGACCTACATACTAAAGCCAGATCATTTCTATTACTGATGAGACTCTAAAACTTAGGGAAACATAATTTCCAAGTTTTGTCTGACCAGTAAAAAAAAAAAAAAAGCATGCAGAAAAGACAACAACTGTCATATACTTACTAGTTTTTTCTTAAGAAGAAATACTTAAGAATAAAAAAAAACTATATATATATATATTTTTTTATATATTTTAAGAATGAATCAGTTTTCAGCACCCAGGAGTCCCTCTCAACATCCAGCCCCTTCTTTTCTGACATGATTGGCTGTTTTTTAAGAGTTGATTGAAACAAATAACTGTAGCAAGTAACTGCTAGGAGTGGATGATTGAGCACAAAACCGTAATACTGTAACAACAGCTTGATTGAGTCTTACTTTGTTGCCATATTATTTATGCACTTTTGTCTGTTGGTCCTTGATTTGAAAGGATTTCACAAAGTGTGTCCTTGGTCTGAGCCAGATGGTGTAGGTTAACACAGAAGACACCATCTTGTAGGATATCAGCTGTGCATCTTTGATGAGGGTTGTTTTCTAAATGTGTGTTGCCTTTGAGAGTGCATCACTTGATGGTAAAGAGAAAGCTCGAAATATCACTGTAGCAGAATCAGCATCTTTGCCGACATGTGATATCCACTGCCAACAGCACCACTGTGGGCATCTAAACATCAGTATTGCTGTTTTTAGACATGATTATTCTGCTTAAACATTTAACTCTTTACGATGTTATCCAACTATCTTGCATTTGGGTAAGATTTCAGTTAGCTGCATGTGACTCTACTTTGTGTGATTATCTCCAACTCAGGTTCTATTGGGACTTCACCATGCTGATGTTCATGGTGGGCAACCTGATAATCATCCCTGTAGGCATCACCTTCTTCAAGGACGAGACCACCACACCCTGGATCATCTTCAACGTTGTCTCTGACACGTTCTTCCTCATGGACCTAGTGCTGAATTTCAGGACGGGCATCGTGTTCGAGGACAACACTGAGATCATCCTCGACCCTAAGAAGATCAAGAAGAAGTACCTGAAGAGCTGGTTTGTGGTGGACTTTGTCTCCTCCATACCTGTGGATTATATCTTCCTCATAGTAGAGAAGGGGATTGACTCAGAGGTATACAAGACAGCTCGGGCACTCCGCATTGTTCGCTTCACCAAGATCCTCAGCTTGCTTCGCCTGCTGAGGTTGTCCAGACTCATCCGTTACATCCACCAATGGGAGGAGGTATGCTGAGCTTTAAAAGTTATTATACAGTATAAAACATAGCGAAGGAAGGAGGACTGGAGTGTTGCTTTGACCATCGAATTTTAGGCTGAATAATTAACAGTAACTGACACCCAGTCACTTTCAGTCTTTTAGTGCATTTTAACAGTTTATGTATTGAATAAAATATATTCCATGTCAACTAAATCATGTATCAAATTCAGGAAAAGGGGAAAAACAAACATTTTAAACCTGCAGCTTGTAAAATGACATTTCCACACCTTTGTAAAGACTGAGTGGACAAAAGAATCAGCATGTGACTGGTTGGAAGTGTAACACAGATGTAAATAGGCTGAATAATTACTGACAAATACATCTAGATTAGATGAAAATGAAAGGCAATGAATGTGGTATGGAATACAAAACATCAATCTGCCCTGTTTTAGGCTGTGCATTAAATTTAGGCAGTATCGGATGCAACCCTTTTTGCATTAAATAGTCACACAAAATTTAATGAAAGCAGAAAAATGCTCAACAAAACTTGAGCAAGTTCTAATTTAACAAGTCTCACCGCAAGTAATATGTTATTTGTGTCTATACTATATGTGACAATATAGTATATTTGTTATTCTTCATTATCCAGTAATATCACCTTCATGAAACCTAAGTTCTTGCATAAAAACAATAAAAGAGCAAGAACACCAACTGAAAAGAGATACTTTAAAAGGAAAAAAAAATCAATTTTTGTCTCCTTTGTCTTTTAATAACATGATATCCATGTACAGAATGTAGCAAAACTTTCACACAATAATAAATTTTCTGAAATTTATTGTCCAACAAAAGGGCTCTTTAGCTGAATACCATCAGCAGTGGATTGATCATCATACTGTAGAAGTAACGTGCCATTTGAACTTCACGATTGCAGCTTTCAGTTGCACTCATAAAGGAAAACCTGCCAATCAGAACTTTCTAACACTGGAAAAAAGAGGTTTTACATGTTTTAATGCAATGAAGCTGATAGCTAAATAATAGCTCGCCATAACCTGGTTTACTGCATGTAAAGCATAATTTGTGTTTATGAGTGGGAAGATGGAAAGAGATTTACAGGACCAACACTGGAGATGTTTCCTTTTTTCTCTTAAGAACTACTGCTTTGTTAAAAAAAACAAAAACAAAAAAAAACCCCAATGGCATTTCAAACCAATAAGGCATCGAGAAGTGATATATGAATGGTGACAAGCAGGCTGAAAAATCATATTTGCTATGTACACATCAGGAAATGAGGCTTATCTACTGAAAGATGCATTATCATCCAACATATGCTGCTCCATGCTACATAAACACAATTAAGCCTAGTTTACTCTGTGCATGTGTTTCTTTGTCTTAAATAATAATAATAATGAAAAACAAGTGGTTTAACTAACCAAACATCTAATGATCAAATATGTGTCCTCTTGCTCTGAAAATAACCACCACAGAGTGGTTATATGACTTTGATGAAAGCCCTTATCACTGATTTAAACACACACCACTGAATGGCCTCTTTGCTTTGATTCAGCCATGCCCTGATCCGCTTAGTTCAGCTGAGCTCTGCTCTGCTCAGCTCGATCCAGACGTGGCCGGCTGTTTCCTCTCTGCCCAGCTCAGCTCAGCTTAAGTCTGCTCGCTGCAGCATGGTTCTCTAAAAAATCACCTTGGTGTTGTGATGATTTCACCACACTTATCACAGACGTGAATGCTGGAAAATGAAGAAGAAGAAAGAAAGATAAAAAAATGAGCATGTTAGCAGTGTGTCCCGATCTGGGAATGAACTGATGTGTATTTGTTTCTGCCTCTAACACAAAGAAAGAGACAACTATTGTATCAAGTGCAAAATTCGGAGGCAGCAAACTAGTATTGATGTGTTTTTCACGAGCAAGACAGCAGTAGGAAAGATATTGTAACAGGGCTAATATTCATCATGTTCACTTGTTTATTTAAATGCATTTGATGTTGCAGAACAGAAAGAATTGAAAACAGTTTATCTACTTTTCAGGCTGTGACGTGGGGTAATATGCTTTGACCCAGATTGTGGTCTGACAGTGACACATGACCAGGTGCTGTTATGATGTCAGAGAGAACATTAGTACTGGAGTCTCATTAATCATGGTGAGAATGCTTCCCAATCACAGGGCAGGGCCTCACACTGTGTTTCCCTTCTGGAAAAAGCCAGTATTGAATATGGTTGCTGAATTAAGAAATAAAGAGAGAAAGGAATAACTTGCACGCAGAAAAAGGTGTGTCATATTCTTCTCAGCTCCCTGCAGCCTGTATGTTAAATATGAGTTTATTATTTTTATTATATTATTTTTTGTCCAAGCAATCTGTAAGAAAAGGCTTAGAACTGTTTGAGCTAGACTAGTGCACATCTGAGTATAATAGGTGTGAGGTTACGATGATCCAATGAGCTGCAGGTTAAGGGCAGGGAGGCTTCGGAGGTGACGGGATGAGTCACAGAACACTCCGACCTGCCTGCTGCCAAGCTGGAAATTCAAAACAGACGCTTGTCTCCAAACACACATACGACCTAGCTCAAAGGTAGGACGACATATCAAGTGAGAAATAAGCATCTTTGCAATTTAAGAAACCCTCAAATGGACCCATGAAGCAGTGCTGCCTAATATATAGTCTTAAGGCAGAGTTACAGTACAGCGTCCAGCCTACTTCCCTTCCTTGTATGACAATTCTCTTGTCCCTGGAGGGGAAATAAACTTTTACTTATCGCATCGGTAACACGGTCTGGCTTATTGCCAGGAAAACCACAGTGAGCAGTGCTTACAAGGCTGTCATCACATTCTTACCTGAGGGTAGTGATACTAGGAAACAGCAGCAGGAGGCGGGTTCAGGCTGCTAATCAAAACTTCATCAACTTCTGTTTAGGTTTCACTGCACATTAGAACAAACAACGTGTCCCTTAGTTGTTTTTCTTCCCACGTTTGGTTATAATGAGAAGCCTTGGCCTTAAAAGGAACTCTACATGGCACACCTGCAAAACTCCACAGTTTTGTCACCCATTAGTGACACTGTACTGCCTTTTATAGTACTGTATCAAATTGTATTCCTTGTAATTTTATGTTTTCTATATACATGCATACATATGTACATTTTTTGGTTTATCTTGCAGATAAAAGATTTATTAAATATTTTGTGGTTTATTGAGATTCAGTCCAAGTGTTAAGAATTTACAGCTATAATTCTTTAAAATATCCCCAAAGACACTGTCTGTAGGCCACCCCTCTGCAAAACAATATGCTGTGATGGCTGTGAAAACATTTGTAGTGGTGTTTACCATTTATTTGGTTTTGACTCTATAAACAGATTTTTTCATTCTGATCACACATCTTTTTTCCTCCCTTCTCCTTCTCATCTCTCTCTCTCTCCTTCCGCTGACAGATCTTCCACATGACCTACGACCTGGCCAGCGCTGTGATGAGAATATTTAACCTGATTGGGATGATGCTGTTGCTGTGTCACTGGGATGGCTGTCTCCAGTTCCTTGTTCCGATGCTGCAGGAATTTCCGTCTGATTGCTGGGTCTCGCTTAACAAGATGGTGGTAAGCAAGCAGCTCTCTTTACACTGTGTTCTGAATTCTTATGCATATGCTGTTTTTGCTCATTTCTCCCAAATAATCAATGCAAATGACAACCAATATGCTTCTTTTTTAGTAGTCAAAGATTAGATTAGGTTATTTTACAATCTTGATTTTCAGCAACAAAGCTACCAATAATGAAAAAAAGCATTTTTTCCAATCAGTCAAAATACAGTGCTCAATATTATTCTTCAAAACACTTTAAACATTAAATAGGTTGCAAAGAACTTATAATCTAGACCTGTCATATCTTTTGCTTTATGCAGAAGAGAATTTTTAATAAAAAATAAATAAATAAAAAAACCAACCCAACATATTTTCAGATCCATTTCCATGTTAACACTAGTGCCCTTCTTTGAACTTTCTCATCCACTGAACTTGGAAGTCCATGGATAGTTTCTGCTTGGATCACATTTGAGGAAACCAGAATTGCCTCCTAAAGTTGCTGTGGAGGTATACTGCTCCCCACCCTCAAAAGATCTTCCTATTAGGATGCTCTACAGATTCTCAATAGTGTAGAGGTCAGGGTATGCTGGTGGCCACACCACATATTGCTTTATCTCCATTTGTACCAAGAGCAGCCAAAGATTCAGTGCTATTTCGTGGAGCGTGGGGTGGTACATTGTCTTTACTGCAGAAGCAACAGTTCTTACTCTAATACCAGGAAATGGTCAGTTAGAAACTGCATGCATTTTGCAAAGGTCATTTTGACACCCTCAAACAGCCTAAAGGGGCCTACCATCTCACTCCCCATTATTCCAGTCTGAATCATTACTCCACCACCACCTTGCTGACATCACAGCCTTGTTGGGACATGGTAACCATCCATCAACCATCCAGATCGCCATCAGTTTGGACCATCCAGTGTAGTACAGCATTCACCAGTAAATACAATGAGTTTTCATGTATTTCTGAGCCAACTGCAAACTTTTGTCTTTGTGTGCATTGGGTAAGGGTGGCCAAAATACACCTTTATGTACAGCTGCAGCTTTTGGAGTGTCCTGCATGGAGATGTTATTGGTATTCCAGAGACACCAGCAACTTTAGCTTCCCTGGGACCCTGGGACCCTGAGATGAACTAAGCAGTATAGAAAATGAATGAAAGATCAAACCAGGGTTCTCTGAATTATACACTCATTTTTTAAACCGTATGATAATCTTGCTAAAGTTTTATGAAATGTTTTCATTCCTTTTACAAGGCACTGCACTAGTTCATGCTTTTCATTTGCAGATGACTGTGGTGATCTAAACAGGTATGAGAAAAAGTCCTAAAACTTGTGTTTTATTCACTGAAATCCTACATGCTTAATCTTTCTCAGAGGTTTTTACTTTCTACTTGCTGGCAGGCAGCATAAAGAAACATTTAAAAAACAGAGAATTTCCTTCAAATTTGTTTCAAAATCTGCAACACTTAGTTATTTATCTGTATAGTTAATGAAAAATCATTGAAAGCATATTATCATGCTGTTGAAATAGGTTAACATACAAGTTTTTGGGGGTGCATCTTGATAGTAAACTTAACTGGAAAAGGAACATTGCGTGAAGAACGCTCAGTCCAGACAGTTTTTTTTTTTTAGAAAGCTGAGATCTGTTGATATAAGCAGGAGACTCCTGAATGTGTTCTATCAGGAGATTGTGGCCAGTGTGTTGGTCTATGCTGTGCTGTGTTGGTGCGGGAGCTTCACTGCTGAGGACGAAAACGGAGTGAACAAACTTGTGAAAAAGGCCGACTCAGTGGTCGTACTGGGTCTGAACTCAGTGGACATTATCATGAACAATCGGATGATGACTAAACTTAAAGCTGTTCTGTCTTTCACGGACCACCCTCTCCACAGTGTCTTTAATAAACTCAGAAGCTCTTTTAGTGGGCAATGGTAATGCCCCGATGTTCAACTGAACGCCTTAGAACTCTTTTATTCCTCCCGCTGGTCGCTTTTTCAGAGCACTTTGTATGGATTTGGTGTTGATAATTATTGTTGTGTTTTAAAGTTGCGTTGTGGCACTATTGTTGCAAAGGTCTATAGCAGAGTCCTGCTTGAGTGTTTTTTTGTTTTTGTTTGTTTCTATTTGTGTTGCATGTGAATGCCATTGCAACCCAATTTCCTCTTCAGGGATTAATAAAGCTAAACCTAAACAAACATGCAAACAGTAGTTTATGTCTACTTCCACAAAACTTAAACTACAACACTTGCTTAAATAATCAAAAAGTTGCAACATCTTCTTCATCTCAACCAACCCACCTTTCCTACAAGCTGCTCAATATCTCGACAAAACCATGAATAATACAAATATAGATGAAAAACACAAAATCACAGAGCACTTTAAGTAGTCATCTTCATCTGCTTTGGATCCAAACACTCCCATCCAATCTGACTTGTCACCCTGTGCTGGAGATAACAGATTGGAAGTTGATGACTGACATGGCTGGAGGCGCAGAGCAGTCAGAAGATATGAGCAGGGTAAACTGTACGCCTGCATGGCCTGTCATTCAGTATGTTCCACTTTCACACATTATTAAAAAAACACTGCACACAGAAAGATTAATGATCTTTAATCATGCGGTGTTGCCTGTGTTTGAACTTTTAGTATTTAAACAGTGAAGAATTACTACTGCTTGCATTTTATATTCAATATTTTAGTAATAAATCCTGGGGTGTAGATCACTTATTGAGCGAAAAGGTGATGATTAGTGCAGGATGAGTTTCACCACAGTGAAACGACAACCATGAAACCATGGAGAAAAAGCAAATTACACTAATGGGATAAATAGACTTATATGCGACAGTCCATCGATGTGAGAGGCTGATTGTAGGAACAATCTGTTGTAAATGACTCGGTTAAGGAGATCTAATTGGTATCTGTGGGGAGTGACACAGCTTCCTAATTGACATCAAGATAATCTGCAACAGAAACCGGCCCATCACTGTGACAAGATCCAAAAGATGTTCACTGCTGCTTATTTATGTAATCAGAAACCTCACATCATAGAAGCTGTCTTGCAGCCTTTTTTTGAGGGGGGGGGGCATTGCATCTTTTTCTATCTGGAAGTGCAGCAGACAGGATCATTCCTCCTTCATGCTTTTGTAAGATACAGGGTGTTTTCATGGCCGTCTGACTCTGCTATCTCAGAGGAATGTTTCACATGCTGAGAGACAACCTTCTAATTTTGGCACATAGATTTGTGACAACCAGGCCCCTGAAAAACGCAGTGTACTATGGCACACTGGTGTTTGTCCAGATAGGTGTGTCCACGCATGTGTGCGAGATCTCCAGGAACAGATGGATCTCTCATCCATTGACCCTTTTAGGGACATCACTGTCGCTTCTCTGTCAATTCCTCTCTTTCTTGTTTAATCTCTGCTCATCCACCCTTTCTCCCATTTCTTTTCTCTGTTTTCCTTCTCTCTGTGGAGGCCAAGAGGAAGCCCATTGTTGTGCCAGTTCTGTGCAGTTTGTTACATTTGGCTCGAATGAAGTTAACATCAGTGATATCCTCAACTTCAATGCAAACAGAGTGGAGAAAAAGTAACAGTTTAGATGTTTCTTCCACTTTCCTGCAGCTTATAGTGTTCAGACAAACTTCACAGTGGTAAATAAAAGTAGGTGATAGCTAAGACTCCATTAGTATCACTTTTTTGTGCTGATGTGGCTCCAGTATCAGAGAAAGGTCAGCTTCTATAACAAATAGGGACATTTGTATGGATAAAATTAATTATCACTTAGGAGTAAAAATTTAGAGAAAAACCTTTTTTATCTCCCCCCCCCCCTTTTTTTTTTTTTACCTCCCTCCTTCATGTATGTTCAGTTTCTTTTTTAATGCCTCAGAGCAAGGCATTGTTTGTGCCCATGTACTGTTTTTCAAGCTCAGTGTAACAAAGTCAGCAAGCACCCATGCAGGCGTGGCCCCCCGGTGTGCGGTGTCGCTGCCATACAATGAAGGTCAGGTCCTCTTCAGAGTTGCTTTAAATGAGAGACGCAGCGTTAAATGATCCTTGTCCTCTTGCTTCACTTCAGAGAAAAACAAACTCACATCTGTGCCGGACATTTACTGGAGTCCATCTTACTTTACTTCTGACAAAGCATGAGCATACAGGATCACAGAAAACAGCTGTATAACTGCTCTAACAGCAGCATGTGCTTTCTTTGTGTATTAAGATAGAAACTATTTTATGTTGTTGTGTTGAGTCTGTGTAACTGTGACTCTTTGTAACTTCTTTATTACCTGTGATGTACTCGTGTATTAAAAAACAAAACCTTGACACTGGTGTCTATCATAAGCTGGATAATCCGGCTCCTGCACTGCAATCAAGAAAACAGACTGGATCATCACTGTCTGTTACATAAGTGACTCTGTTATGTGGATGATGACAGGTGGTTTTGTCCCATCTTCCTCAGCCTGACTGTCTGTTAGATCAGTGACATTAAACTAAAACTGGTCCTCTCCTCTTTCTATCGGTCCCAGCCTGCATTGCTGTGCTTTTTATTTGGACTGAAAATGGAAATTTTACTGTAGAAGAGTTCCTGGTGCACACTGTACAGAAATACACCTAAAAACATTCATGTTTGAAGAATTAATAAGGATTTTCTCTAATCATTAAAATATTGAAGTGATCTGAGTGGCAGGCAGGCCTGTCAGAGCACATGAGAATAATGGACAGTGAGTGTGCGTGGATGTGTTGATGTTTATGTATGTGAGTGACAACTGCTTCGGTGATTTGACAGCCAATCACATTTTTAATTTAGTAAAGACTTCAATAAACTGCCTTTTGGTGGTATGAAGTAATTACGTGACAATGCAGCCTAGTGGCTTGAAAAACTTAACCTAAATGGGAGGAAACCTCAGAAACATCCCATAATTACTTGACACAAACCAACTTTGAAAAAGAAATAAAAAATAATCCTTCCATTGTTTTGTGTTAACTACCTTTACAACCCCAATTCTAAAAGAGTTAGGATGTAAAATGAAAAAAAAAAAAAACAATAATTTGTTATTCTCATAAACCCATATGTTATACAGCAAATACAACATATTTTATGTTGAAACTAAGACATTTTATCATTTCATGAAAAATATTAGCTCATTTTAAATTTGACGGTGGCAACACATCTAAAAAGTTAGAACAGGACAAAAAAAAGGATGGAAGAGAAACTTTTATGAGGGTCCAGCTTATCTTTTGTACATGGAGTACTGATGGAAGTTCGGGCTTGTTCTGGGCTTGTTCATCGTTGTTTGAGCCAAAGTGGACTTAATGGGAGACGACCAAGGAGGACACCATTGTTTAAAACAAATCATAAAAAAAGCCAGATTGGAATTTGCCACACTACATTTTGACAAGCCACAAAGCTTCTGGGAGAAGGTCCTATGGACAGATGAGACAAAAATTAAACTTTTTGCCAAGGAAAATCAGCTCTATGTTTACAGACGGAAAAATAAAGCATATCAAGAAAAGAACACAGTCCCTACTGTGAAACATGAAGGCTCTCTTATGTTCTGTGGCTGCTTTGCTACACATGGCACAGACTGTCTTGAATCTGTGCAGGGTTCAAAGATATCTCAAGACTATCAAGGGATTCTAGAGAGAAATGTGCTGGCCAGTGTCAGAAAGCTTTGTCTCGGTCGCAGGTCATGGGTCTTGCAACAGGACAATGACCCAAAACACACAGCTAAAAACACCCAAGAATGGCTAAGAAGAAAACATTGGACTATTCTAAAGTGGCCTTCTATGAGCCCTGACCTAAATCCTATTGAGCATCTTTGGAAGGAGCTGAAACGTGCCGCCTGGAAAAGGCACCCTTCAAATCTGAGACAACTGGAGCAGTTTGCTGGTGAGGAGTGGGCCAAAATACCCGCTGAGTTGTGCAACAAAATATTAGATTAAGGGTACCATCAGTTTTGTCCAGGCCTGTTTCATGAGTTTATTTTTTAAAAATAATTCTGTTGAAGCATGGTTGAGCGTCTTGATGTGTCTGAAATGAATTTGAGTTGAGTTGAGTTTAAACTCCAATCTCTGAAAGTTGTGTACGGGGTTGTCGAAAGGTGATGCAACACTTGCACGAAAAAGTTTTAGTTCTGTCTAAGATTAATCAGCAGTGTATGTGTGTGTGTGTGAGTGAGTGGGTGTAAGAAGGTGTATGTGTACATCTGATTCTGTGTGTGTTTTTTGCATTCTGAATCTGACTCTTTGACTGATTTTAACTGCTGGGTCAAAAATGACCCAAAGACTAACTTTGTACCTAAATTCTGTACAGCATCCATGGAAATATGAATAAAGATAAAGTTTCCTTTTTTCTAATGTTGGTGTCGCTGTAGGAAAAGTCAAAATTTCAAGTTAAGAAAACAACATTAAAGAGGTTTTATCTGCAGTTTAAGAAAGTTTTGGATCATTCTTGACTTGACAGCAAAATGGTCTGAGACAAACTGGAAAACTGTTCAGATTAATCAGAATTTGAAATTAGTTTTGTAAACCATAGACACCATGTTCTTTGGACTAAAGAGAAGGACCATCCAGCTCTTTACCAGAAGATAATAAAAGATTTGCAAATCATTTAATCATTTTTTTATTTACATTTTACACAGCATCCCAACTTTTTTGGAGCTAGGGTTGCATAAGAACACATGCAAACCCGTAACTTCCTATGTGTCTTTAAACTTGTATGGCCTGCCCTGTTCTTGGCGTTATCAGAGTAGAATAGATGCTTTGAATTAGACTCATGTTTCCACAGCTTACATTAACTCAATATTTGACTGCATGTTTGCATGACAGCAGCAGTAAATTGTGTTTCTGTTACCAGTCCAGCGTCTCAGATCCTCCAAAGAACATAGCCCTGAGAAGAACACCTGTTCAGACTGAATCTGCTTCTGCAGTTGTGCACAGCTGAACTATGGACACAAACTATACCCTTACAAAACCTAGGCTGCTGTAAGTTTCACTGGCAAGGCATACACCAAAGCAAAGCAAAGTTTTACTGGTGGTCGGGAAGGCACATTCCAGGACGAATGAGTCTGATATGCATTTAGGAGTAAGGGCATTTAAGGCCCTAAAGGTGAGCAGTAGCTTTGTAAGCAGGAAGCCAGTGCAGAGAGGTAAGAGCAGGGATGATGGCTTTATGTCTTGTTTTTTTTACCCAGTCAAGCTTTGATCCAAAGGCAGATGATGAATTAAAGTCAGGGTGGTATCAGACAAAAATATTTGTGGTCAAATAGTCCAATTTTTGTTTTTTGAAATTATTTTACTTTTAATGTTTTTAAATTGCCTGGTATGTTCGTCTTGGTGATGAATATTTTTGTTGGGGCAACAATATAAGTACTTATAGAGCTGTACTTCCTGCATGATTGTTCTTCTGTAATGTTCTGCCATTCGGACCCCTGGATTCGTGAATGGCAACCATTGCCATATCCAGATATTTTTTGGGGTGTTTTTAATTGCAACTCTTTTCCCTTTGTTCAGAGGCAGGAAACCTGTTGGTGGTTTGAAACTTAGTCTGTTTCAGAATGCTGGAAGCTGCTCGCTTGTGGGCCCTTTAAATGCTGCACATGTATTCTTTCCTAGATCTGTGGCTTGAGGAAATGTCGTTGTGCAGGTCTGTAGATAATTCTTATAAAAAACATTTATACTTTTGTAAATGGATTTTGTGCAGATATATGTTTCCCAGACAATAAACCACAATGTGTTTGTGATTTACTTCCCACTTCTCTGGCCAAAATATCTGATTTTTTGTCCTTTCACAGATTGGATTTTGGCAGAACACTTGCCAAGTAATCAAACTGATTTCAGTCTCAGCTGTAAACTGTAACCAGTGATTATCACTAATACGATAAGCTGAACTGAGATGGTGGCTGAGAGGAAGGTAGACAACAGATGGCCAAAATGTACCCCAAAAAAGTCAAACAAAAAACAAAACAAAAAAATAAATAAATAAATAAACATTTTAGAGACCTAACCTGAACTGTCTGTCCTAAAATCTGTCCAGCTTTTTACTTTTTCTCTTTCACCCAATCAAAGTTAGCCTTTGCTGACATAATGGTCACGTATTTTACTAAAATTTGATAGAAGTTTGCAGCTAGGGATGTTTCGATTCCGATTCCTGGGGTTTAGGTCTCTGCCAATACCGAGTACCGATCAGATACCCGTGTTCAAGTTATTAAAAGGGTAAATTCTATTTCATTCTTCAGCTTCAAACATTAGTGACATGAATCTGATTGACACAAGACTGATAAATTTTTTCTATTGCCAGAGCATTTAATAACAATACATTGGGTTAAATATGAGATGAACCACAAACTACTAGTTTCCTCCTTCTTACCTGAACAATAGATAAGTGCAACAAGAAAGACGGTACTAGCAACAGAAAAGCAGATCAGCTGATCACGGAACAACAGAAGAGGGAGGAGGATAGAAGCGGAGGAGGACAAGGTGTATTAGTACAGAACTGCGGGAAAAGGTTTTACTTTTTTATTCTTTTAAAGAAAAGTGTGTGTTGAACCCTCTTACTGAGAAAAGTGTGGGGGATGAGGAGCGTTAATTCCGTTTAAAAAATGAACGAAATTGATTACATACATTAGTTACCGCCGTTACCGCATTGACAGCCTTAATATTTATTTATATAATTCATGTTCTATTAACACATGAAAGCCAGGATTGCCAGCAAACTTTTTTAATTATGTAGTAAATGAACTCGGATCAAAGAATTTCTTGAAATTGGACTAACATTAAGTTTTTTCCGCAAACGACAGGAGCTGCTAATCCAAGACAATAAATTCCAAAACGGTTATTTGGATGGCTTTTGGCTTTCTTCTGTAAATTCTTCACACTTTTTAAAAGCATTTGCCCGCATTTGTTATTGTTGTGTTTCTTTCCGCTTCTCCTTTAAAGCCCAAGTGTGTAAGGATTACTCCCCTCTAGTGGTGCGCTAATATAATGCAAGCAACCGAGTAGTGCTCTACTGGAGCCTCACCGTTTAGGAGTGTTATTACAACTACGGAAGCCGTGGAGATTCATAAATGTGAAAATGTCAACAACGTCAATCTCTCAGAAGTTCAAGTGTCCAGTCAGGTGATGAGGAACAGCTAGGCATGTTTTTTTTTTTTAATGCTGGTAAGTTACTATCATCCCCTCCATGTATTTGGTACCAAGCTACTGCTAATAGCTAATGTTATCGTGTGAAATCTGTGAGAAAGAGGGAGTCAAAACAGGGGCAGTGGACTGTTGGCGCTGCAAGAGGAAGATCCTGTGCTGTAACATTACTAGAATAGAATAGAATAGAATGCCTTTATTGTCATTATACAACAGTACAACGAGATTAAGCCATCACCAAACAGT
>JBAMHW010000016.1:22924733-22945447 GCA_037177495.1 Rhadinocentrus ornatus | reverse complement strand
TCTATTTACTGGTCGATCTACGTTCCTACCCTCACCTATGGTCACGAGCTGTGGGTAGTGACCAAAAGAACAAGATCGCGAATTGATTGATAAGCTGTTATGGTCTGTTTCCTCACTGGAGAAATAGATTAAAGACATGAAATATCTGAAGGTGAATACGACTGATGAGCACACTAACACCAAAAAGTCTTGAGGACAACTAAAAAATATCTAATTTCATTTGAAAAGTTTAGAAGAACTTCTTTATAACATCAAGATAAATAAAGAGCACTTAGCATTGTCAAAGATAGTCAAAATGTTAATCCAGATGGTTTAGATCAAAATTAGGCTACTAATCACACACAGGGCTGAAAGGCAAGACTGTACTTTGCTGGAAATATCAGAATGAAAGCCTGGAACAAGATTTTTCCAGCTAAAACCGAGGCTTAAAATAACTCATGCCAGAATAAGTAAAAAAAAAAATAAAAAAAAAAGTCAACAGGAGGGCTCATCTATCAAACACTACACCAACTATCAAACCGTGCTTCACAGGACACCTATACAAAATATAATGCATAAGTAAAACAGCAGCCTCTTAGAGCAAAGATAATGTTTGCTTTTAGCCCTTTAATGCTGTATGTATCATAGTTAATACATAGAGTTTCTGAGACCTTTTGCATCACTATATGGTAAAAACCTTCCTCAAACCAGTTGTATACAATCTAATTCTTGTCTTCTGCCCCCTGGTGGATACCTTTTGCACTACACTAACTTTGACATATCCCTATTATAATTGGTAAATATCCAAAAAATACAAAGAAAAGGTGATTTTGTTTATTTCTTTATTTTTTACATTTTTTTAAAAGGCCAAATAAAGATAAAAAAAAAAAGAAATTATCTCCCTAGTTTTTCTTTGGTTGGGCTTTAAAGCGTTAAATGTCCAAGTAAGGACTGCAACTAAGGGGAACATGATGAAGAAACTGAAACCATACAGCATCACAAACAGACTTCAGGTCATCAGACTTAAAAGAATTAGCATCTTTGTATTAAAAGTAATAATGAAGTTTTGTTTTTTTTTGTTTTTTTTCTAATTTATTTGTTTGTTGAAAAATATATTTATTCAAAAAGGGCTGTTTATAAATTTTGTAATGCACCTCTGTGAAATTTAGAAGATAAGAATTAAATGCATATTCTGCATTCAGTTTCAGTTATTATCAGATTGTCTATAATAATAAAAAAATACTTAATTTTTTTCATCTTTTTTTCTCACTAGCTCTAAATAATAACCATTGTTTTCTTTTAAAAAAGTAAAAAAAAATTATTTAAATGAGAGGTCTTTTTTTTTTTTTTTTTTTTACAAATCAAACAGAATAATGTACATACTTTAACTTACTGATATACGTAGATTCTGACCATTTACAACAATTACCAGGTGAATTATGTGCTAACAACTCATTTTCAAGCTGACCTTGGTGACTTTGTTATCACATGAAAATTAATTTTGTGATCCTGAGATATCGAAATAAAAAACTTATGATCTTGAGATAACCATCAGATATAAATAACTGCAGGCACTGTTGCTCTTGGCTACAATACAACCCTCATTTAAACTCCTCAAAAACATAAAATTGTGCCAACGTATCTGCTACTTAGTCTTTACATCTTTACCTTAATTGTTTTCATTTCTATATATTCAGGAAATCTCTAATATTGTTATTATCGTAATGATAAATCCTGACAACTTCATGTTCCAATGGATTTTTTTTTCAAGTTCGACGCCATGTGGGGCATGCACACTGTGAAACTTCAGTGAACTGTGAAATGGTGAGTGGGCCTGCTGGGTTTCCCTTCAGTCCCTTGCTGTGTTCCAGGTAACTGGGAATGGCATCACACCTAAGTTCACAGTAGTCCAGGAAACTATTAAGATTTGCTAAATAACTAGGCTGACTTTTATCAACAAAACATGTTAATTACATGACATTACACTGTATTTTGCGCATAAAAACACCAAAGCAGCATATGCACTAATAAATGCTACAAAAAAGTCTGTTTGTAGCTGATTTAAAGAGACACAAACAAACACAACTATTATTAAACAGTTTATTTTAGCAGCTTAAATAACTTATTTTTTTGCACAAAGCAGCCATGCAGGATTTTGTGGTAGATGTTGGTGAGGTTCCTCTGACTGTCTTAGTCGAAACTCTGGCTTTGTGGCAGATTCAAATAGATTTATTTATTCTGAGTAACAGAAACTACATGACCATCTTGCTGCCTTCCAGTCCATCAGACTTACTGTTTACTTACAGTTTTTAATTACAAGTTCTAAACTCTCATTCCTGCTTTTCACACCATTCGTGACACAAGTTCAACTCTTTATTTTTATGTAAAACCATTTTAACATCATTAATAGACACACATCCTGGCCACACAGTTAATAATGTGTCTCTGTGCTGGGCAAGCAGTAAGCTAACAAATGACACTACTCTGACACTGTCTCAGGACCTCACAGACACACAGATATAAGATTTATCACATCCTTAGCCATGGTGCTCAAAACATGGTACATTAATAAGAGCCCCAATTCAATTTCTCCTTTCCTTCTTTGGTAGCTTACAGTGACAGCCATGCATCATGCTTGCAATCCACCAACCAGGGGCTTTATGTCCTAGAAAAAATAAAGCAAAAACCTCTTTGCTACTTCAGCCTCCCATTAAGCCCACAGATGGAGAGGGGCAAATTTAATTTAACAAAATGCATTTATTAGTTTTCAAGAGAACAGGAAGTTTCATAAGATGATGCTGCATTCTTGGTAATTTTCCCCAATGATCTCAGCATCATATGGACATTTTTGCTTTTGCTAAGACTCAAAAGCATAGAAAAAACAAAAAACTCACTATTTGTTTTTATATATTCCCTGTATATGTGTGTCTTTGGCTGCAATTATAGACTTGCTGACAAGTTTTAAAGGTTTTTTTAAAGGTTACCAGAAGTGAATATAAGTGATGCACACTGGTCATCTCTCCCATCTTTCTTCTGTTAAACATATGTGTAA
This sequence comes from Rhadinocentrus ornatus, assembly GCA_037177495.1. Lineage (NCBI taxonomy): Eukaryota > Metazoa > Chordata > Actinopteri > Atheriniformes > Melanotaeniidae > Rhadinocentrus > Rhadinocentrus ornatus. The sequence continues at coordinate 22,942,416 of JBAMHW010000016.1, read as the reverse complement.
TTCTGAAGTATCATTTCTCATAATTATCCCTACAAATAAAATCTAGATACTGTAGTTCAATAATTAGCATTTATTTTTAACATGAGGTCACTTAAGTCTCTCTCTCAACCTCTGGCTATGAGTGACATGGACACTAATCTGAGTCTAATACCGAAAAAAGTCAATAGAGCTCAGCTTCTTCACCAACCACCAGCCACCGAGCGAGACAGAGATGTCATTCCAGTTTAATTGAGACTGTCACACTCCAAATCCTGAGGCAGGAAACACTTAATAGGAGCCTCCCAGTTTATCCCCATGCTTGACTGAATGAGCCAGAAGCTCTGGAAGTTGCCCTCATCTTTATCGTTACTGACACATGGCAAATGCAAAGGACTTTGTCAAGTTTCACTGAGTTTATGGATAACTCTACCACCGTGGCAACCATGCAGACTTACTGCTGAGGTCCAACTTATGGACACGCGTAGCTTAAAATATCCGAACATCAGGAGCATCTATAAATGTAATACAGTTTAGTTCATTGCCAGCATCTACTAGACAAGGGTCGTCACTGGTTTAGCTGATGAAGTGGCCTGTAGGTGTAAGAAACAGTATTACGGTTTTAACATTAACTCAAGTGCCGTCTGTGAATGTTTGTGTGAATGTGTAAGCCACACATTGTGAATAATTTAGTAAGATTTACAAAAGGATCACACAAAATGATGTATTTTTCAGTCTGAGAGCCAAATATTTTAAACTAACCTATTAAATGTATCTGAAGTTTAACTTAAGGATCTTGCAGGTCTCCATGATCATTACGCATTAATTATGTACGAGAATAAGATTAGTTGACCCGTAATAATGAATGTGAGAGGTTCAATTTTTTTTTTTTTTTTTTAGGGGATCTCCTTTTTAATTAATTAATTAGAAATCTGGGGAGAACTATTATGTTTTTTGGGTTTGGGAGATGTTGGACATTAAAAAGATAACGGAAGAAGACAACCCATAACTTCTTTAATGAGATCTCCCACATGTATCTTTGGGGGTTTATACACTCATGCATCCCAAAATGACTTAGGATTACTGTACGTTTAAACATCATGTCCAAAAAGGTCATTTTCACATTCTTTAAAGAAATAAATTAGCCCTAATAATAATCCTAATAAAAACAAAAAAACTGACTTATATTTTTACTTAAACCCAAAAAGAAAGTGCCAAGAGTGTTGTGTTATTAAAAGAATGTAAGTCAGAATTGAAACAGCGTTTTTTATATGTTGGTCTTGAACAACTGAATGACTGAAAGTAGTACTGCATATTACCCCACCATCCAACCACCCCTCCTTCCTACTTGAATTTTGGGACTTTTTTAAGGAAAGATGTAGATCTTTCCCTTAAGAAATGATTTAGACATTTTGGCACCCCTAATGAAGGCTTGTTCAGCATCCATCTTGCATTCTTTCTCTTCTCTAAGCACTTTCCATCCAGTAAAAGTCAGTCCCATTTTGATTGTTTCCTAATTTCTTGCCATGTCAATTTTCTCTTTCTTTTCTACATTTTCTCTGGTAACTTTGTTTTGGCAAAATGATCGTATATCCAAGACAGCAGCAGAAACTCGACAATTTACAAGACAAGTTAAGTCAAGAAACCCTGTTGTAAAGAGGACAGCACAGAACGAGATTATTTTAAATCCAGGATTGTGGAAAGTGTTTAAATATGTAGAACTGAACATGCATGTTATACATTCAACGGGAATACTGTTCATTACAATTTTATGCCAGGATTTCTTTGCAGGAACTACTGGTCTTTATACTGAAAAGCATACTGGACTCTGAGTTGGGACAAAAAAATGAGAGAAAAAGGGGAATGCAAGAGTAAAATAAAAACAATGCTGTGAAAAAAGAATTTAAAAAATAAAGGAGATAAAGTGAATTTATTTATGAGTTCCCTTTCAGATTTAATCATGTGACCCTTCTGTTAAAAACAAAACAAAACACTTTTCCTTCACCTTATGTTATGAAGAGAAATTCTTCCTGCACCGCAGATAAACACAGTGAATAATGTCCTTCCATGACAGGTAGTCTGTGCTGTATTGTGATTTGCTGTGTCACCTGCACCACCAGGGTCAAGCCTCCATTTTATTCTCTAAGCCATATGTCACCTTACAGTGTGACAAAATGTAATTTCCTGGACAGTCAGTGATCCCGACCAATTCATGTGACATTGCCTGCTACAAGCAAGGTCATTGTCAGTGCCCCACCCTCCACACACATGTACATACACATCCAATCCCCAACCTCCTCCTTCCTACATGGTGCAGCCTTTAAATCCTGTCGTAGTTTGGACAGGGAAGGCTGTCCCTCACCCTGCAGCTTAAAATTTTTCCTCTGACTGACATTTGTTTCCACAGGGCAATGACTTTCTGCTTTGTGCACATAAACACACACATTTGGAAGGGAGACCTTATGTAACATTTAAAACAACTCCAATCATAGCCCCACGTGGAGTTTTGCACTTGTTGCCCCGTATTGATTGCCATTTTAAAGCAGATTTTCTTACTTTTGCTTCTTCAAAACATTTGATTCAGTCATATAATGCTCAATTATCATGATCCACTTTCACCCTGAAAGATATATTTTTAATTCGATATTTGGAATATTAACTTTTCATGTGTGTGTGTGTGTGTTTGTGTTTATAGCTACTGCATCTTTTTCTGCTGAGAATCTGCTGATGATATCACAGGAAGTTGTCATTACTCCTCTTGTTTCAGGGCTTATCTTTCTGACCTATAGCTAAATCATGTGATTGCTTTTCATAACCTCAGAATGTTGTGGTGTGTGTAGCATAACAGTCAGTTATTTTGCAGTTACAGGAAGGTAGTGACATGTGAAACCACAATGATAACACACACATCTATAAAGAAAGATAATTCAAGAGGCTTTGTTGTTTAGTGAACAAGCATTAATAACATGATTTCATGAGCAATTTCATCTTATAGTATGAAATCCAGGAGCTGCTATTTCCAAAGAGAATCCAGGCATGAAATGCGATAGGTTGAGATAAGTAGACATTCTGGATGCATTTGATGTAGATAACAGGAACGGTGGTGAGGATGTGATGATGCTAGTCTCTAGGGTTTAATTTGACCTGCCAGAGCAAACACAACATGCTGGAGCCGTTTTCTGCTCTCCTTTTCTTTCTGCATAGTTACATATTTATCAGTTTCAACATAAATAACAAATATCTTTCTCTGAATAGAAACTTGAGTACACAAATGCCCAATGGTTCCATTTAATTATTAACCTACGTCTTCATGGATGATAGAGGAGTTAAAACATGGCACAAGATTAGTTTTCCCCATATAGAGCTGGATTATATTTTCTATGCATTTATCATGTAAAAAAAAAAGCATTTAATAAACCAGTATTGTCAGAGGGAAGGACTGGCTGTGTTTTCATAAACAGTCTTAGTGTAATTCTTCTCTAAACATAGCAGGGCATGATGAATCCTGAGCTGTCACATTTCCCAGCAGCTTCATCACAGTTTTTCCCTCATAGCCACAAGTCAGAAATGTGTCACAGCAGCCTCATGTGAGCAGAGGTGCACACCTCAAGAGCTTGAGCGTTGACACTGCTGGTAAATAGCCATTTTTAATCACGTAGCAAAGAGAGGCAATCCTTCAAAGTCAGCTAAACTTCTCAAACAGCCTCAGTTAACCAAGCAGTTGCTGTGTTCTGTTTGTATTATTAATGTTTCTGTTTGCTTCAACCCCGTCTCGCACGGCACTTTTTGTCTTCCAGTACAAACAAGTGGAGCAGTACATGTCGTTCCACAAACTGCCGGCCGACTTCCGACAGAAAATCCATGACTACTATGAGCACAGATACCAGGGCAAGATGTTTGATGAGGAGAGCATCCTGGAGGAGCTAAATGAGCCCCTCCGCGAGGTATGAAAACACTCAGGCACCCATTAATACACAAGTTTCTTATCGAGCAATAAGAACGAGTAATTACACTGGAGTGTGTTCATTATGAGGCTCTTTTGGCTTCTGCCTCTGAGGACATAATAAAAGAAACCAGATACATAATTACCAGCAATCTCCAGTGCAACTTACAGATAAATCACTTATTACCTATTTTGTTAGTAAGTAAGTAAGTCCTACATATGGTTTTTACCACCTTCCACTAAATAATATAGTTAATAAATAAAAAACAACAATTGTTTAATGTACTTACAAGTGGCAGAGGGCTTTGGGAAAAGGACAAAAGTTTACTCTTTAATTAATATGGACATGCTTTACATGCTGTTATTAGTTATCAGCAAGTCAAGCTTTCTTTTTTGTAGCCAGTTTGTGTTTTCAGCCACAGTAGGTGCATTTAGTTCAGATTTGAACAAAATTAATCCCTTAATGTAGCAAAATACACATGGCATGATCAGCAGTGTTTGAGTTCTAGAAATGCTTCAGTACGTTTGCTGCTGTCACAGAAGTGTGTATAACAAATAAGCATCATTTATTCATCTGGAGACAATATGGATACTTCTCTATCTACCATAGGGTTAGTGATAAAGGTATTGGATTTAAACAACTGGCATGTTATGTGGAGAAGTGTATTTAGAAAGTACATTCTAGTTTTGTTTTTTTTTTCAAATATGACTTGTCACAGACAAGAAAAAAACCAAACAATGCTTAAACTGATTAAGTTCAGTTGTTTTAATCAGAAATTCCTAAATTCGACCTCTCAGATGAATGATACATATTTGGGCCTACAGTCCTTTTGTGATAAATATTTATATTTTGGCTCACCAAAAAGAGAAATATTCCTTAAAAACTGCTGATGGAATAAACTTTGTTACATTAGAAACTAAAAAATGGCAAATAAAACCCTTTGCATCAATCAAGAAGTCTGTAGTTGAATCATTGGCTGTAAACCCCCCCAACACAAGCCCCTCACCGTCTTCCCTTGCCATTTAGGAAATTGTCAACTTCAACTGCCGAAAGCTGGTTGCCTCCATGCCGCTGTTTGCCAACGCTGATCCCAACTTTGTGACAGCCATGCTGACCAAACTGAGGTTTGAAGTCTTCCAGCCTGGAGACTACATCATCAGAGAGGGCACCATTGGCAAGAAGATGTATTTCATTCAGCACGGGGTGGTGAGCGTCCTGACCAAAGGAAATATCGGCATGAAACTCATGGATGGCTCCTACTTTGGAGGTATTTTTCTGTCTTTTTCATGGTAGCATGATCTGTTTTATTCTATTTAATTTCAATATGTGTCACTATACATTTAATTTGCATACAAAAAAAAGAAAAGGAACAACTCCCTGAAATTTTATTTGGACCTCTTGTGCAACCTTGCCCTAGGGCCTCTTCTGTTCCATTTTTCCCAGCAGCTGAGTTTGTGTGGCCCTTTAGAAACGGTTGTAATCGCCATTTATAGCCCATACATGCATCCACTGTCACGCCTTCACATACACTTTCTACAATCCTGTGGTTGATAACATTGGGTGCCCTCTACAGCAGACCAGCTGCCCAGAGCACTGGTATAGTGGCACAACTATTCAGCATGCTACTGCACACACACTTCCAATTAATGTGATGATTGAGCCATTTGCAATGTCAACAAAAGACAGTTTGAAGCATAACTGCTTGAGCTGAAGGACCAACACAATTTTACTACTTCACTGTCTATCTATGGTAAAATCTTTGAATTAGTTTTACTACTTCACTGTGCATATCTGTGGTAAAATCTCTTAATTAGTAAGCAGTAGTAAGTAAATGGAGATGTTACAACCCCACCAATCTTTGGCACAGTGTACAGTAGCTGGTTTTAGGTATTACTTAGAACCTACAAGCTAGGGTCAAATAAACCGCTATTAAAAAACTGCTTTTTGCCAGTTTTTAGGGCCAAAACATTTATCTTACACTAAGTGGAAATGATTTTATTAATCTTGAAAGGACAAACCTTTTTTCTTTGGCTTAAAAACTGCTAGGTCTACAGGTTACCCAATCCTCTCAAAACTAATCATACAATCCCCCACTTGATCAGCTACTGCCCCTTTTTGAAGCATTTTTTATTAAAATGATTTAGTCAAATAGGTTGTTAGTTATACAAAATGTTACCCACTGACAAATACATTTACTGGCACTAATGTTAAAATAAATCACTTAATATGTTACAAAGCAATGATCTGCTGAGAACCTGTTAACTTCCAGAGCATCTATGTTTGACTTCAATATGGTTAATGTCAACAGTGTTCTCCACTAGCGGGATAATGGGCCACACCATATTGCAGAGGAGCCCAAGATATAAACCAAATTCCAAACTCTGAATCCCAAACTCAATCCACAAACCCTGCATCATGAAGACTCATAGGATCTGATTTTAATGTCCCACTGCCAGACAGCACACCCAAAGAAAAGTCTGTTGCTTAAAACTAAGTATGTGGCTGCATGTAGAGAATGAGGTTTCTTGAACTGCTGCACATAATAAACTTTATCCAATTCTTCCCAAGATGCAGCTCAAGAATACATTTAGATAAGATCCCATTAGACACCTCACCTCTTCCAGTTTCTTTGCATTCAATTTGTCACATGGTCTACAGCAGTCTTCTAAGATCAATTGAAGATATGGCCAGTAACATAGTTTATCTTATCAGACTTGACCAAAGACTTTAAACAACAACTGCATGATGCAATGATTCAACTCCTCTGCCCACAACGGGGTTAAGGATATGTCTCCATTAATCCTAATAATAGGAGATTTCCTTTGAATGTAGTGAAACTCTAAAACAACATTTCCGGATTTTTATTGCCTACTAAAACAAGCAAGTTAACATGTGTTCAAGAAATACAAGTAAACGTCCATTTCACTACTAAAATCCACATTAACCACCTAGCATTTCTCTGTACACCTCATCATATTTAAAGAGGAAACCACAGGCCACACATGGCCATCCAATGGTTTGAACAGCCCTTTTATTCAGCCCTAGTGGTTTCATTAGCATCATTATCTTCCCCCAACACTTCCTACTAATGATACTGGCAATATGCAAATGGTTGTCTTCTGTATAAGCAGCAAGATCCCAAGAGAATTTATGAAAGGATGTCTGGACCAGTTTGCTGAGAGTTTTTCCACAACTCCAACTAAAGTGGAGCACCAGAAATGTTAAGCATCATATCTTAGTAATCTTCAGAAAACCGTTCATAATAAACTGAACTGGATCGTGTAAAGTATAACAAAAGACCACATTGTTCATCAGCAACATAAATCAATGTGTGTGTGTGTATGTGTGTTTCGAAGAATTTGTGCAAAAGGCAGTGCAGTTTAAAGAAAAAAATAGATTTTATATTTTTTGTGCAATGTCATCACAGCCACTTAACCCAGTTTTTTGGTAGAGCCAAGCTCTGAAATCATACAGTTAACGTTACCAAGCCTTTACCAACGTTACCAGGGCTTCCAGACTCCTTTACTTAGAACAACAGAATATTGTCCCAACGGTTAAAAATTAATTTAAAAAAAGTCTCTGCATTGCTTACTTTTTACATTACAACTGTGATCCCATTTTGTAGGACAAATATTTGTATACTATGTAAAAACACTCAATGACATTCTTATCGGAAAGCCATGCACATACTATCTTAGAAACTTAGAAATATGACAGCAGCCCAGTGTGGGACAAAGGCTGGAACTGATTACATTGTTAGCTTAAATTGTGCATATCCAATAATCAGTGGAAACAATCCAGGAAATTTTTAATGGGGTGGCCAAGATAAGACACAAGTTAGTGTGGGGTGGCCAATACATAACTACAATGCAAAGTAGGGTCATTGTTAACTTTTGGTTAATAACTTTTAATTAGTTTTGAACCCTTCAAAATCCAAACTGAGTTTGCAGGCTCATTTACTGCATGATTTTTAATAGCTTCAATCATGGCATTGATTAGTTTTTAATATTGTGCAATTAAAATAAAAATATTCTAGTCAAAGTATATGTGGCATTTAAAGGCATTCTGTTTCTGTATTCTTAAATAATATTATAAAAGATATAAATGATGAAAAAGAGCTAATTGTAATTACAAACACAAAGTCCTTTATCTTACAGAGAAAATGAAGGAATTAAATAATACTCATACTGCAGAGTGAACACACCAAAAGACCATTAATCAACCAATGGCTGAATGGCTCTGTTTTTAAGTTTAAAAAAAATCTTTTAATCCTTTAACAAAGTTCAGTGTCTGCACATATTTTGCACTTTGGTCCACCATGCATGTAACACCGCTTTGTTTAACAAATACATCTTTAACATTTTCTGTCACCTTTGTATTTTATAGCAATATTCAATTGAACTTTATTTATACTACACTTTAACACAGGCATGAGAGTAGCCTGCTCCAGAGCGCACACAAAAAAAACACCCCCAAAAAACAAACAAACATGAAATGGTGCAAAAATTAAAACAGAAATAAAACAACTACAAATGTACAAAATAAAAGCAAATGTCAAGATCATAATAAATAATAAAAGCAAGAAGATAAGCATTTTTGTTCATGTAAAAAAAAAAAAGACCACCTATCCCACTTTAGCATTTGCATTTGACTTTACAGTCAGTTGAAGACTAGCCTCGAGGAATAATTAAGTAAACTAGCTAATTTTCCAGACTAGCTAACTTTTAATAACACAGTAGCAGGTTGTTTGTAATAAATTAATGTGTTTGAATCCTGCTGCTGATACAATTTAGTAAAGAACAGCTAGTTACAGTCCATTCCAGAGCAAAGCATGAATTTGTGCTTTTACTGGTGTATCCTTGGGATTTGTTATTGTCTCTCTTTTCCACAGAGAGTCGGCGGAGGTCGACCTCCCTGGCGAGGGAAAAGGGGGGCATATGGTTGTCAAGACAACAGCCAGCCCCATCCCTTAAAAAGGGAAGCTAAGGAAAAACAGATATTAAAGGAAGGGAAAGGGGAACAAGTGAATGTAATGAAGCTTAGTTGCACATCTCTATATATAGTTTTTTGTTCTCTTCATGCTGTCAGTGTGAGTATGAGTGAGTGTTTTTGTCAGTGGCTCATACTGACTATACAACTGCCTGTCTTCCTGGCACCTCCAGTTTTGTATAGGCCAGAGGAAGAAAAAAAAAAAATAAGATGTGTATCCAAACTTTTGTTTGGGAGCAACATCTGCTCTCAAATGTCTCCTTCATGGACTTTTTCTGTTCTTTTCCCTGTCACTGCCTGTCACCCCGAAACCTGTCATTCTGCTATTTTCTGGTCTGTTATACCTGCATTCACTGTCACCCCCAACAGAAATCTGTCTTCTGACCCGTGGCAGACGGACAGCCAGTGTGCGAGCAGACACCTACTGTCGCTTGTACTCACTCTCTGTGGACAATTTCAACGAAGTCCTGGAGGAGTATCCCATGATGAGGAGGGCCTTTGAGACAGTTGCTATTGACAGACTGGACAGGATAGGTAAGACTGCCACCATGTTCATGGTAGATGGCATCGACTTTTACAGTCTGTGACATAAGCAGGCAATTATGTGATAAATATGACAATTTACACCATGTGTCACTGATAAAAGGCACTGATATGTGCACTTCATAATCATATGAGTGACTCATAAGATTCAATGAAGCATAAGGGAAGTGTATTCATTCACATGAATGTGATGTCTTTCAAAACACTGTGTAATACAGTATGAATGATCATGAGTGGTGTTGGTATGAGGAGGGAAAGTGAATCTTTTTGTTGCTGCATTTCAATGCTTCCTGTAGAATATGCCACTGTAAAAACATAGCCAATCCAATATCAGTTAAATCAAAGCTCAGCAGCTAGTGTTTGGTTTGCATTATGTTATTTTTCCTCAATGTAACATTATATTTGATGATTACTGTCAATGCAAAAAAACATTGAGCCAAAGAGAGAAAATAATTCCAAATGCCCAAATTTTGGTTTCTTTTAGCCTAACTATGATGGTGCAGTGTAATGCAGCTTCTCATTTTTCGTTCAAGGTGTGCCAAACTATCCACTAAGCAGATTGTAAGCTAATGAGACATTTCAGATATGAGCAGTGTCTTATGTTGGCTGTTACCAAGAAGAGTGTAACCTTGTGCACATTGTTTTGTACAAATCGCTGTAATGACGACTAAACTGTGATTGAAGACACAATGGTAGTGTTACTTTTTAATTAGTGTGATGTTTTGTGTTTTGTATGTGGGTGCTTTTAAGTCCTGTAAATGAGCAAGCTTCAGCTTCAAAGGTGTCACAACCACCAATTAATTTCTGCTAAAACCTGTCTTCCTGGCTTGGTTATTGTCAGTTGTCATCACTTGCAGCATCTTTTTGCAGCTCTTGACTTCCCTGAATGAGCACTTCACTGTCTGATGCCTACATTTCTCCTCTGCCAATTTTTAACCTTCTCAGGCAGACAAAGACAGCCACCACATCTTAGAGAAAAGCTGTTTCTTGAGGAGGAACACTTAGCACTACAGCCAGGTTTTTCTAGGATGAAGCACAGCAAACAGGGATTCCTCCACCTTGTCCCTCCAATCCTTGAGGAATGAGTAGATCTAAGCCGTGACTGCCAAATCATTTGTTTTAGATTCATTCTGTACATGCAACCCATGCAAAATGCAAATAATGCAAGGGACATGCCACAGTCATAATCTGCCTCCACTTTCTGGTAAGACAGCTGACTAGGTTAGGTGAGGAACGATCCTTTACTGACCTTTCCATTATGTGGGTTTCTCTCAGGCTGTTGCTCTGACTAATCATCTTGATCTCTGGACTGCCTGCTGTTCTGAAGAACCAAGCTGTGTGCCAATATGAACAGTAGAGAAAAGCTGCATTGTGTAGTTTGACAGCAATAAAATAGTGGACTGATCTCCTGATGTCATAATCATATAAAAAAAGGACTGTTCAAGACTTTTGCACAATATTTTATATGCTTCTGAAGGCACACAGAATAATCTCTATATGCCCATTTTTATGAGTTCCTCTTTTTCCTGCAAAACAGCAAATGTTCAATCATATGCAGGCACCAAAGAAGACTTGCAAGCAGTAAATCTCTTTGAGCCAACATATTGAGGGTTTATGTACCTCATCTCCCTTTGGTTACTTTTTCTCAAACCTAGAAGCACCTTCTTTGCTTTGGTATGAAGAACTGGACTCCTCATACAGAATAAAAAGAGAGCTTTGTTTAGCTCCTATGTCACCCTTCCAGGTTATTAGACATAAGAGAGACAAAACTGAGACAAAAGTCATATCTGATAAGCATATCTTGGTGACCTGACAACGGTTAGTGTGAATTTACGCAATCCCATTATTTCGATCTTTACAGCTGTAGCTTGACCTCGCTGGACTCTGCTCAAATGCTTTCCGAAAATTAGTCTGCTCCAGCTATAGCTATGTGGATATCTTTCCCAGGACCCAGTGGGATTTCTCCATGGTCACCTGCTTTCTGGTGTCTTATGCTAATCTCCATCTCTATTCTTTAAATGTGAGAAGGAAACTGGGACTCTGGATTTTAAGTCTAAGTTTACTTTTGAGAAAAAAGTAGTACTAACTGTAAGTCTGAAATCACAAGACATCTGTAGGACATGTGACATGGCCTGCATATAAGTCGTTAGAGACATCTAAACTAAGGTATCAACCGGCATGAAGACATGTTAGGATGGCACAGATGGTTTAGTTTTGATCAGAATTTATGTCTTTTTCTCCTGTCCAGCCATTCCTCCAGCCCCTTGATGTATACTGCATGCTTTGTGCATTCGTTGATGCATCAGAGGACATATTTCCCTTATGTTGAGGTTTGCTCTCCCTCTCTGACCTAATTTTCAGATTTCTGGAGACATTACAGTCTGTTTTTCCAATACGCTGATGCCTCAGTTTTTTCCTCCTATGCCAACAATGGCTGCCACAGTCAAGTCAACCAAAGTAACACTTACTGACGTGTGCATCTGCCTTTAAAGTTAAAGCCTCTGCATCCAGCTGTGCTTTGAGTGGATGAGGCTGGATTCTGTGCCCTGCAGGCAATCCTAGTTCCATCTTGTTGCACATAATAAACCTAAGCTGGCTTAGTTCTTTGAATCTGCCTGTGTCACCTTCATGAGGCAAGCATCTGGTCAGCATTTTCCAGAGGCAGGGTGTCAGAATAGGTGGGACATAGACTTCTTTCTCCAACAGTTGTTTTCCATGTGCACTTTTTGCTGCTTCCTTATTCATCAACAGATGCATCAATTTATCCCATTCAGAGCAACAGAGTAAACAATTTTTTTGATATGCTTTTTTTTTAAAGACAGTTTATGTCCAAGCAGTATGTCCAGTATGCCTAAAGATAATGGCAAAGTAGAAAGTTATACCTTCAGCAACACTGCTAGTTTTTGTTTCCATATCATTTCAGGCAAGAAGAACTCCATCCTGATGCACAAAGTTCAGCACGATCTCAACTCGGGTGTTTTCAACAACCGTGAGAATGAGATGATCCAGGAGATTGTGAAATACGATCGGGAGATGGTTCAGCAGGTGGATGTGCCACGACCACGAGCCATGTCTATGACGTCTCCTTTGCCCGGTGGGATCTTTACTACTCCGGCTTCCTCCAACCAATCCCGAGATTCAGCAATCGCTACTCTGCAACAGGCTGTGGCCATGAACTTTTGCCCCCCCATGCAAGGGAGCTCGGTGGGAGCAGGGACCCTGCAGTCTCCCAGGATGGTGAGGAGATTCCAGGTGATGCAGAGCATATCCAGCCCCGTCTCAGCTTCTCCACTGCAGTCCCAGCTCCTTGCTTCTGGTGCCTTTGCTCCAGTCTTGTCCAGTCCCCCTGTCCAGAGCCCACTGGCAGCTGGAGGACGATCATTCCAGTATGGATCCAGTGCCCTGGCTGGTAACATCTCAGGCTCCCAGCTCTCTCTGGCCCAGCAGCACATAGCCAGCCCTGCACATCGACTCGGCACACATAAGAGCACCCATTCCTTACAACTGGGCAGCCTGAGCCAAGATGCCAGGGCACTGTCAGCCTCTCAGCCCTCACTGCCTCATGAAGGGGTGCAGCCATGTGCCCCTAGTCCACCTCAGTCTACGCGAGTCTCCTCCACTTCAATTGGACCTCCTCAGACCTCATCGGGGCACACAAGTGTCCGGAGTGCTGTACCACAAAGGGTAATACTTCCTCACCAAATGTCAGTAGGGGCTTTCCCTGTTGCGTCACTGCCTGGTTCTGCACATGGTTTTTCTGCTGGTACAGGGCTGGTAGCGGGGGGGATGGGAACAGTACAGGGGGACTCAAGACTACACCAGAAGGACTCTATAGTGAGCCTTCCTGAGACAGACCACATGAAAGTGAGATCCAGGCTTTCCTCAAACTTGTGATCTTAAACTTTTCCGGAAGAGCAACCCAATGAGGAGCATTAAGGCAGGAACATGTTTCTCTTCTCTTTTTCCCAGTTTGACTATCAAATGTATGAATGTTGAGAGAATGATGAGCACTTGAGAAGAAACTGTTCTCATAAACACAAAAAACAATCTGAACGGTGGTGTTTGAAACTGCATCTAGGTGTTTCTACTTACAGATGTAGTTGCACAAATCAGTAGTGGTAATGTAGCTTCTTTCACAACATAGTCAACAACATATGCTTCATTATCCTCTCATTCGCCTCTGTTAATGCAAACTTAGTTTGGATGGGACTAAAAGACATTCAGGGAACTGGTCCAGACTTTAGAGGTTGGCACTTTAATGGGATTTAACTACTGTATTTTTGGGATGCACAAGCTACAAACGTATATTTCCATGTAAAAATAATTGTGGTTTAATTGAAAGTGGGCTGTTATTGTTTTTTCTGCTTTCCCTGTTAACAGATCCAATAAACAAATTAGTCACCACACAAATTAAATGAAAGATAGAACAAAAGAAACTCATTTGGCCAATCTTACCACAATAAACCAAGCCATATTTTCCCGTCTCTTGATACTAATGACTGATGATAAATAAAACTCAATAGATTATTTATAAGTCTTCCCTTGTTATGATTGCCCATACACAAGTTATGCAGATCATATATAATGAAAATCTTTTATACTAAAATTACACTCACATGGCAAATCGTCTTTTTCTGGCCAATTTTTACAGCAAGTGATAGCACGTTTGTTAAATTTAAAGCTGCATTAATCAGTCAGTCAGTCATTATCTGTACTGCTTATTCCTATTACGGGTCGCGGGGTAAGCTGGAGCCTATCCCAGCAGTGTTTCAGGTGAGAGGCAATGTATTAATCAGTTTACTTTTATTATAATGGACCTATAGAGGACTTGTGAAACTCTACATGCAGATGCAAAGTGGACTCCACGCTGCATGTGTATGCACAAATTTTTGCTCATTGCTTTTTCTCAAAAGCACAAAATATGGCACAAAGAATGTTTCAATAGCATTTTCACTCTAAGCAAAAAGCTGTTTTTTTTTAGCCACAAATGTTTCTATAAATTGCAACAACTTATCAAGACGTTTTGCAACTCTGATGATGAAAGTCAAACATTTTTACTCACATACAAACCAAAGCTCAGTGGGGTGGCCATAAAGTGACCTTAGCTTCAACATTTGCTGGTAAAGGAACAGTAAAAATGAGAGCAAAACATGTTTTCTTTTGGACTTCTATCTTTACATGTCCAAGAAAGGATTAATGCAGCTTTAATAACTACAAATAAAAATAAAGGAATTAATCTAAGTATTATTACCCTACACTTTGTGAAACAATTCAAAAGTTTCTTTTGAATTGTAACTCTAAAATGTAAATTTAATGGTAAAATTCAGATTCCCATCATCAAAATGCATCATCAGCAACAGTTTGGGTGATGTATCATAACGGCAAAGTCAATTCAAATAAATAATGAAACTCCAGAAGAGCTCAGCCCTCCCTTTAACACCACAGTTTTTATCAACTGCCAAGGACAGCAGAGATACTTTGCAGGATATATATTGCAGTGTGCCTCTGTCACTGATGCCTCGGTAAGAGTTCATCAGACGGTGCTGATTCGTGTCCAAAAGCATTAAGAAGGGGACCCTTTTCTCCTGGACCTGACATTCTAGTCACCTCATCTCACTAATGCCTGAACCATTACTGGGTAATGAGAGTGGAAATTGGACTCCCTTGGGCCCGTTTGGGACGTTATTATCCTCCTTCGGCTGGATTTCATTTTACAGTGCCAATAATGAGTTCCTCTCATATGATCATTTTGCATTTTCATTTTCATTTTGTTTAGCTTCTGCTCCTGCGTCCACCTTGAGAGTTTTGAAGTAGACAAAGTTAATAGTAAGTATTGTCATACTGTGATTTCGAGGTAATTATGTCCTTCTTGAGCTTGTTTTTTGGCTCAAACATAATTAACACAGGCTTGTTATGAGGATAACATTTTATTTTATAGTATTTTGTGGGGTAGTGCACCTAAAAATCTGTTTTTTTTTAATACTGTGTTAACAACACAGTATTACTTAATTGTGATGAAAACCACATATATTGTTGATAAAATTTTTATTTTTAAATTTATTTTAAAAACGGGATTCAGTGGGTAAATGGTGGCTCATAACACCCTCTACAGGGTAAAACCAGGTTATGTTTTTTTGTGACATATAGAACTGTAGCTACGTCAGGAGAAAATTTTTAAAACGCCACAGCCCCCTCCCTCCAGATACAAACAGATGGGTCCTCGCCTTGCAGACATAGAAAACCTCGCCTACCAAGGCATGTGAAGGAATGTGAAATTATATGGTGTAGATCTGCAAGATTCAGACTTTTTTTTCTGATTAAATATTCCTGCAAAGGGACGGATTTGTGCTTTTGAGGGGTGTAAAAGTAGCAACGGACTTTATTCTCACCTGGCTACAGATAGCAGCTCAAATTGTGCCAACGGCAACTTACAGCGGTACTTCCTGCAGCTGCCACAACCTGTGGCAAGTCCCCACAGCTTTCCAGAGCTGCTGAAGCTGCTGACAGGTCAGCATAACAGCGCTAACGGCTCACCCCTGATTTCCACCGGGTGTGTGCACTGCTATTAGCGGCCATTTTAGTCAATGGTTTGGTTTGCACCGGGTGCGCCACAGTGCATATCAGAAGCTTCCCAGAAGCGCATTGTCGCGGCTCTCCATTAAATTTACGCGTGAGTCTATATTTGACGGAGAATGCACCCAAAATGCGTCAATTTCCGCAGATCAGATAAGGGCGGACAGGAAATCAGACACGAGAGCCGTGTAAAAGCATTGTAGATTGCTGCGCCACAAAGGTCGGAACAAAACCGTGGTGCAACCATAACAAGGCGCACACACACTCAGTGGAAATCATACGGTTCAGGACCACCTTGTTCATGTGTAGCTTAGGGAAGATTCAGGAGGAAAAAAAGTCTTCCACCTCAAATACCGCTCTGTGGTGTAGGTGCTTTGTGAATCTCGCTTTGCGTATTGCTATTGAGCTGAGCTGCTCTTTGTCAATTATTTCAGCCTGTGCATCCCGTCCAGTCCACTCGCCGCTCCCTGATCACCCGTCACCTCCCACCATAACCCTTCTGGTTTCTGGCATTTTTCAAATTCAGCAGTGGGTGGAGTTACGCAAAAAATAGGTGGTGTAGTTAAACTTTAAACAAGTTTATGGATGGATGTGAAAGTGAAAGAAAGGTGAAACAAATAAGAAGTTCAACTGCAAAAAGGTTCAGTATTTAAATTAAATCACTGTTATGTAGCAGTAACTTGAAGTGATTTGATATAAAGCCTGAAATTTTAATAAAAGCCAAAAATTGAGAATAAGAACAAAGCTTCAAAGCTATTTTATTTATTTATTTATTTATTTTTGGTTGTTTGTTAGATAAATCCCTGACATTTTCACAGCAATGACTCAATACATATTAGACATCAATAAACTAAATTCCTTCAATCGTTTTGATAGAATGTGATGTCCATGACACAAAGCAATAAAAGAGTGAGTGGTAACTTTATGCAGACGATGATCTGTTTTCTTCTTGAGGGAACAGTTAAAATGCAAAAATTCTCTTTAGATGGATTATCCTAACTTTACTTAAAATTACTTTTAAGCATTTTTTTCAGCAGATATTCAAATTTAAACCATGATCTTCCCTAGAACAGTGATTTGCATGTTTATTTCTATGTGTAAACATAGTGTGCAACATGTGAACCAAGCCTATTTATTTATGCAACCTTGCTCACTTTTAATGTAGGCCTTCAAATAAAAAAGGAAAATGTTTGGATTAGGGTTTTAAGTTTAAACTGGCAATGCATATTGTCATCTGTTATGAGCCGATATTACTTGAACATAATAATTAGAGCAGAAGAAATCAGTTAGCATCGCAGAAGATGTGTTGCTTCTATTTTCTGCAGTGGCTTGCAGGACCACCCAGAGTTTGTATATAATCCTCATCCAGTCGCTCTGAGGTCTGCATGGTTTCTCCTTTTGTTTATATTTTTTTGTTTTCCCTATTTTATACTCTCACACCCAGTTCCAGTTAAAAAAAGACAACAAAAATGCTTCTTTTAGGTTCTTGTTTTCTTTTCATTGCTCCTAGACCTCATCAATGTGATAAACAGAACTCTGTAAAAGTATCGTTCCCTCTTTCTGCAACTTTACAAACATGTTAATCCATCCATCCATCCATTTTCTGCCGCTTATCTGGAGTCGGGTCGCGGGGGCAGCTGTCTAAGCAGGGAAACCCA